>CM046030.1:57593773-57868773 GCA_025215565.1 Flaveria ramosissima
TTCCGCTGCCGATTAAAATCATTCGCTTATGATAAAAACAATGTTATGTTATTACAACTTAAGTTTTCAATTTAAGACTTCTACTTGTTTGATGTAATGACATTTTAATATTAATATTTAACGATGGTATTCATGATATGTTTGCTTGTTAATTGTTGGAATAATCCAACTTCCGTTATCTCCGTCACACGCGTGCCCTTCCGGTGCGCTTTTCGGGTGTGACAATTTACAAGGGAGTTGGGTCAACTCAAAGCAAACTTCGAGAGTGAGATCAAAGACTTGCAAACCGAACTAAGTGTTTGCAAGCGTGCACTAGCAACCGGAGGTGACAACATAATCCATACCTCTACAAAGGTAGACATCCCCAAACCATCACCCTTCGTTGGAAAATGAGAGGCAAGGGCTGTGGACGACTTTCTTTGGGAGATAGAGCAATACTTCGAGGCCATCGACATTATCGATGACGCCAAGAAGATCAAGACGGCAACTCTTTACTTGAAAGAGACCGCAGCTTTATGGTGGCGTCGAAAACACATGGAGATTGATAGAGGTACGTGCACCATACAAACTTGGGTTGATTTTGTAAAAGAAATCAAGAAACAATTTTATCCGGAAAATGCTGAGCACGAAGCAAAGATCCGGCTTCGTAATCTAAAGCAAAAGGGTAGCATCAAAGACTACGTCAAAGATTTCACTACCCTTGTGCTAGAAATTCCGGACTTGTCACCAAAGGACTCTCTCATATACTTCATCGATGGCTTACAAACATGGGCAAGAACCGAGCTTGAACGAAGAAATGTTCAAGACTTGTCTTCAGCCATCGTTGTTGCCGAAAGCTTGATCGACCATAGTGAAAGGCGATCACAAAAACCCATCGTTACGGAGGATAACGATGCAAAAGGTGGGGGAGTGAGACCCCACAATAATAACCAAAATCAGATTCGAAGGGAAGACAACCGACGACCCCCAAGACATGGGAAGGAGGTACAAGAAATCAAAGGATGTTTCCTTTGCGATGGACCGCACAACGCGCGGGATTGTCCAAAGAAGGCTAGATTGACAGCCCTGATCAAATCAGATGATGAACCATCAGAACTAGAGGAGGCTCGTCTAGGAGCAACGCAACTTCAACTTCTTAATACTTTAAGTACCGTCGAAGGCAAACCCTTGATGATGGCAAACCAATCCAGCCCGCCCACGATCAAAGACAACCCGAAGACAGAATCGAAGGGACTTCGGTTTGTAAACATGGAGATCAAAGGACAACCTGTGAAAGCGTTAGTTGATACTGGAGCAAGCCACAACTTCATCTCACCTAAAGAGGCTCGAAGACTAGGCTTAAGGATCACCACGCAAAAAGGATGGATCAAGGGCGCATCAGGAGACCCCCAACCGATAGAAGGAGCGGCATGGGGCGTAAAGACAAAGATGGGCACCTGGACAGGCAAGCTGCACTTCTCAATTGTCCCGTTAGAAGATTATGATATTGTGCTAGGAATGGACTTCTTCCGAAGAGCCAAAGCCTGCCCAATATCGTTCATCAACACCATGTACATCATCAAGGGAGACCAAGTGCACACCGTTACCTTGGAGCCAGATACAAGGCGTCGAGGCAAAACCGTCTCTATCTTGAAACTCATGAAGACAACTCATGAGGCATCCAGGCAACACGACGAGGACGTCGTGGCATTAGGTGGGGGAGAATGTCACGACCCGCCAAAACGCAGATCGCAACACCCAAATTTTTATGGATTCGGGGCACTTATAAGGCATACAAGGCTGCCCGGAACACTCCGGAACAGCCCACATAATTCTGCAGCAACATTGCAGCTTCGGAAGACTCTAGAAGACCCCGCACGACACTAAAAAACGTAGCTTAAAAGGCTGCTATGAAGGAACAACTTGAGCAGCCCTAAAAGACCCCGGAAATCTCTAGAAAATGCTACAAAAATCAGCCATGGAGCAACCATGAAAGACCATGAGAAATCTAGAGATATCCTTGTAAAAATCTAGTCTTAGATATTATGTAAGGAAATGTCTAGATATAGAACTCTCTAGAAAGAATGTAACTAGTATAAATAGGTTGGTGGTGCATCATTTGCACACACCTAAGTTCCTTGTAACTTCAAACCATTGTACTTGTGTTCTTGTAATACAAGCTTCTTACTTGTGTTGTAAACATACATCACAAGCATCTTACTTGCGCACTACAAAATCTAACGTTTTGTTACAAAGACTTCCGCTGCGTAAACCATCCACCCAAGATCGAGAAGGCTGACTTAGAACCATCTAAGTGCCGCACGTGAGCTGATCGAATCAGTCCGTGACACTAATGCTAACTTACAAAAAAAGATCGACATTATTCTTAGTTGCAGTCAAGATGTGTCTCCATTATTAATAGAATGAAAGTTACCTCGAAAAGTACCAAGTAAAAGATGTTGTACGGTCTATAACAAAGATTAATTAATTATAGCATCAAAAGTGGCAAAGGAGGCCATTTATTTTGTACGTGTCAGTATATATTCGAGTCCATTTACGTATGTGAATTTTATTTAGGAATGAGTTGATTCATATACAACGGTTTCATGATTATTTTAGATACGTTTAAGATGGTCTACATTTCTACATCCGTCTACGATTTGACGTAAATTTTGTTCAGAAATGAGTCGGGCCATGTATAATACACTTGAGTTTGTCTACGTTTCGACTTCAACTTTGTTTGGAAACATGTCGAGTAAAATAATACGTTTTCATTTGATAGTATAAATTTGAGTTACTCTAGGGTTTGACATAAATTAAGTTTGAAAACAAGCCATGGCGTTTATAATCTATACTTTATCAAGCAGCATTCGGCGCCACCGCACATGTTTTTATATACGTTTTAAGTCGGTCTACGTTTCGACCCAAATTTGTTTGGAAAAAGTCAAGTCAAATATAATATATTTTCATTCAACGATATAGATTCGATCGAGTTACTTTACGTTTCGACGTAAATTTAGTTCGAAAATAGGCTACAAATTGTAGTGTATAAGTTATCACAACGCGTACGATGGCGTCGCAACTTGGTTTGGTAAGTACTACTATGTTAAATGAGTTTATTTTGGCTATAAAGTTTAACATCAAGTTAAGAAGCATGAAAACATTCATCTTTCTCAAGCTTTTTGTGACACCCCAACACAAAGAGGCTAAGATGTCACTATAACATATATCAAACCAAAACAATTCCATAACACTAAAGGGAAGATATAAGGTTTTATGACCAACACCCTAAATAATTAGGAAGAAACCTAAATAGATATTTATTACATTATTGAGATAAACAGTCTTGTTCTTCAAAGTCCTCCTTACACAATCATTAATTCATGCAACCACGGTAACAATAATAGATCTATTGGTTTGACAAACTCACCCCATTTGTTTAGTCGCGTGGTGATTGGAACTGGAATCATTCATTCTATAAGGTTTCGTCTATGGACCGAGTAAATTCAGTCATTAGGTTTGATTATATTGGTTTGTCTTGTATGTTACACTATTGCATTATAAGTCTTGACATTTCCATGTGAATTGAATTGTTTTCAATCATTATAATCAATCTATATATGTATTCAAACATGTGTTTACTCACCAGCTAATTTATTAGCTGACTCGTTACTTTTTCACATGATTTCAGGCTAATAAGTGGACTTCCTTATGCTCATTTAGGACTTGGACCTAGTTTAATAAAAGGCTTTTGTTATAGTTATTTGGATTATTGTTGTAATGTATCATTTGATTTGTATCATTCAATGAAAATGACATTTAATATTATTTCAACGTATTTACTACCATGTGCTATGAGTAATTAAAAATATATAAATGAGCTTTTCAAAAACGTTTTAAAAAACTATCATGGTTCATTGTAATCAATTTTGATTGATGACAATTGATGTAAGATTAAATAAACATGAAAACTTTTAAAAAACTAAAAAAAAAGGATTTCAAATAAATTTGAAAAAAATTAGTAGACAAACATATAGGCATGTAAATAAACAAACATATTAACAAATACAACTAAATAAACAAACATAAATAAGATATTTACGACTAACAAGCATAAGTTAGGAATTTAGAATATCCGTTTATAAAATATTTCTTACGAAAGTTGAGAATCCAATAAATTGTTTTTACCCACTTTTAAAAAAACCGACCATTTAATGTAAAAATTTATAAAATATTTCTTAGGCATTTTAAAAGACAAAAAAGAATATATACATACAACAATTTAAATATATTGTATTTATATGTAAGATAACAAAATCACGAAAGCTGAAGAAATAAAAACATTTTAGAAAACCTTTTAAAAAATCGAGAATCTGATGAAAATTGTTTTTCTTGAATTTATTAGAATTTTTTAAAACAAAAACATAATTATAAATGTAATTTGATTTATCCAATAACATTAGAAGTGAAGGAAAATTTTTCTTAGAAAAACAACTATTTTAATAAATATTTTTAAAATCACCTATTTTATTAAATAAGTTTTTGATTAACATCCATTTGGTAAAAAATCCTTTATAAATTTTGACACCTCTATCACAACGCATACATTTCACCCACTAGTTACTCTCTATATAAAATAGGAATGCTAGCTACAGTAAAGTTTATTTTTTAAAGCAGGCTTTACAAGTGATCACCAAAGCATAATTTTGTTGTACTATTATTTAAGCTCACAGTGCAAGCATAAAGTCATGGGTTATATAATGTTTCGCTCCTTCCTTTTCACCGCTTCTTCTATCTGGTCTGAAATTGATTCAAATAAACCGGATGATCTGAGAGTCGTGAATAACACTTTCAGATTGAAACAATTTAGGGTTCAATTCAAACTTTCAATCGGATAAAACTCGAAAATTAAGAACGATATATGAATTGATTTTGAGAGTTTCTTGAACCAGAAAAAATAGAAGAAGAGATCGATCATGTTTCAAATTCGTATTTTACAAGGATGGGGGTTAACTGCCAAAGGCAGTTTTCATGTTTAAAAACACTCATTTTTCCCCAAGTTTCACATGTGAAACTTTGAGAAAATTAATTTTTAATGTGTTTTTAATAAAGATTGACTGGATCTGCCCCTTGGACCCCGCTGCCAGGGGCGCTGCCCCGGACCCTGTTGCTTAGGGGATCGAAGATCACAATAAACTCAAACAAGTGTGCACTCCGCAGCTCCTGACTTGTTTAATAGATATCGTAATCACATTGATCGACTAGTCAATCCAATTACACTAAAATATATAACATTTTCTTTTATCTCTCCTTCTCTCTGTCTTCGTGTTCTCTTGAGACATTGAGGTTGGTCTTTATATTGTTCTTGCATGTTTGTTCTCGTTTATCAATTTCTTTGGTTTGCTGCTTTATCGTTCGATTGGTCTTCACAGTTTCGTGTTTGAGGTATTTGGTAAGGATTCAATGTTTGAGTGCTCAATTTTTTCTGTATGTATGTTTTTTTGTGATTATAGTGGTTTGATTTTGATATTTTTTGATGCATTTTAGTTTTGATTTCTTAGCTGCAATTTTTAAGAGAGTGCTCTTTGTGATATGTTATGTTTTTCATGTGATTATTGGTTTTGATTTCTTAATTAATTCCTTTTTCTTACTCTGTTTATATTGTTTATTTCAGGAACTATTACAGGGTTGAGTCCTATGGTGATGGACACTTCTGCAAATTCCACATGGTAAGAACTGTTATGTTAAATGAGTTCATTTAGACTATGTTAAATGAGTTCATTTAGACTATAAAGTTTAACAGCAGGTTAAGAAGCATGAAAACATTCATCTTTCTCAAGTTTTATGTAACCCCAACCTGAAAAAGCTAAGATGTTACTATTACAGATATCAAACCAAATCAATTTCATAACATTAAAGGAAAGATCTAAGCTTTAATAACTAACATCCTAAATAATTCAGAAGAAACCTAAATAAATATTCATTACGTTATTAAGATAAACAGTCTTGTTCTTCAAAGCTCTACTCACTGAATCCCCGTAATCCTTGACTACCTGGCACATAAATAACAAAATACAACAAAATAAAAAAAATGGCTGAGCCAATAATTGCTCAGTAGCGGAATGAACAATAGTATTGATAATGAGGCGGATAAACGAAAACAAGTCATAGCATAAGCACAACTATTAAACGAACTGATACGTACGAAACCTAACATATGATACTTAAACTGAAATCTGATGATAATATTATTTCATCACTGTATTCTTTAAAACTCATGGTGTTTAAGATAACATAAGGTGTTATTTTTATCATTGTTTTTTATAAATTATATAAACTTGTTATATATTATTGTGGTTTATAATTAGAAGCACACAAAAATATTATTTCACCAGTGTATTTTTTAAAACTTATAGTATTCAAGATAACATAATATGTTGTTTTTGTTATTATTTTTTTTGAATTATATAAATTTGTTGTTATCTATCATTGTGTATACAACTAGAAGTACACAATCATATTATTTCATCAATGTACATAAAACTTATAGTATTTAAAATAACACAAGGATGATAAAAAACACAATGATTATGTTTTATGTTATATATCATTTTATTTTATTTTATTATTATTTTTAATTTATTAGAATAATAATTAGTTGTTAATTTATCATTATGTTTCACATGTTAGAATTACATAATGATGTTTTTCGACAATTATATTTTCTTAAAAATTCACAACTTCAAAAAACAATAACTAACAAAAAGAGACAATGAACTACACTGAAACACAATGACGAGTACAAATCATATGATCTTAGAAACGTAGAAAAAATATTATTTTTTTATATAATGACATTGTACTCGTTTTAAAGATAAAAAATATTTGTTTTTACAGTGTAATTTTTATAAAAAAAGTGATGTTGTATATAAAGTTATAAACGTTAAAAAAATAGGAGAACTTGGAAAAGACAACAAAGTGGCTATGCCTAAAATACCATTTAACAAACTCTTTTCCTACATTTTAATCTCAACCATTGATTAAGTAGATTGTTGGTTGGGATCACTTCTTATACTTTTTTAGTTTTATGAGTCTCTTTATTGAACCATTCCCTTATTATTATGTTGCAAATTAATCATGTGTTATAGTAAAAATGGTATTTAATTTGAAAATTTTAAGAAGAAATGTGGGTTTGATAAGTGTCCTTCTAGTGTTTTATAAAGGGGGCATTTTGGTCATTATGTCAAATACGTCAGCTCATTATTTCTTATACGTACATTGTATCAAATATCAATTCAATGTGTCATATATTTTACATCATTTGTCATATGTATTCATTATTATTTTTTACATTTTAAATCATTTTGTGTTATTTTTGTTATTGTTTCTATAGAATATATAAACTTATTATCTATAATTGTGTTCTACGATTAGAAGTATACAATGATATACATTCACTAATGTATTTGTCAAAACTTATAGTGTTGAAGATGACACAATATGTTATTTTTGTTATTGCTTTTCATAGATTACATAAACTAGTTGTATACAATTAGATGTAAGCAATGATATTATTTCACCAATGTATTTTTCAAAACTCATAGTATTCAATATAACACAATTATGATAAAAAAATACAATGAGACATTGTGTTATTTTGTTATTATTTTTTATGTATTAGGTTAATTAGTTGATAATTTACTATTATGTTTTACATATTAGAGATACACAATAATGTTATTTCACCATAATATTTTTTAAAAATTCATCAATTTAGAAAAACATAATAGTATTAAGAAAAACATAATAATTACCAAAAAAACACACTAAATTGCCTTAAAGACACAATTACGAGATATGAGATTGAAAACGTAAAAGAAATTATTATCTTTTTATATAACAATACTGTATTTATTTTTATGATGTAATTTTTATATAAAAATAATGTCGTATATAAAAGTTATGAACGTTTAAAAAATGAGAAAATTTGTAAAAAGTCAACAAAAGTGGATATTTATGAAATTCCACCTCTATATTCTTACAAATTGATCTTAACCATTGATTAAGAAAATTGATAGTAAAAAATACTTCTTACATGTTTTAATATGAGGTTTTTTATTTGAACATTTCCAGTTAATCATACATCTAATTTATATTATATATTCTAGTTTATACCATGTTTCTCTTGTTGAAGGTGAATATAGAATTTTAATTGTGAATTTAAAGAAAAAAGGTGTGGATTGTGAAGGTCTTTCGGAATCCAACGTGTAATATGCTGGGCATAATTAGTTAATTTATTATTAAAGCACATCAATTAAAATCTTAAAGCCCAAACAATTGAAGAAAACGAAGACACTAGACAGCAAATTAAGGAATTGACGTGGGCCCATGCACTTGGCCATGGTCTTTGTGTAAGTTTTCCGATATGATAGACAAGACTTCAGTAATCCAGTAGTGTATGTACTAATGTTATGGATAAGATTTCATATTAAAAACCATTTAATTGAACTAAATACAATATAAAAAGACGTAAAGAGCAATATTGGTTTTACTAATAAAAATAACTTGTTATTTAATTTCCATCACTCGAAAAATAGTGAGAAACTACTGGTTTAATTCGCTTCTGTAAACAAGTTGTAGGCTTAAGGTTATAACTTATGCGTATGTATATTATTTTATGTAAATAATATAGTTAAAGTTTTATAACCAAAGGATAACATAAACGTTCGATCGTGTGTTCATTTTTAATAGAATTGCCAGCTTGTCTTAATGAAATTATGAAAGAAAATAAGAAATGGTCATAGAGCAGGCTTGCATGAAGTTCTAGCTTCTACCGGACGAGAAATTGAATATTCTAATCACACAATTATTATGTTTTTAAAAACACATTTGAACAAGTCATCATGCACTAAAACGATGTTTTTCATCCTCATGAGACATTACTAAACCCAAATATGCATGCATGATGCATATATCCTCTTTCTAAATTCTAGCTCCAACCTTAAACATACATAAAACATACAAAAAACTAAACATGTTTCAGGACTTTGTCCAACAAGTACATTTGATGCTATGCCGTCCAAAACCAATTCAAATCATTTGAACTCAATTAATCTCTCTATAAATAGCCACTTCATCTAAATCCCCTATCACATAACATACACCAACTAATTAACTAATAAGTGATCCATCATGGCTACTAATAAGTACCTGAGCATCATCGTTCTCGCGGTAACTGTAGCAGCTCTAGCGACTTCTGTTTCAGCCACGGTGTTCATTGTTGGTGATGAAAAGGGTTGGACACTTAACTTTGATTATCAAGCTTGGGCCAAAGACAAGGTCTTCGTCGTTGGAGATCAACTCGGTATGTGTCCTCTTATACTTATTTTGAGCATTATATACCTCTAAATATTGTAGACTTATATCAGTGCTAATTGTATGATAATTCTTGTATGTAGTTTTCAAGTATGCTGCTGGAAGGCACAATGTGTTCAGAGTCGATGGGGTTGCTTTCCAACAGTGCATCAATCCTCCTGCAAATGAAGCTTTAACTAGTGGATATGATGTGGTAACCCTTACAGCCCCAGGAAGAAGGTGGTACATTTGTGGAGTTGGAAAGCATTGTGAGTTGGGTTTGAAGCTTTTCATCAATGTTCTTCCTCAGGCGCCGTACTCCCCTCCTCCTCCATCGGCTTATCCTCCTCCGCCTTCGGGTAAGGTGATTGTGGTTGGAGATTACAGTGGTTGGACCCTTAACTTTGATTACCAAGCTTGGGCCGCGGGAAAGCAATTCTTCGTGGGAGATAAACTTGGTATGCTTTTTATTTATACACTAGCTTTAGTGAACTCGTGTATTACACGAGTTGAATAAATAAAATATTAAATATACTAAAAATTATTAATTATTAAATAATATGTGATTTAAATTATGTATAAGTACTATAAGTAATAAAACAATGATATCAACTTTTTAAAAATTTATTTTTATACTTTCTTTGTTTTTACTAAAAAATAAATCAAACATTTCGTTTCAAAACAAAACACATTAAAAAAATGTCATTTTTAAAATATTTCATGTTTTAAAAAAGGTATGATTATGTTCTAAAAAAATTTCTTTTTATAAAAATTTGTTTCTCTAGAAATAAACATTAATAAAAAGATCTATTTCTTAATTTTTTAAAAATAGCTTATAATCAAAAAATAGAATTAAATAATATAATTAGTAATTAATTGAGTTATTTAATAGGAGAGAGAAGCAGGAAAATTTTGTTAAGAGTGAATATAGTGTTATCATGTGGCATCTCTAGTTACCATTTTATGTCATATGACATCCCTAGTTACCCTTTTATTATAATAAGAAGATACTCATGCACCAATTTAATAGTTATGATTAACTAGGCTACAACACGTGTATTACATGGGTTTAATTAACAAACATTCAACAGTTATTAGTGAATTTATAAAAAAAACTATAAGATAAAATATGATTAAAATTACGTATAGGTAAATAGTTTAAGTAATAAAACAATATTATTATTTCTTTCAAACTATTATAGCTAAAAAATCATTTCTAACATTCCCTTTAAAAAACTGTTAACGAGAAAATGTTAACTTTTATAACATTCTTAATAAAAGCTTCGATTTTAATCATTTTCATTGTTTAATATTTAATTTATTTTTTTGAAAATTTCGTTTGTGATAATTTCTATTAAAACGGTTTAAAATTTTCATTTTAAAAACTTCAATGTTTTAGTAAACTTAGTATTTTTTTAGATTCATTTTTAAATATTTTTGTTCTTTTAACACAAGATGTGATTTTAGTTTCCTTAAAATAATTTGTTTATAAAATAGTCTTAATTTTAGAAAACATAGATGAGAGAGAGAGAGAGAGAAATGTAGATAGAGAATGATATAGTAAGTAATTATATTAACATTTAAGAAAAGAGAGAAAGTAATGTATCTAACCAAAATGACTATAACACCCTTATAGTGAGACTATAACACCCTTATAGTGAGGTGATTTAGGTTCGTAGTCCTAGAAAAGTGACACATGACGTTCTGAGATATTTTTTATATATAATATACTATAGATATAGATTGCTAACTGGTAGATTAAACGCTTTTGATGCGTGCAGTTTTTAGGTATCCGGTGGGAAGACATAATGTACATAGAGTAAATGGAACCGCATTTCAGCAATGTATAATTCCTCCTGTTAATGAAGCACTCACTAGTGGATACGACGTGATCACGTTACAAACTCCAGGAAGGAAATGGTATATTTGTGGTGTTGGAAAACATTGTCAGATGGGATTGAAGCTTTTCATCAATGTGCTTCCTTATCCAACATATGTGCCTCCTCCGTACCATAAAACAAGAAAACTGACAACAACACCAAATTTCTAGACCAGCAGGATTGTGTGATCTAAGCTATGGTTGTTATATGTGATATTTCGTTTATTTGCAGGTAAAAAAAGCTTCCCGTTAGTGTGTGTTTGTTGTTGTATTAGTAGTTCAAGAGCTACTTAATTTGAGATATTCATTTAAGAGATTACTTTGTTTATGTTTTACATTATCGTTTTAATCACATTTGTTAAAAAAGAAGAAGAATATAAATTGTCTCGATAGTTATTCGTGAAGGCATATTATTGTGAAGTTAACTATACCCTGGTTGTAAATTTATGAGAATCCTAATAAGATATGATTATATATACTAAAATTACATATAAAGAAGTTTGATATAAGCGATATTAATAAGGGTAATTGTAAATAATCGTGTTTCTTATAATAAGTAACTATGTATAACACTACTTTTAATTACTTAGTTAAATAATCATGTTATACCCTTGAAAGATGTTAGTTTTGACTTGAAAAGTACTTTTTAATACAAGATCTTGACGAAGTCACGTAAATTTTAAAAATAAAGATTTATAAAGATAGATAACTAGTTTATTGGCTTAGTCAAAGTGTTAATATTATCAAGGTCATTCAACATTTAGATAATCACGTGTGTCATATTATGTGATGTATCATATGTTTTGAACACGACGAGTAGGTATCAATAAAATCCCAGAGAGAGCCAATGTATAGTTATTAAGGTCTTTAAGCACTTATGAAGAACCAGATATGTTCTTGATATATAGTGGGCTTGAAGAGAAGCTCGCTATAAATGTGATGCTAACTTACAAAAAAGATCAACATTATTCTCAATTGCAGTCAAGATGTCTCTCCATTCTTAATAGAGTGAAAGTTACCTAAAAAGGTTCCAAGTAAAAGATCATTATTATACAACATATAACAGAGTTTGATTATATTGCACCATTAAAAGTGGCAAAGGATGCCACTTTGACAAAGAAATTAGTTGTTGATATTGGGGTGTTGTCAACATCGAGAAATAGATAAAGATATTTTCTGACAATTCCCATGTAATTGCTTAGAACCAAGTTACATCAGAGTATTAAACATATTATCAGAAAGTCCCACTATATACGAGAAATACTAGAATGTAAAGATGTGTCATTAGCAAAGTACATACGGATTTGAAGTTGGTAGACTTGTTGGCATGCTCTGTGTTATACATAAATTACACAATTTTTTCTCTACATTTTAATTAGTTTTTAAGTATCTTTTATTGAATATTATACCCAATAATCAATATAAAAATTACTTGTCATTAATGTCTTATTTATTAGTATGAATTAAGCGTATATCCAATTAACTAGGTGAGTGCCCGTGTATTACATGGTTGGTAAAAACAAACACAGGCGATGAAGAATTTGTAGGACAATTTAATCATCATAAATAATTTAATATATTATTTATACATTCAATATGTTTAAACTATAACATTTTAATACCTTTTTGAAATGTTAAACAATTTTCACATGTAGTTTTAATCTTGAGTCTCATAGTGCTTCAATAATAACTATTTTTTCTGGTCTTTAGTGGCAAAGATGTATACTTCTAAAAGAATTCAACCTACTGATGCTTATGTGGTGTTGTTTAAAATTTTCACGGAAGGGTTATTCCTTTGGCTTCAAACGTCAAATGATTACCTTCATTGACAATAGTAAAGTTGTAAACAAAACCAATAATCAAATACAAACAACATTATGAACTATGAATAGAAGTTATATTACTAAAATTGTCAACCGATTACGAATCTATGAAACTGATACCGGTTTGAACAAAAGTCGCAACCATCAAATAGAAAGTCTCATGAAGCATTTGAAACATAGTTATACTTATAACACCATTTCTACAATCCTAACCCCACAATTTCATGAAACTTTTTCATTTTCAAAATAATTACTCACTAAGGAAATCAAAATTCTAAATCTTAACTTTCTCTATATTAATCTATTTAGGATAAAAAAGAAATTAAAAATACCTAAAACTTTGTCTTTGCTTTAATTATTCTCTCACGATCTAAAGAGTCAACAACAACATAAATCCTGACATAAAAATGACACTATAGCCCATAACGTACATATCAAAGACCATGTCCACAAAAACGTAAGAAATTTATCTCAAAGATTGGAAATGTTCAAGTCATTAAAAAAATAATAACTGCTATAAAATATCAAACATGTTTAAAAATTTTAAATAGCACATGTTTATCACAACAAAAACTATGATAAATTAGGGGTGAGCAAAAAACCGAATTAACCGAATCTTAACCAAATTAACCGATGAAACCGAACCGAAATAACCGAACCGTGACATTAACCGACGGTGCGGTTAACGATTTTTCATTAACCGAATTTATCGGTTCGGTTTTGGTTAATGTTGTTCTTATAACCGAATTAACCGAACCGCACCGTGGTTAACCGAACCTGTAAAACCGAACCGAACCGTGGTCAACCGATCCTTATTTAACCGAACCGAATTTTTTATAAAGGGCCCACTCACTATTTTATGTTCAGCCCAAAGTCAAAGTAGGGGCCAATGGGCCATTACTAATATAAAATAAAATGTCAAAATTTAAAATATTTAGATAACCCTAAATCTTTCTAGTTCTCAAATCCCAAGTCCCGCTTTTTGGTTTTCATCCTTTTGGTTCCACTGTTCCAGCCTCAAGGAGTTCAAAGCAGGGACACAACATCTTCCAATGATCTGAGATCGTCGGCGATTCTATATTCCGAGAATTCGACCCATCCTCCTTGTGTCTTCTGAGAATCCAAGTTGCGAGTGTTCATTGTGTATTCTGAGAATTTGACTAATCAAGGTGTGTTTGATTCTACAATGTGTCTTATTTTTGTATCTTATTTTCTTGAATCTTTTGAGAATTCGACTCATTAGTTGAGATTTGCTTTGATTATTGAGATTTATGCTTTGATTTTGCCCATTTGAATATTTAAGTTTTGCTCACTTATAAAGCTGGTACCAATAAATATCATGTTTAAAGTTAGCAACCTTTAAGTTAGTTTCTTGTAGTTGATGACAATTGACACTATGAAGCTTTGAGGCAACAAACAATCCTTGAGGCTGCAGTTGATGACAATTGACACTTATAAAGCTGGTACCAATAAATATCATATTCTAAACATAGTACAATGTGTTTTATTGTAGTAAGTTGGGACTGCAGTTTTTCTTGACTCATGAGGCTTCTTCCTAAGCAAGTTAATGTTTTCTGTAAGTTGCATAGGTTCTTAAAGTTCTTTAAGGAGTTGTACTGTGTTAGCATACGTGTTGGTACTATGATATGCTAATTACTCTCAACAGGGGTATATTGTGTGCTTTCTCATGAACCTAATACATACTATAATGTAATTGTAGATGGAAACACCAATAATTGATATTGATGAAGAAAACACTACTGAACCGGTTGGTAATGTCAATGAGCAAAATATGGAGCAAGAGAAGAAGGATGGTGGTAGATTAAGATCTTTTGTGTGGGATCATTTTACTATTGATAAGGATACCAAGAAGGCAAGATGTCCATATTGTAAGCTCTTGATGGCAGCCAGTTCTAGAAAGAATGGTACGAGTGCTTTGTCGTATCATTTGAGAAGTGCATGCCAGAGTTCACCCCTTTATAAACAAGTAGACAAAAACAAACAATCCACTCTAAGTTTTAAGCCTCAAACTTTAGGAGAAGGTGGTTCAAGCTTGACATCTCACACATTTAGTCAAGAAAACTGTAGAAAATCCCTTGCTAGAATGTGTATAAAAGACAATCGACCTTTTAGTATAGTTGATGACGAGGGGTTTAGAGAATTTGTATGGGAGTTGAATCCAATGTTCAAGCTTCCATCTAGATGGACGGTTGCTAGGGATTGTTTGTCAATATATGATGAAGAGAGAAAGAAATTAAAAATGCTTTTAAAAGATCAAACTGTGTCACTTACTACCGACACGTGAACGTCGGTTCAGAATTTTAATTATATGTGTCTTACATCACACTGGGTTGATGATGATTGGGTTTGAAGAAAGAAGATTCTAAACTTTTGTCAAATTTCAAATCACAAAGGTGAGACAATTGGAAGGTTAGTTTATCGATGCTTACAAGTATGGGGAATTGATAGGATTTTTACAATAACCGTGGATAATGCTTCATCAAATGATGGAGCAATTAGATTTTTAAAAGTGATGCTTAAAGGTCCCCATTCGATCTTAGATTGCAAGTATATGCATTTAAGATGCAACGCTCATATTGTCAATCTAGTTGTCAAAGGTGGTTTGCAAGAACAAGATGATTCCATATGTAGAATTCGAAATGCCGTAAGATATTTAAGATCATCTCCCGGTAGGTATCTAAGTTTTATAGAAAGTGTCAAGAAAGAAAATATAGATTGCAAAAGAAAACCATGTCTTGATATCGAAACACGATGGAATTCAACGTTTTTGATGTTGGAAACGGCATTCAAGTTTTCGAAAGCATTTGATAGGTATTTTACCTTTTTAAGTTATTTCATATATATATTTCCACTAGCAATCTAATATATTATATGTTTTATTTTCTTGATAGACTTCAAGATGTTGATTCAAATTATAGAAACTACTTTCATAGTGAAGTTGAGGAAGATGAGTGGAGTACAAGAAAAAGAAAACGGAGTGATAAAGTTTTGGGAGCACCCAATGATGAGGATTGGGAAAAAGCGAGGTACTTTATTATATTTTTAGTTTATATCTTATGTTCAATTGTGATATGTCTTATTTTATTTTTTGTTTAATAGGTTATTTATGGAGTACTTGAAGATTTTTTATAATGTCACTAAAAAGATTTCGGGTACTAAGTACGTGACCTCTAGTTTATTGTTTTATGAGCTTTGTGTGGTGCACGCAACCATAACAAAAATGTCCTTAAGTAATGACGAGAAGAAGAAAAAAATGGCCGAGTCTATGAAAGCAAAGTTCGATAAATATTGGGATAATTTGGACAATATCAATTTTTTGTTGTATGTGGCATTAGTCTAGATCCTCGAAATAAGTTTAGTTATCTTGGTTATTGTTTAAGCTTGATTTATGGTAAGGACACCAATAGAATTAAGGTGATAAAGAATAAAGTGAAAGAAGCATTGTTGGAGTTGTTTAATGATTATAAAACGAAGATTGAAAAGGCAAATGAGCGAAAAAGTACAATGTCTTCTTCTAGTTTGGTTGATGATGAGTATTTTGATTTAGACGATGGTTATTTAAAATATTTGGAAGAAGAATGCGGAGAAGAGGTTGATAATTGTGAAGTAGAAATATACTTGCGTGATGGGACCGAGAAAAGAATAAAAGGAGATGATAACTTTGATGTTTTAGGTTGGTGGAAACTAAATTCGGTTAAATTCCCTATTCTTTCACAAGTTGCTAGACATGTTTTGGGAGTTTCAATCTCAACCGTTGCATCGAGTCGGCATTTAGTACCGGTGGTAGGGTTATTGATAAATATCGAAGCTCTCTTACTTCAAACACCGCCGAGTCATTGATTTGTGCACAAGATTGGATAAGGTCAACACTAACGGATTTACAAGAGGCTCACATCTATGGCGTACCACTTGAAGATTTAGTAGAGAATTTGGAGAAATTAGAAGATGGTAAGTTTGCTTTTACTTTTTAACCTCATGATTTTTTTGACTTACCTATTTATATATATTTCTTATGTGTAGATTTGATGATCGGGAGAAAAAGCCACAAAGAATGCTCCATTGAAAATGAAGATTTAATATAATAGAAACAAAGTAACACTTTGGATGAGGTCTATTGAAGATGAAGATGAACAAATGATGCATTAAAGCTTGGTTTTTTTGTGACATCGTATATTTTGTGATGGTTACTTACCGTATGTTTGTGATGGTATTTTCTATGATTGGTAATTTTTGTGATTGGTAGTTTTTGTGATTAACAATCTAGCACAAATACCATTTTGTGTGATGTTAACTTTTTATATAGTTTGAGTAATGAATATTCAACGTTTATTTATATAAGATTATATGGCTACTACACATACTCTGGTGCCCAAAAACAAAGCGTATTATCAAGTGGCACGTCTAGAAACAGGCCTGAAAATCTCAAACCAAAAGAAGATGATTTGTATGATAAAATGCGTAAAAGATAACTATAATAACCAACCACCTGTAATCTTGAAGCCCAAAATTTTAAAGGCCCAAAATAAACTAGTAGAAAAAGTTGGCCTAAATTTTAAGGCCCAAAATCTTGAAGCCAAAAATTTTAGCCTAATAAAACAACGTGGTTAACCGCACATAACCGTTCAAGACCGACCAAAACCGAACAAAACCGATCGTGGTTAACCGAAACCGAATGGTTAAAGATTTCAATTAACCTAATCTTTCGGTTTCGGTTACGGTGGGGGTTCAAAACCGCACCGAACCGCACCGTGCACACCCGTATGATAAATGGTGATACTTACCAATCCACTTGTGTCATAAAAGTAATGCCTTCACAGGGTAGTAACTTCTCTTGGCCATGATGAACCAATATCCCAAACCGTGAATATCACATTCTTATAGTACAATTTTCCATATCTTGACAAATTCTTAATCTTAGAAGAGTTGATAATATATAAAAATAAAATTAAAAACCAATATTAGGGAGAATGATATGCTAATATGAGATATAATATGTTAGCAAAAACCATCAAATAGCAACTATTAAGTTTCAAAATACTTCCATAAAGATTTGTCCTAAAACAACTTTTTTAAATAGCAAAAATGTTTTTATTTTAGTTTTTCAGCGCTTTCGTATCCCAAAACAACATTTTACATATAAAAACCATAAATATTTGTCCACAACCCGAGAGTCGTAGTGTTCCATTGTAGTAACAAAAATCAACCTAGCCATATTCTCTACACATAAAACATATTTAAGTTCAGTAAAATGTCAAATAAACAAATGTATATCAACACTTTTATTCACACTAAAATAACCGACAGTCAATTACTAATTGTATACAAAGGAAAGCTTTAAGGACGCGTGATTCCAAAAAAAATGCAATGTGAAAAGCTAAAGCTTGTTGATAGCAAGAAACATATTTGCTTGCTTCGACTCAAAAGTTTCCTATCAAACTGTAGAATAATTAGTTATAACAGTAAAACATGCTATTAACTAATAATGATAAAACCTAAGCAACAAATATAGATTTTGAATTCTCAAATAGATTAGATGCAATATCCAAAATCAAGTTCAAACAAAAATCGGATGCTTGGATTACCATCAAAGCAAATAAGGTCAAATAAATAGAAAAATCAACAGACGACGATCGTAAGGTAATGATAATAAAAATAATAAAAATTGAAAACAAATTGCAGGTTTCAAGAACAAAATTATGTCAATATGATTCTTCGTGATAAGAACAAATGGAACAATATGTTTAATAATAACATGAGAGCCAACAAAGCCACCAATGTCACTGCCTAAACCTTATTAATAAACCTAATCAATCGAAATCACATAAGCAAATAATAGAGAAAGAAAATCACGAATTTGAAAACGGAGAAAGAACTGACCCGTGAATCGCAAAGAGGAACCTTACTGATATCGTTGAAAGCCATCGCTCAAAACTGAGAATCGCCGGAAATTATCGAGAATTCACACCGTTGGGATCAATTTCAAAGATAATATTTGATCCATGATTGATGTAAAGGAATCAAATTACATAGATAAACATCGGGAAGGCCGAGTGAAAGTAAAAATAAAAATAAATTGAAGAAAATTAAGCACTTGCAATGGAGTAAAATTGTGACGCAATGAAGAATACAACGGAATAAAATTAAGCACTTGCAATGAAGTATGAGGCTGACCTCTTGCGATGGAATCAAGGGCACATCGAAGAAGGTGAGATTGAGGATTAAAACTTTTAGGGAGTGTTTGGTTTGAAGGAATGGAATGGAATGGAATTGAGAAACTAGTATAATTTTCAAGTAAAATACGTCTGAGTAGGCAATGAAATGTAAACCTAAGGGAATGTTTCACCTCAAATTCCCTTGGTTGTGGGATTTCAAAATCCTTCCACTTAGAGAGGGAATTTGAAATTCCACAGCCAAAGGAATTTGAAGTGAAATATTCCCTTGGGTTTATATTTTATTACCCACTCAAACATGATTTTACTTAAAAATTATACTAGTTTCTCAATTTCATTCCATTTCATTCCATTCTTTCAACCAAACGGTCCCTTAGTGTTTTTAGATATTAGGATTTAGAAGATAGAAGCAGATCATCTAGTGGATCAAAACGGATCCAAAGATCCGTTTGATTAAGTTTTTCGGGTCAAGTATTGTAGGCGGGTAAAAGCCAACAACAATGGTCTAAAAAGGAGACACGTGGCCCCAATAAACTTTCTTTTATTAAAATTTATAGATTATAGATTATAAATATTATATTTCTAGTTAATACTATGTTTCACTTGTTGCAGGTGAACATAGAACTTTAATTATGAATTTAACAAATATTTTAACCCCCAAAAAAAAAAGTGGATTGTGAAGGGCTTTCTGAATCCAACGTGGAGTATGTTGGGAATAATTAATTAATCCATTATTAAAGCACATCAATTAAAATAATAAAGCCCAAACAATTGAAGAAAACGTAAGGTTTTTCGGCAATTTCTGAATAATGCTAAACCAATAAAAGGTCTGAACTATTAAGTACTGAACCATTAAGGGGTCTAAACCATTAAGAGCTAGTATATCGTTTAACTATTCAAAGACAAATGTCTGATCAATTCAGATAAGAGATCTGAACCATTAAGAGCTAGTATATCGCTTAACTATTCGGCAATTTCTGAATGATTAAGTGTCGAACCAATAAAAGGTCTGAACCATTAAGTGTTGAACCATTATGAGGTCTGAACCATTAAGAGCTAATATATCACTTAACTTTCAAAGGCAAATGTCTGGCCAATTCAGAAAAGAAGTCTTAACCATTCAGCATTAGTATAATGCTTAACCATTCAGAGGCAAATGTCTGAACCATTCAGACATTTGCTCGCGAAACAAACAGTCTGAACCATTAAGTGTTTGACCATTCAGACATCTGAACCATTAAAAGGATGATTCAGATACAGATAGCCTCGTACGCAGCAAAGGAATTGACGTCGCCCATCAACAAACTAAATGGAATTGATAGATATGAACAAGAACTTTTAAATCAATTAGAAGCCCACGCAAGAAATAGATGATAAGGCCCATAATGAATGCAAAACACGAAAGAAAAGCCAAAAAACCTAAGTTATTTTTATTAAAAAACAAGTGTGACAGTAGAAACTTGGGGAGGAACGCGTTTGATATCTTATAGCCTTGATTCGAGCTCGGTTTCGAATCTATCTTTTGTTTTCTTATGATTTTAAGGGTGTTTATGATTAAGATTTATTCGTTTTCAGTTATGTTTGACTAAACTTTTGTGATCAAAGGATATAGGTTTAGATGAATTTTATCATGCTTTGGACTCGTCGGTTTGATCTTTCTTATGAACTACGTTGATTTTATTGAACCTTTGAACTCTTTGTTTCTGATAAATATATGTTCTTTCTTTTATTGATTTTTGTCATCGGTTTATGTGAGAATATCTACATGACATGTTAGATATTCTAGTGTTTGATATATATTTCTTAGGTTGTTTAATTTAATTAATCAACTAAGACATGGGACTATAGATTATTGATGATAAACTAGATGAGATGATCGGTTTGATTGAATCACTCTTGTTGATTAAATGAGAGCATTTTCTGGTTATATGATTAACATATGTGACTACAATAAATCCTAGAAGAGTTCGGGGTTGATCAGACAACCCAGCATTCTCTAAAATCCTTTGATTTCAGAGAAGATGGTATGCAAACAAGGTATTGAAAATGAATTTAATGAGCATCACATATGAAATAGCCTAATTTTCTAGTTTATTTACCTATTTATAGATTAACAATTTAGGCTTTTTAAATCATTGAGCATCAAAGAAAAAAATCAAAAATTAGGATGATAAGGGCCTAAGACACTTCCTTTTAAATTCTTGATCAATTAAGGGGGGCATATTGACACCTTAAAACATTTTTATTTATCAAGTAGTATATGTACCGACAAGAATCTATTTCATGTGCATATGAGAGGAAATTTCCGAAAACCGCCAAATCTGTGATTTATGGAAACCTTCAACACACATAGTTCGTGTAGGGTGGTAAAAAATGGTTTTTACGGTTCAATCGAGCTTGTACGTTGTTAGCCCGATTGTTTATGTGTGAATATCGTTAAAGGAATCCTCCGATTATTTTGTCTACCACACCAACGAGGCGACGAACATTTCATATAGAATAAAAATTAGATTTTTTTATTAACCCATATGGTTCTTTTATCTTTTTATGACACTTGCAACTAGACCTTGTGAAGAGGCAATTGAAAATTCAAAGGCTACGTTTAACACTTTAATAAAAACATAAGTGTCACACATGCCGTCCTTCAATGATAGTGAGGGCGTAAAGATTGTCATGAAATAATTCAATATATGGATCAAATAATTTAAAAGATTCCAGCTTTCCCTCTCACATATAGTGCCCAAAATTAAAAATTCATCACTTATTAGCTTTTTCTCACATTTAATTTCACTTTCGATAGTCGAAGTCTTACTAAAATGTAGATGAAGCGTAGGTTTGCTGTTAAAAATAAAGAGAAATCTAAAAGCTTCAAAAACGTTTACTGAAATTTGGAAACATGACAACAATTGTCACAACTCTTAAAAGCGAAATGTTACCAACCCATCATAAGTAACATGTTGAATTAATTATAGCAAATAAAATGTCACATATTTGGAATCATCAGTTGGCTGTCCATTTCAAGGGGTCCATCACGTCATTACGTAACGGTTCATAAGATACATCAACCGACAAAAACATATTAATTTAAAAGAACAACCGTTATCAGTTATCACAATACATCCAAAAGCGACACTGGTTTCAATATTATTGATTTATTTTTCACTTTACATAACCAAGTTACAATTCTGAGTTTATACAATCTGTTTCATCATAATAAAAGATAAGGTATCTGTTTAAAAGATAAGGTAACTAAAAAAATAAAATTTTTGATTTGTCATCCATGTTTATATGGTTTAGGTGAATGTTATTTTAGGGTAGTCAACTAACCCAATAAATTGGATGTTGGGACAGTGAGAGAGGTTAAAGAAAGAGCAACTACTACAATAACTTAAAAGCAAAGAAGAGCATGTCTCCATGTGGGTCACGTGCCTATCACATGCTGGCTGAGGGGCCATGTAATTTGGCCTTTCATCAAACCATCTTAGGTCAGGAAAGCAACATCTTTATGCAATTTGCAGATATTTGATGTCATCAATCACATATCAATATGGTTCTGATTGGTTACTTTGATTTGTTTTCATTTATACATTAATCCATGCATCAATTGTCGGCTTGAACCCAATGTCGACATGTATGGTTATTCATGTCAAAGTTCTAAAATCGTAAAACCATATAACTCAAATATAACCCATGTCATTAATTTACTAAACAGGTTGATAAGTTTGTAATTAAATTATATATATGTTAAACAAATCATTAGTGGTTTGCACGTTGTAATAAGGTTGTAAACTTGTAATTGGGTTGGACAATCTAAATTTTAAGTATAGAAAGTATATATTTTCTTTTTTTTTATTTTGTTTTTGACTTTAAACATGTTTAACTTTTTATACAAAACAAACACCACCGGTTTATTAAACAGGTTAGACAAGTCAACTTAGACACAATTTTTATTAAATATGTTAGACCCATCAACCTGAACATAACATTTATTAATAAGTGCGCCTCATCAAGCCAAAACCTTGTTTACGTGTGTAATGAATTTTCACAAATAAAAATGTCCCCCACCTTTTTTCAAGGGGGGCTGCTAGTCTACTATACCCATGCTCCCTTAACATTTTAATCTCACACTATTTTCAGATGGTCGTTTAAGTTTTTAGTCAAATGATCATTTGCAGGTTATTTCAAATCTCATAGTCCTCCTATCTTTTAAACAGTCTTTTGAATTTTCATCACACGACCGTCTACGAGTTATGTCCTCTCTACCTTTCAAACAATCTTGTAGTGAAATTCAAACGGCCATTTAAGCCTAAAATTAGATAGAGGTATCCATTACATGAACATATCTTACCCTGCACTTTAACTATAGATACCTTGAACAAAAGCTAACCATCATAAGTGGAAGATAAAAATTGGCATCTATCATCCACTAAACCATACTCAATCTTTTGTGGGTCCCATCTTAGGTTCTTATCACACAATTTATAACCACAATCCTAGAGATATAGCATGCCAATTAAGACCTTAATTCCAGGAAATTATGTACCAAATTTGAAGCAAAACTAAACTAATAATAACTTAATCTCTAAGGAAAAAATCAGTCTCTCCTAACAGTCAATGTAATACTATTATTATATTCTGATATATGATTACAAGTAAACTTGCATTAGAACACACTCAAAACAAAAGCATTCACAAGCTGCTAATTATATACAACAATACCCAAATCCATATCAAGAAACACAATGATTGGCGTATTGAACCACACAAGTCAATGAATCACATGAAAAAACAGAGAATTTCAAACTAAATCAGGTAATTGGTAATTGATCTTCTGCAAAAGAACAACAAAATTATATAACTTGAAGAACTTTTCATGTAAGTGGTATTACAAACAGTATCAACAACAACAAGTATGCAATGAAGCATCAATTTTGCAAAAGAATCAGAAACAAAACACATATTTCCATTTTCCCCACCCAATTGATTGCATCTTACGATCCAATCAACTCTTATTATCTTCTCAATTCATCCTCACCCCAATTTCATTTCAGATCATATACTCAAACTTAAAACAAATCGAAATCTAAAACGAATCGGAATCAGAATGAAGAACAAAGAAACAGAGAATTCGCACCGTGTGATTCCTTTATGGTGTCAATGAGCTGTAACTTTCAACCTCCTCTTCGCCTCACTGTAAAGCACAACTCCCATTATCGCCACAGCAAACCCTGAGATCCCCATCACCGTCACCGGATTCCTGAATATCAACACCGACACCACCGCAGCTACGGCGGCCTTAGCGTTTCCGAGCACCTGCAACGTCAACGCACTCGTGTGCTTCGTCACCAAAAAGTTCGTCAGATTCACCAAATACGCCACCGTAGCGTTTCCGATCAACAACAACACCATAAACGAATCACTACTAGCTTTCTCCACTGTCTTCGAGAGCACGTTACCTTCTATATACAATGTAAACGGTAACAATATCATCGCTGCCATTGGAGCCATATACAACAACAGATTCATCGAGTGTAATTTCTCCGAATCGGAGGTTAATAGCAACCCTTGCACCACCGATTTCAACGCTCTACCGGCGGTTGATCCAACGCACATCAGAAATCCAAACAAGTGAAACAACGGTTCACTGTTACTCGCTAAAACGATACCGAAAACAACAGGCATTAACGCTAGGTATACTTCAGCTGATTCCTTCTTACAAGTGATCAAAAACGCGAAAATCGCAGTGAAAAACGGTGTTGTGGCTCCAATCGCTTGATTAAACGACACAGGTAGGTATCTAAGTGAGGTGTTTCCACAAACAACTGAAAAGCAAAAAATGGCGGATAATGCGAAGATTTTGAGAAACTGTTTTCGCGATTGAATGTGTTGAAACGGTACGATTTGGAACCAACGGATTGCAATCAAGCTGTATAAAGTACATGAGATCATATGAAGCATTGTGAGGAAGATAGGATACTTGTAGCCGTAGAAGCTGAGGAGGTACTTGTTGAGGAGAAGAACGCCGATGTTGGAGAGGTACCATGAGGCGATGATGAGGGCGGTGAGGATCGCCGGAGAGACGAGTGAAGTGGCGGAGAAGATGGTGTTGGCGGAGCCGTGGCGGAGGTCGGCGGTGGGAGTGGTGGGGATGTCGACGGAGGTTTCGAGCCTGGGGTTGCTGCTCCGGCGAGTGGTCCATGAGTGTGCCTCCACCATTGGCGGTGGTGCGGTGAGGTTGACACACAGTGGAGGTGTTTGTGTGTGAGAGAGGATGGGTGTTTGTGTGTGTGTGTGAGTGTGGTTTTGGATTGGATCAAGGGGATGTGAGTGTGTGAAGATGATGATGACTGTGATAAGACTGATGATGGTTTCAATACACACCCTGGTGTTTGGAAGTTATAGCAGTTTATGTCCTAAAATTAAAAAAAAAAACAAAAACTTGAGGTCTTTTTACTTTTATGTTTGAGTTTTTTTTTTTTTTTTTTGTTTTTTACAAATTAAATTTTAATAATTTAAACTATAATCTATTGGTAGATAATAATTCATATTATCACTTGGCTAATAAGAATCCTAACTTTTATTTATTTTACCAAAAGCAATCTAGTAACATAACTATTTGTTTGTTTTCGTTTGATTTCCACTTGATTTTGCTCAAGATAGTGTATGTAAATGAAAATGGAAGAAATATAGAAATATAATAAAAAAGAGAGAAAATCAAGTGTAAATCAACGAATATTAAGCTACTAAGATTGTCATTAACAACCAAAATAAAAGTTTAGATTATTATCGGCCAATAGATCATAGTTTGAATTATTAATATACAATGGTCTTTTTTTTCAATTTAAATAAATATTAAGGAATCTAAAAGTATAGAAGTACTATTTATTTCTTATATTACGGTTATGTATTTTACATGTTGGATATCCGAATTAGTGTGTAAGGAAATTCATATGTATGAAATTGAAAGATTTCGTTTTACATCGGTTGAGGCATATTAAAACTTTACATTAATGTTAATAAAATATGAATGTTAAGGAAATAGCAAGGCTGGTGTAGTAATGAACCAGTAAGATTTGAAAGTAAAAAGATATACATATAAGAAAAACTTGTTTATAATTTGGTTCAACCATGAATCTAGTTCCCTAGCGCTTGGCTAACCCGTAACAACCGGTAGAAGGGATTCGAAAGGACTCAACCAAATATATAAATAAGTAGATGTTTTTTGTTTGATTGTTGTCAAATATGAGTTTAAGAACAATGTTTACATTATTTCAAATTAATTTAAAACGATATCTCATTTCCGTATAATGATAAAAACTCATACTATAAAATATTGAATTAAAAATAAGAATAGCTCACTGTTACTCTTAATAATGTTTGTAAAAACTAATAACTACAAGACAACTATATAAAGTTTGACCAAATATTTTCTTAAGACAACAATAATTAGAAAGAAAGGTCAGTTTTTGAAATGTGTTAATATATAATAGCGTTAATGTAAACACCTATAAAGTTGAGGGACGTAACATGAATATGAAATATTGGATCTTATCGGACGGCCTGTAACTAAGGGTTAGGATAAGAAACAATATGAAGCGTTAGATTAATTGAAACATTTATTATTAGATCTAAAGAAAGTGTGGGTAAATAGAACTCTAATTGTCGGTCAGACCTTCAGACTCTGACTCCAGATATATTACTTTGTTTACTTTTAGTGTATCATAAATATTAATTAATTATTTAACCAATGGTTTTACTAGAATCACCAGCTTTCCTATGTCCACACGTGTGAGTAAACTTGATGTGGAGATTTTGAGAATAATCGCTGTTGATAAAAAATTGTAACCATGTTTAAAAGTGAATAACTGAAAATATATGCTAGAAAAGCATGTCAATTAAATTTATGAAAGAAATAAAAAGGTAAAGGGATTTATTTCTTTACATATTTTCTGTATATATAAAATAAAAAAGTACATGACATGATAGATACATATAAAACAAAATAAAGCATAAGTAGTCTAGAAGATATAGTCCAAAGGTTTGTGTCATAAAGGCTGGAATATATATGAGAAGTAAAGCATCATTGATTGGTTCGAATCTATTCTTATTTAATTTCTACTTGTGAGACCAGAACCTTCACTATATATGCCTATCACACATACCTCAATCAAACATACTAACACAAGGTTAACTAGTTTACCTCGTCATGCAGTATGTATAAAGATACCAATCGAAAAGGATATCATATTCAAACCGAGTCGATTTATGGTTGTATCACTTTATGTCTCAGACGAAATGACTTTTGATACATACTTTCTATTCTGGTTTGAGGTTGCCAACTTTATCAACACTACGCATTCTTTCGATTCTAGCAAAGGAGTAGACTGAACTGCTGCAGAATTGAATGTTAGCATTTAAAACTTCACCTCTGATTTTGATGAATCCTCTAGACTAATAGTTAAACATGTATATAATATGAAAAGTATTGTAGACAAAGAGCGATTTGTTGCTTTGATGTCATAAAAAAGTATAAAAGTATAAAGATTTTATTCCTACATATATTTTCTAACCAGAAAGCATATGACACAACAGATACATACAACGAAAAACAAAACAACTATAACAAAGAATCCAAAGGCTAGAATATGAAGCCTAGAGGAAGAATGAAAAACTTTATACTCATATATGTGGATCAATAAACCACCTCAAGCCTCAAGGTGGCCTAGGAGTATGTGATTTAGGATCTCCAATAGGTTTGATCCTCACTAGTAAACATCTTGGGGTGTTAGCTTGAGGTGAAGATCAGGGAATGTCAAGTCAGGGTGCGAGTATAATGCGATTGCGGGACAAAGATAGTAGTTCGAATCTTATTTCTTGGTTTCGCTTCGAACCATGAGCTGATTGTCTCCTGCAACATTCTTGAGTGAGGGTGTCTCATACCGGTTAGTGAGTCCAATAGTACTTATATATATGAATCAATAGAGTTAACACTCTAATGACTCATAATGAGACCACACTAGCTCATGTGATCTTTCACTAACTTGCTCAATCCAACCCTCTGTCTCCTTAGCATTTACCACTGCAACCCTTTACCTTCATCAATTATTTCAACAACAAATATATACAACCTACAAAAAAGGGGAAAAAACAAAAATAGAAACACTAAAGATTTATAGACTTATTTAATTTTGAAGTGTTATTTTTAATAGTTGCCCAACGATCTTGCCCTTATTAAGGCTCTAAAGGTAACTTTGTGTAAGTGCGTGTTGAAATGGACGCAATTTTGAACGATCTTTTTACTTAAATAAACCAATGTAAAATGTTTTGTTTGTCAAAATTTTAGCTGGTGTCTCATACTTGATATTGCCAAAATTGAAAGTAAAGCACTTGTTTGTTTCTTTTTACCTATTACGTATTGTGGCGGCCCCGTATGCGACACAATAAATTATAGGAAGAGTTACAAATGTTTCCTAATAAACTTAATTAATCTCATCTCATTTCAATCTCCCTACTCTTATAAAAGGGTATCTGGGAGGGACACATGTTTTTTTAAACGACAGACTTTTTATTAAAGAAACATATTGGATGCTAGCAAGATGCTCAAACATCCGCACCAAATTCAGGTTACACCGGAAAATTAGAAAAAGAAAAGTTACACCACTTGTGTCATACTAATTCTTTCAAATCCGCTCTCTGTTTAATCAATTTTAAAAAAGAAATAAATAACATCCTCCACCGTCCTGAACACCGAAGAAGACTTGCCTTTAAATAGCTTCTCGTTTCTAGTCTTCCATATGAACCATAAAGTTGCAAAAAAATCATGTATAACAATTGTTTCTGTTTAGAAGAAATTGCCAAAGAGAATGGAAACGCAAGAAGGTCAGAAATATTATCGAAATCTACCGAGATACTACCGCACCAACCAGAAATCAGCCCCCATACCTGCTTTGCAAACGAGCATCCTAGGAACAGATGGGCTGCAGACTCACAATGATCATCACATAAAACATAATTTGGAGAATGCAGCGAGATGCCTCTTACCATTAAGCACTCCTTGGATGGAATTCTATCAAGTCTTAGCCTCCATTCAAAATAATTAACCTTCAGAAATGGGTCCATTCATGCAGAATATTATCATTTGAAATATGATTAAACACAATTAAAGACCTGACAGATTCACCAAAAACACGCCTGTTTCATCGCCTAACCATAGCCATTTATCCACATCTTCATGTGTTTTATCTCAACAATCATCTCATTAAGGCTTGTAAATGCAGAAGTTTAGAACTTGAATATGGGTGTCGCTTCCATTTCCAGTTCGCAAGGGGAACCGAAGCCCCTAAATATAACCTCTCGCTTACTTTACACATCTTACAGGACTCAATCGCAAATAAGTCAGGAAGCAAATCTCTAAGAGGGCCATAATCACACTAATTATCGAGCTAGAAAGAAATATTTTCACCGTTACCAATCGAAGCCTTCATTAAAATTTGTAGCTCCACATTCTCCTTCCTGCATTCTTTACTAATACTTGTGATACCTTTCCAACCCCTGTTGATAGACGACTTTACTGGAATTACAGCTGGCTTACGAGGTTGAAAATGGATAGCTTTTTATCCGAGCCCAAAGAACTTTTGATCACTTTCAACACCATATTTATCCTCATCAATTTTTTCTCGTTTCTCCCTCATATTTAATAATCACATTAATTACTAATATTATTTACTTTTTTTTAAATTAAAATAGTTTTTAATAAATTAATCAATAGATCTTTTTACTAATGTTATTTCTAAGAAAATAATTTAAAATTAAAAAACTTTTTAGAACATCAAACTTTTTTATAAATACAAAATATTTTATAATTGGTGCTTTCAAAAAGTAAAATTATATAAACAAAAAATAATTGAAATTGAGAGTTATAAGAAGAAAGTTTTTAAGTATGATATTTTTAAAATGTTTATTTTGAAAATAAAATTTTTATTTTATTTATCATAAGAAAGATTTCAATCATATATTACTTTAGAATATTGACTTTTAATTAAAAAAAATTTATTATCTCCCTACTCTAATAAAAGAGTATCTAGGAGAGACACATGTCAACACCATATTTATCCTCCTCAAATTTTTCCCACTTCTCTCTCCTATTTAATAATCATATTAATTAATAATAATATTATTTAATTTTTTTAAATTAAAATAGTTTTTAATAAATTAAGCAATAGATCTTTTTCCTAATGTTATTTCTAAGGCAATAATTTAAAATTATAAAACTTTTTAGAACGTCAAATTTTTTTTAAAAATATAAAATACTTTATAATTGGTGCTTTTAAACAGTAAAATTTTATAAATAAAAAATAATTGATATTGAGAGTTATAAGAAAAAAGTTTTTAAGTATGATATTTTTTAAAATGTTTGTTTTGAAAATAAAATTTTTATTTTATCTATAACAAGAAAGATTTCAATCATATATTACTTTAAAATATCAACTTTTAATTAATAAATTTTCATTATATTCAATATTTTTTTATTCAATCCGTGTAATATACGGGTTTACTATAGTAGTATATAATAAAAGAAAGGAGATTTGGCCACGTAGCAAGATTTTAGAAAATATATTGTCACATGACATCTTCACAGTATACGATTGTTATGTGTCATTTCAATAAAAATATCTATAAAATCTAATAAAACAAGATTTTTTGTCACTTGACTTTCTTTTAATCCATGTTTTTGCCACTAGTCCTTCTTCTAGACATCCCCATATTAATTTTACCTCCAAAAGGGTATTATAGGAATTTAAATACTCATACAAATTTCTTTCTCTTATTTAAAATAGATTTTATTAATTGTTATGTTTCTCTCTCTTATCTATTTTTTTAAATCAAACTATCTTTGTTAAAAATAGATTTTACGAAGCAAATTAGAAATCACATATTTTAATTAAAATCTAAATAATAAAAACTAAAGTTTTATATAATATGAAATTTTCTAAAACAGTAAACATTTTTTAACAAAATATTTTAAATCGTTTTGTTTTTAAAAAAATTATAAACAGGGGAAATATTTTAAAAGAGCCTTATTAAAACAACCAGAATCATTACAAACCAGATTTTTTAAAAGACAAAATTTTTATAGAAATACTTAAAAAGAATGTTTTAAAATGATACTATTTACATAAGAGAGTTTAAAAAATGGTATAATTATTTTATTTCTTGAACTATTACGTATATATAATTTCAATTGTATTTTATATTAAAATAGTATACTGTAACTATTCATGTTTATTTTACAAATATATTTTATATTAAAATTTAATTAATTTATTTAATGAGTTTTTAGTTTATCTATCTATATATTAAAAAACTAATATAAGCGTGAAACAATTGTAAACCTCATTATACTTACTTTCTCGTTTCTCTATATTATAAGTAATATATTAAATACTAATAATATTACTCATACCATTTTTATAATAAAAATATATAATTTAATAAATTAAAAATCTATTGTTTATTAAAACCACACTTTTTAAAAACAAAATTTTTATAAAAGAAATATCACAATCATGCTTAAGTAGTATTTAATGTTTAATTAAATAAAATTCTAAAATTAGATTTTAAAATTTAATTAATGAAACGAAAAAATCAAAAACTTTAAATTTCAAATTCATTCTGTAATTAATCCAATATTTTATCTAAGAATAACTAATTAATTAATCAAAATTTAAAATTTGATACTAACAATTTGAATATTCAAATGGAGCATATTTAGTTCACAAATTTTAAATTTTAATAATAAAAATCAATCTGAGTATTGTGAGTTATTAATTTTAAATTTTGAAAATCTTTTATATTTTAATAACATCATATTATATTTAAATGCATTATATAATATTACATCATTATTTTATTATATATACACATCAAATTTTTTTCTATTTACTCTTTTTCCACTATCAGAGATATTTGAGATACGAAATACCTTCTCGTATGCTCAAAGAATTCGGGTATTCTGCATGAAAAACGTCTCTTACTTCTAAATTATTCACACAATCATTATTTTCGAATCATTTCGTATTGTATTCAATTATAATATTACGTACACTTTGATTTAAAAAACAAGTTTTTAATGATAAATTTTAACACTAATATTTTCTTATACGACCATAGCAGTCACTTTGTTGGTTTTTTATTTATGTATAATGTTTTATACGTTATTGATATACCATCAAATTATCTTGCCTGACAGAACATCATCATTATCAAAAGTAAATTTCTTAAAAGGATCTTGACATATCACATTGTGATTCGTTTATGAAGGCAACCTATGTATAATAATCTGGTAAAAACATACTCTGTTGAGTTTATTGTGATTGAGAATGATGTATTGTTCAGCTACTGGAATTAATATTTATCTTATAAAACATATATGCTATACTATATATCCTTAACTTTATACATTTTTTAATTATAGGACATTACAATGCAAGAAAATATTCTAAAATGATTATTCTTAACATATATATATATATCCCATTCATTAAACATAAAATATTACATATGTACCCATTTGAATATAAATTACTAAAAATAACATATATTTTACAACTTTATGCTCAGTTTTACGAAAACAATAAAATTACATATTACTAATTTATTAACTGGTCTTTTAACTAACTTTTGGTTTTTAATTATATGTTTATGTCTTGATATCAATGTTTCTTACTTTCTCTATGATTTGTTTACCTTTCCATAGTAACATTTCTCGGTTCGCTTACGTGTCACTTTCAATCACGTCATGCAACACGATTCGAACACCTATTTTTTCTTGTATCTCTGTTACAAGTAATTATTCGATCTTAGATCTTGTTTTTTCATCTATTTATAATATACTAATTACCAAGCTTGTAGTGCATTAAGGTTTGTACCTTAAGTTTAGTGGGTTGTATTCACTTTTGGGTTTTTTAATCTTTAAATTTTTTTTAGTTTTAACCCTAATACTTTTACATCTTTTACTATTTAACCCCTATGAATTTTCACTTTCCACTTTACCCTTATACTTTTCATATTTTTACAAGTTTTCGTTTTATGTTTCGGTCTAAATTTTACGAGTTAACACACTGCAACGTGCACGCGTGATCTTAGGTTTACGTTTATTTTTCCCCTTTAACGGCCTGTCACAACACGCGAGTACTAAATCAACATAGTTATTTTTTTTAATGTTTTACGTTTCACGTGTGTGGTTTAACGTTTTTATATCTACTTTACCGTTCAATTTTATATTTTTCGTTTTTATTTCTTTTTTAATACGAGTTTTCCGGGCGTTGGTGGTTGCTAACGGTAGTATGACATTTTTGTTACTTGACATGATTTTACGCCCCCCACCGCAACGCGGGGGGCTTAATACTAGTTTTATTTAAAAACCAACATACCCGAACCTTCTCGCAAATCTATTCATTTAGCTCAAGATCACTAGAAACTAGCTCGAAACTACTAGAATCTAACTCGAAACTATCACAAATTAATTATGTTGGAATTGTCTCATCACCAATCATGTTTTTCCGCCCTCCAACGGTGGCTGCTAATTGATTGGTGGATGGTGATAAGGCGATTTCAGCGCAATTAGTTAAAGCAAGAGTGTGATAATAGAATTACTCGCAATGCCAAATGAGTAAAATTATATGTTCGAATCATGTTACATGACAGGACTGGAAGTGTCTCGTATATAAACCAAAAAAATTAGTGTCAAAAGGTAAAAAACCAAAAAGAACATATAAAACGTTTGTATAGATATATTAATAAATAATCAAAACTTGAAAGTTAGTAAAAAGAAAAAAAATATAATTTTATAGTTTAATAATAACAATAGTAAAATACTAATTATATAAGTTATTTTTGATAAAAAATAATCAAATGGGTAAATATGTAATATTTATGTTTTTAATAAAGTGGATATATGTAATTTAACTTTTAGTTTTGGTATATATGTAATTAACTAAGCTTTAAAAGGGGATATACGTAATTAAACTTTTAATTTGAGTATATATGCAATTAACTAAGTTTTACAAGGTGATATATGTATTTAAAATTTTAAGTTGAGTATATATTTAATTGACGAAGTTTGTAGGGGGATATGTGATTCTAAAGTATATACTACAATCGACCAACTCATTTACGAATTAAGTTTCCGTCAATTGATCAAAACATATTTTATTTTTTTGACATAATAATTTTAAAAAAAAGTAGTTTACAATGTAAGGCTCTTGTGTTACGGTGGAGTTTTAGACGACTCTAACATGGTTAACAACACGTTATCACGCGTATAAAAACTACATTACACACGTGCGGTCTAATAATTGAAAAATGTAATTTAAATGAAATAATATAAGAAGGTAAAAGGAAAAAATAAATTATATGAAAATAATGTGAGAAAGTAATAAAAAAGCCAAAAAAATGCACAGAGTGGATCTTGAACTCGTGACATATTACATTTAAGTTTTCTTTTTTTGAACGACATATTGCATTTAAGTAGACATCCCAGCCAGTTGAACCACTTCAAACTTTAAAGTTAATACAAGAAAGAAAATTATTTCACACAGTCTAAACTCCAGAGAAACAAAAAAAAAAAGAAAAAAAAATTAAGTTGAGGACCAATGATTATGTGACACGTGGCAAGGCCGGTGAAGCCCACACTGACCTTGCTAAATGAGTAATAGTGTAATGTTAACTTTATAATGTTAAAAGGTAATTTTGGAGAACTGTAACCAAGTTTTTAAAGTTTTCAAATTAGACCACTCAAGTTAAAAATGTTTTTTAATCAAGTCACTTAGGGGCTGTTTGTTTTGGTCTGACCCGGCTGACCGGCTGACTCGGTCAGCGGGTCAGCCCGTTTGATACGCGAATGGAACAATCTGACCGGGTCATATGATCTGACCCAGACTTGAAAAAACAAGTTGCTGACCCAGGCCAACACTCCTCCCCTTCACTGATCGGCGCCCCCTTCCTCCCCCACGCTCTCGATCTGCGCAGCCGACCTGCGCGACCTCCCTGCGCGAGCGGACCTGCGTGAGCCGACCGAGCACCTTCCTGCGTGAGCCGGCCGAGCACCTCCCGACCGAGCACCTCCCGAGCGTATCAGCTTCATCGTCGTCATCATCTTCGTTTTCTTTACCATTTATCAGTAGATGTATATGTATAGATGTATATGCATATAGATGTGTATGTATATGTGTATGTAGATGTATATGTGTATGTAGATGTGTATGTATATGTGTTTGTAGATGTGTATGTAGAAAACCCTTTTGCTTGTGGGTAAATTGGTTATTTTTATATTGGTTTTTTGTATATTGGTTTTTTGTATATTAGCTATTTTTATTGATTACACAACACCAGTTAAATTTAAACTCGTTAGAATAACGGGACAATAAGGTTATTTTTATCATTCAGCAGAGCCAGTCAGATACTAAATCAAACAGTCACGTTTCAGTCAGATGCAGACTCAGTCAGAACTTCTTACTGGGTCAGCTTCTGACTCAGTCAGATCTTACTCAGTCAGCGTAATCAAACAGCCCCTTAGTTTTTATATTTTTAAGAAAAGCATGATCCTCTCAATTCTAAATCACTTTATTCTCGGTTGGCCCAACCTCCACTCGATCTCCCACCAAACTCCTTTTGTAAGGATCCACACAAAATACAACCAAATAGACATCCTTCAATGGTCCATATCCCGTTCAATTATCCAACCAAAAGAAAGCTATCCAACCAAAAGAAAGCATTAGCATCTGAACCAATCTTACATCTAATAGAATATATGATGTTTATATCTAAATCTTCACCATCTTCCGTCACTTTTCAAATATTTTTCCACAATTCACATATCTCTTTATTACAAGAAAATGTTTGATGCTTCCTACTAGATTGTATTGAAAGAATTAGGGGCTGATTGATGAAGCTGGTCCAGTTAGAAGTTATGACTAAGTCTGCATCTGACTGAAACTTGGCTGTTTGATAGCATCTGACTGACTATACTGAATTTACCAAATCACCATAATTTCTTTGGTCATTTAACTTATCAGTTTCAAAAATCATCTGAATTTACCAAACGCTTAAGCAACTGAATATCTTATTATACAACTTTATACTAAAAAATACATCCAAACACCAAATAACATACACACTATACTTATTTACACTTTATTTAAATATACTAAAAAAATGAAATGTATGGAGTAAAAAGCACAATTAGGGGTTGTTTCTCTTTCTCTGTGTTCTTCATCTCCACAAACATTCCTTTGTCATTTTCAACTGCAGTGAGCCAAATGTTATATATGGAGTAAAAGCACAATTAGAAGTTGTTTCTCTTTCTCTGTTTTCTTCATCTCCACAAACATCTTTGTTCTTCATCTCCACAAACATCTTCTCCATCGCCGCCTACATCTTCGCCTACATCTCCGCCACCGCCACCGCCTCTCAACACCTTCCTCTGAAACCTCTCTCTCAACCTCATTCATCAACGTCTCCATCTCCACCTCTCTCTCAGATCTGTACACGTATCCTCGTCCTTTCTTTGTCACCGGCGACGGCGAGTCCTCCGCCGCGTCGCCGTTGTCGTAGAACTTCTTCGATTTGGAGTCTCGTTCTTTGTAATCGGAGTCGTCGTCGCCGGAGTGGACCTCGGTGAAGGGAGGGGCAGCGCCCCTTTTCTTGGTCAGCATGTTTTAATTTTCAGGGTCTGGGTCAGAACCCACGGATCCGATCAGAACACAACACAACCATATCAAACCCCCTGACCGGCTGACCGAGTCAACCAGTCAGCCAAAATCAAACAGCTCCTTTCCTTGGCCCATGTTGCATCTGGGTTCTTTCAGCCTCCATAACCATTTTATCTTCATGGCCATATGCCCCATATTTGCAACTTATATAGACCCAATACCGAGACCCCCACTAGTTTATTTTATTTAATTTGTTGAGACTTGAGACAATATACGTATAGGGTATAATTTATAATTATTTATTTCTTGAAACTTCTGCAACCTGTGTCAGCTGTTAAGGCCAAAACGATGGTGGTTCTATGTTCATTTTCGTCCTCCGTCTCTATGCTCTCTTTCTCCCGCATCAACAGGTTCACTGCTTCTTCTCCGATTCAAAATCTCAGAGCAATTACAACAACAATCTCTGCAAATATGTCAACCGCCTCATCCCCGTTTCAACTCACTCACACTATAAAGCTGCCGAGTCAACCCACCGAACCCGTGACCGTTGTTGCAGCCCCTGGTGTCTCCGATGCCGATTTCAGGCTAGTGTTTCCGCCTTCTCCTTCGTAAATGTGACATCGTGCGTTTAATCACCGTTAACTGGTTGTAATTTGGTCTAAAATCGATTTCTTATGGCTAGATGTTAGCTTGTAAGTGTTAGAGATGTTCAATTTACTGAAAACGGTAGCTAATGCTATTGTTTCACTTGTGTTTTTATACGATTTTGATTGGAACCAAATTAGTTGACGTTGAAGATGATATAGTTATATTGGTTATTTAGGTTAACCAGTGCCCTAACAATGAGGTGAGTAGGGTTTAAGAATAGCATATGAAATTAGAAGATTCAACATTTCAAAATAATATCAATTTAAGTTAGATATCAACCCTTCCTGCATATGATTTCTTTCACTTCCATTTTGCTAACCAACTGTTAGAAATTTGTTTGTATACGTAGTAATGGTGAAGTCGCGATAATGATTAAGGGTATGGATATTTAGACACCTCAAAATTATAAATTAACACCCCAAATTTCTATACGTGTCGTATAGCCCCATAAACGTTGCACATGGGGGTCGTATAGCCCTATACGGGCGTATAACCCCTCTGACAGCCCCCTGAATTTTTCCTCGTATTTAGTGTCGAAATTTGCTATACGCGTCGTATAACCCTATATGGACCCATACGCGGCGTATAGGGGGGTGTCGATTTATCCAAGTGTGTGTCTCTATATTAGTACCCATGATTAAACTTGGATCCACGCAATGACATAAAGTAACAAACATTGTACCATGGAGAAGCCACTTCCAATTATTCCTTTTGGCATTTCTTCAAATTTCACTAGGAAACAATTTTCTAATATGTTAAAATTTAATTTGCAACTAAAGTAACAAACATTGTACCATGAAGGCTAGACTTTTGATTTTTGAAGTACTATTTCTTGTTTATTCCTTTTATTTCCAGCTTGATAAAGTTCGTATACGATAGCAGGAAAAAAAAGTAGTGATATATCCCTTAAAGTTATATATACAAAATTTCGTTAATGGACACTAGGCATGGATCCACACACAAAAGTCAACATCATTATGACTAGTGTCAGGTAGGAGGATGTGCAGGAACAAGTATATAGGGATACATATAAAACCTGAAAGATGTAATACTCGTGGTCTTAATCAGCAACTAGGAATTTTATATTGACATTTTGCTATAAAGTCCTTACCTTTGATATTCCATGTCAGCCTCTATTTTATCATAATAATAGATGTTAATTGCATTGACTTTTCATGTTTCCACTGTTTTTCTCTCTCAGTTCAACCCAAATCACATATTTGACATTATTCTTGGCATGCATATGAATATTCAAGCAATCATGTTGCTTATCAAGAAACAGCTTACTTTCTATTTTCACGTCATAAGTCTTTCTTAAATTACAGCAGCGGCAGCAGTAGTAATGACAAACATACCATGTACAACCCACTCTAAGAACAGGCACAAAACACTTACAATAAAAAAACTACTAGGAACAGTAGAAGTGGGAACTTTGAAAAGATGATTCCTTGAACTTTGAGTTGAAGGGAAAAGTATCCTGCTTTTTCTATTATCCCATGATGACTACCTATTAAAACTTCAATATTCTTGTAAAATTTTTCTTAAAATGTCAACCGACTCGGGGTTCTTTGTGCCATCTTTGTAATCATAACAAGTTTCAGGCTGAAGATCTTAAATCTTGGACTGTCCCTCCATGGCTCCATCCATACTTTATCACGTGTGTTGTTCTAGAAATTTTGAGTCTTACTACCTCTAAGTCCCGGGAGTGTTTTGTTGTATGAAGATTTATACAGCTTCCAACCTTATCAAATGGCTAACGGAAGAGTTATGGAATACTACATGATGTAATTAAACAAGATTTTTAAAGAAAAACTTGATAATTCCATTTTTTATTCTAAGAATTAAAGTTTGCAGGAATGCTATTGGTTGCTCTTTATTTGAACAGTGGCTAAAGAATATTCAAAGTGATAAAGGTCTCCTTGCAGATGGATCTTTGTCTTTAAGACAAGTGCTCATTCAGGTATTATCTTCAAGAAATACATCTTTTACTGTGAGATCTCTATTATGTTTAATCTCTTCGTGTCTTGTAAAATTAGGGGGTGGACATGTTTGGCAAACGTGTAGGCTTTCTCAAATTTAAAGCAGATGTCATTGATAAGGAAACAGGAAAAAAGGTTTGTTTACTAATGCCAACTTAATTCCCTTATCCTATTTATGCATTAAACTGCCAATACCTGCTTAGGTTCCAGGTATTGTTTTTGCAAGAGGCCCAGCGGTAGCTGTTTTAATCCTACTGGAATCAGAAGGGAAAACATACACTGTGCTTACCGAGCAGGTTCTACTATGTATGATTTTGCATTTTTTTGTTATCAAATTGTTTTTTATTAGGCTGATGGGGAACTTCCCTGTAACTTTGTTCAAATTCAAGGTTAGGGTACCTGTTGGGAGGTCAATTTTGGAGCTGCCAGCTGGAATGTTGGATGAGAATGTGGGTGACGTATTTGGTACAGCTTTGCGTGAGGTCGAAGAAGAGACTGGTATTGAATTACATCTAGATGACATGGTTGATCTCACATCGTTTCTAGAACCTTCCACCGGATACAAAGTTATCCCCTCGCCGGTATAATCTTAGTAACCCCCTAATTAGACGTTCTTACAACATCAATCCTTTTGTATGTTTGATGCTTGTTGTTTGTGGTGGTAGGGTGGATGTGATGAGGAACTTAGTTTACTTCTTTACAGAGGAAGCGTAAGTGCAGATGTAATTAAACACCTGCAAGGAAAAGAGACTGGGCTCAGGGAAGATGGTGAGCTGATTACAGTGCATGTGGTTCCTTATGAGACACTTTGGCGTTTGACCCCTGATGCTAAAGTATTAATGTCAATTGCGATATATGAAATGGCCAAAAAAGAAGGCTTGCTGCCTCACAAACACTGATGTGCAGGTTTGTTTTGCTAACCCTGATGTATTACTTGTGTGTGCTGCAAAGATTCCTCTAAAGTTTTTGTTGTATTTGGCTCAATAAACACAAGTTGAGAGAGTCTTTGTATTAGACTTGAAAAACGGATTATATACAACTAACTTACATGCCATTTCTTAATATAACTTATCTTAACAACTTTTATTTACATTCTTACAATATCCACCCTAAATTTTCTATCTGTGTTTGTCCAGAGACTGCTCATCATGGCATTCTCTTTGATACTCCTTCAAGTTCAGTATGGGATGGAACAATAACTCCCAACTTCCTTAAAACAGTGGTATGTCACTATGTTGGTCAGTGGTAAGAACATCTGTCAATTGAGATTTTGTATGAACATTACTAGGCTTCACAACACCAGATTTCATTTGATTGCTAACAAATTGGAAATTGGTTCTAGCATGGAAAACATGAGTTGCAGCTGTCATGTGGCAGCTTCATTATGAAACAGAGATCACAGGGCCAAAATCTGTCAAACCCAAATCTTTATGAATATTAACCAGCCATGTTATTTCTGAACAAGGGCCATTGCTCTGTAGTATATAATATCCAGTTATGGACCTTTTAGAAAAAAGGGCAGCTGGCCTAATCAGAATCACATTAAGCTATGAAGTGAACTGAAGAATTTCATCCGTATGCAGGATTTAGTACCTTAAAGGTGTTTAACTGATTGAAAATGAACAGAAGCCGGTGCTTGCGTAAGTTGCTTTAGGAGTTAATGAGTTATGCGCCGTAACAAATATCTGGTCTTGTAATTGTTAGATATATCAGTTTGCTTGTAGCTTGACGTATTGATCTAAAGGAAGATTATAAGGTTTATGATTAGATTAAGAGACCTCCAAGCCTAAGAAATAAGTCAAACTTTCACGTCTTTCATGTGAAAGGGTGATCTACTCTGATTTGAAGACATTGAATATGCAGGCACAGCTTCCAGTTAAAAGCAAGTCAACAACACACACACATCTCACTAGGTTTAACTCTAAAGCACTAAGATCTTTGTCCATAGCCATACACCATCCTGATTCTTGAACCACCTCTTTGAAACAGCACATGTAGTATTGCAATTGAGGCTAGTGGAGTGGCAGAGAGCTGCTTGAGTGCGAGGCAAAATATAGACATAATCTTGAAGAAAGCTAGGTGGTTTGGAAGGTCTTATAGGCGATGGAGGAGCAGAAGTAGGAAGATCGTGTGTAGGAATATTAGTTGCAGGAAGGGGCAGAAGCATCAACTGAAGTCTCAAGTAAAGTAAATTATGTAGAGGCACAAAGCAGAAAGTATAAGTAGCCTAAAAAGGTTATCGTCAAACCCACAAACATGTTCAGCCAAGTAGAAATGCACGTTGGGATGTTTTTTATAGGTGTAAATTTATAGTTTTAGAGAAGAATATGCAAAACAATATTGGAAGCTTTTTGGGTTAAATAGGTCATAACAATATCAACCCACGAATACACAAGTACTGTTTGGCTTTGACCTACATGAACACTGGCCAATTTAACACCTAATCAGACATAACCGCTTCCATATTCTTAATGAATTGAGACAACACAAACTTAAGAAAAGATAACAGATAAAGGGAACTCCCAAATAGCTCTTTTACAATCTTCCACTATAGTAAGCATTTGCCTCTTTAGGAACTAGGAACTGTATGAACAAACTGAAAAGAATTATTACAATGAGATTTACCTAAGAGAATATGATGCAGAAGGGTGATATTGTGGATACCTTTCGAATCTGCTAACGAAGTGAATAGGTGTTGATCAAGAACAATCACAATTCAGAACAGGAATCAAGTGCTAGGAGCAGACACCAAAAGCGTGTTTGTATTAGACTTGAAAGAACTTGGTTACAAAAACATAACAAATGTTATCAGATGCGGACCTATGTAGCACCGGAATACAATGAATTTTTGAGAGTATACAGAGATATGTACGAGTTTTTACTCGGTTGTATGTTGAGATATATGTACGAGTTTTCAGGTATATTATGTGGTTCTTGTCCGTTTATGCACACCCCGTCACTCTAGTTAAAAGTTTCTTGTTCCGTCACTGAGTACATTGTTAACGTGAAAGAAGATACGAGATTTGCCAATATGAATGGCGTAAGTAATCTTTCCAAAAGATAATGGAAAAAAGAAATACATTGATGATCCGTTGGTCTGTAGTTTACTTAAGTTATCATTATTTTATCATTTGTATCGACAAGTGTTTTTTTTGCAACATATTGTATCGTTATTTTATTATGTGACGAGCCTATGCTGACGCAAACTGATCTATAAATTTTTATGATTGCTTTTATAAAATTGAACCATCTAAAAAGAGTGACTTCATGTAAATAAATATCTAGATCTACCCGAATGTATAACATCAGATCCTCCTAACTAATTTATAACTTTATATTAACATATTTACAATATCTACCATGGACTTTTTATATTTACAGTTTGGCCCTAGATTATGATGCCGCATCACCATAGTTATGTGCTTTTCTGGAGTGGGAACAAAAATACCCTTGAAGAGAAAAACTAATGTGGGTATGCATGTCTGTTTGTATGCATGCATAATGGCACAATCAAATAAGAAAACATACCAATAAGCTTATAGTAAAATGCTTGATGTTAATTGCTAGTGGGTCACCTCAAATATTCTTGCCGTACAAGATTACAACGATATTAACAATAACAATATTAATATTAATGTTACTAACAGTAGCAGCAACTAACAACAATGGAAAAGGGTCCTGCGATTTGCCTTCCGACGTCTTTAAATATTCGCTCCATAAATTGTCAGTGGCATATGTCGGGTGATGAATCGCAGGCGTATACTTTTGTAAACCTAGTTTACCTCTTGCATCATATGTTTGTTAAAAATATTCAAACTCTCGCTTCAAGCCTTCAACTATTCGTAGGAATAATGGTTGACTCCATGAAAAGATGCTTAAACGGTTTATCCTCATATGTTGGCTTCTCACAAAAAAAATCTTCTATAAGTCATTTGTTTACGGGTATTTCGGTTAATTTGGACTACTCTTTTATGTGTGGACATGAACTTTTAGCCTTGTAGGATGACATACAAACTGGATCGTGGCTTGGACCACACTTAACAAACAAATATTGCTCTCAGAGGAATTGGACGATGATGACGACGACCAAGATCAAAAATCTATATATTTCAAGTATATAGAGGAAAAAAACTTCTTTTATTTAAAAATGAGCAAACTATAAAGGTTATCAAACGGACTATATTTCCAATTGGTGGGAATGTGGGATGACATTGCTTATAGATATACCAATTATCAATTGTTCATGTTCAATATATTCATGGTCCTTGGATGCATGTGCTTTATAGTGGATTCAATAGTATTAACATACTTCTTACTCAATCCTATGAACATGATGGTAAACGAAACAATGGATGGAAACGTTCATCGATTAACCCAAAATTTGACCCTTTTTCGGTTCACTTCGATTTCAGATATATTTTCAACAGAAACTAAGAAATTCAAAACCGTCAAAGCAACATCAGTTCAAATCTTTTATTCTTTTTACTCAAGTTTTCACATACAATGCAATCACTACATCGCGCAAACGATAAAAAAACCATGTCTAAAACAATCATAACGGTTCATTGATCTTACCACAACGACAGATCATGATCTACTGATGGATCAAACGTTGGAACCTTTTTCTACATCCGATGATAATGCAATTGGAGGACTTGTAGTGTTTTGTGTAGATGAAATTAAGGTTACATAAGCAGCGATCCCAAAGATTGCGCTTAAAAACGCTAAAACAGCTCCTGCTGCATATATCCCAGGCTTCACGACATAACATGTAACATAACCATATGAATCAAACTCTCCATCCGCTTCATCGTTAATTCCTGTAGCTGCCAGCAATAGAACCACAGCTATAACTGAAGCCACCCTGAATGTTACAAACAAAACTTAATACTATTTACAAATGTAACAATAATCATAAGTCAAATTAATAAAACAATGAGGTTGTTGTCAGTACCATGAGAGCACATAAAGAGATTTCGCAACTGGAGTCGAATTAGGGTCATTTCGACAACAACTACTCCCACCAAACGTAACAGTTATGTAAACTCGTGTAACGATTGCAAACACAGCTGCAACGATTCCTAGGGTGAGAGCTGGACTACTTGGATAAAAACACGAATCGCCCTCGATGTAAACATCCGAAGCCTGCATCCACACATGCCCACAATATATGCACTTAAACATATGCCCACATTGTTAAAAATCAATTCATGTTCATCTATATATTCTTAAATGTTTTGATTTTTTTTGTTTATTACCTTAACCCTAGTGGCCTCAGCTGCGAAACCAGTGGCCGCTGACGTTATTCCGAGGGCTGCAACAAGTACGCAGAAGCCGATCAATCGGCCCTCCATCTGTGAGTTGTGTGTGGGCTGTGGAGTGTGTGTGAAGAAGCCTGTGGATGAAGAAAGCTTAAGACTGAAAGTGCAAGTATATATAGATGGATACTACCATAAAGTTAGCTAGGAACTTTAATTAAGATATACGTAAGTGCATATAATAAAAACATGAGAAAACTCGCTATTTTTTATTTGCAACCATATACTTAATTGGTTGATTCATACATTTGGAGCAATGTATTTAAGTTGTAAAATAGAGCTAATAAAAATTCCATGTAATAACGAAATTGAAAAATATTAATTTTTATATCCAAAATATAAAGTTAAGGAACTTAAAAACCGATTATGGTATTTAACGTATTTGTTTATTTTTTTTGGAAAGGTTATGGTAATCCAAAAGGTTAAGAAAAATCCCCTCCATGAAAATATGAATTTTCTATTATTTTTAATAGGAAAAATATTTTAGTAATTATGTTAAATAGGTTAAGTTATTGTGTCTAATACGTCAGATAATTATGTTTAATATGTTACGTCATTGGGTCAAATAATTTTTTTATCATTTTTTATGTATTCATTATTTTGTTATAAGTTGTACATCATTGCGTGTAATTATTCTCATTTTTTATATTATATAAATTTGTTGTTATTTTATTATTGTGTTTACGTTTACAAGTACACAATGATTTTATTTCACTAGTATGTTTTTCAAAATATATAGTGTTCAGGAGAACATAACGACGAACATATAAAACACAATGAGACTTTTATTATTATGTTTCATGTTTTATAACATATTGTTTTATTTTATCATTGCTTTTAATGTATTAAATTAATTACTTGTTATTTTATTATTGTGTTTTACATACTAGAATTATACAATAATGTTATTTTACCATTATATTTGTTAGAATTTATTATTTTATATAAAAAACACAAAAATATTCAGAAAAACACAATAACGAATGAAAAGACACAATGAATTGTAGTAAATACATAATGACAAGTAGAAATCATATGAGTTAAAAAACATAAAATTTTCTAATTTTAAATATATCAATATTGTATTTGTATTATAAATAAAAGATCGCTCGTTTTTATAGTGTGGTTTTTATGAAAAATTAATATCGTACATAAAAGGTATGAAAGTTTAAAAAAGTGGTAGAACTAAAAAAAGTTAAAGAAAATGATCATGCCTAAAATATACCTCTAATAAATGTTTATATACAATTTGGAACTCGTAATTGGTTGTTAAGGACAACTAGCAATTAAGCCTCCGCGCGTTGCAGCGGACACACGATCCTGTTAATCAAACATCGTCGCAAACCAACGTTACAACATGAGCGGTAATAATATTCAAAATATTATATTAAAAAAACAAACCACTAAAGTCCATTCTTTAGAAACCATATAGTGCGCTTTTTTATTAGTCCCATCAATATTTTAATATATTTGACCGTTAAAAAAATATATGTACTGCATTTTTTACGTGTACTGTGTGCAATAAAAGTTATAAGTTGATAGCCAATAAACTCTAAATTAAATGGTTTGAGAATAGACACTCTATGACTTTTCAAAGTGGAGTTAATGAATTCAAGTCTCACTTGATGCAATATGCTTCAAGTGTACCAGATGTTTTACCACAATAAGTGTTTGGGTGGTGGGTTTTCCCTTAAATGAAAGGCGGGTCTAGTCATCAGCGTTGTCTGTGTTTGCAGGCGTGAGTGCCCTTTCGCAATGCGTTTACCCGGGTGACCGGACTTAAAAATTATTCGTTGATCGTTAAAAAATGCATTGAAAATGAGTTTTTTCAATTATTGTTGTTAAGTTTATTCTTTAAATTAATGTAGTGCATAATTCCAAAATGCTTCTTTAAATCCCACACATTTGGTTCACCCTACATTTAATAATTAGTTGACCAAAAGACAATTAAACTACAACGTTAAAAGCATAAGATATAATTACGATGCACAAATTTATAATTATAAATGGATGGATATATTGTGGTTGCTAATTACTATTGTCATTTTCTCCATATTTTTGCTTTTGCTATATATATTGATCATCAAAAGTTAATACATATGGATTATTACTGGGTGATCATTCTTTTAATATAATAAATTCCTATCCGGATTATAGCTGGATGATCATTCTTTTATTATAATAAACTCCTATCTCTTTAAATGACATCGATTAGTTTATTAGAGATGTTACCAAATCATTGTTTTACAACAATCAAGGCTTTATTTGCGCTTAACAAATTTCAATAATCCATAACACAACACATATCTTAAAACAATGAAGGACTGTAAATAAAACTATTAATTACCTTTGAAACACTCAAAAAACTACAAATTGAAACAATACAATGTAAAACCTAGAAATGCAAAACACACTGATAAAATTAAAAACCATAGAAACAACAATACAACACACATATTTTATCCCAAATCAAGGGTGTCGCGTAAAATCCGCTCTCACCATCTCAGGCAATCAACTCAATCATGGACCACAAACACGCGTAACCTTGTTTGTCCTACCCTGATCATCAAGCATGCATATATCGGTTTATGATCAATATTGTTGTTGAGGAGGGTATTGTTGAGGCTGCCCGTATTGTTGTGGTGGGAAAGGCACTGGATTTTTCTCTGGATCAACATTAGCACCCACGGGGTATGCAACCGCAGGGTTCGTGGTGACTTGTGTCGCCTGTGGAGCTACCATAACAAAAGCCGCGACCCCAAAAACTGCACTTAAAAGAGCTAAAATAGCTCCTGCTGCAAATATTCCCGGCTTCACAACATAACATGTATAATAACCATATGAATCAACTTGTCCACCTTCTTTATTATTTAGTGCAGCAGCTGACAACAATAGAATTACAGCTACAACCGTAGCTATCCTGCATATTTTAAAATTATTTAGTTTTATTCCTTGGCATGAATGATTTCCATAAACAGAAAACAACAATTGTTTTAATTTTTTTTTCATTTATAGGTGGTTTTATAAATTAATGAAAGTTTCTACGAGGTTTTTGAGACGTTTGATTTCTATGTAATTCGCTCTGCCTAATTAGTAGCAAACTCATCAGATTTACTTGTATAATTAAGCAGCAACTGAACATATATGAACTTTAATTATTTTCAATAATTCATTTAACATTATTTTTTTTAGTAACAAATAATATAATTAAAATAAATCCAAATATAAGCTATTTATTTCACTTTTTTATTTTTTGTTTCAAACGAGAGGTGTTTAAAATATAGTATATATGTGTTTGGTTTCATAAATACCAAAAAAAAAAAAACTTTCTTTTGAAGAAAAATAATTTTGAATAAAATTTGTATCAGAACATCACTAAAAAATTAAACACTACATACCTTTTTAAAATTAAATATCACAAGTTTTATAGAGAAAAGTCAAATTATATGTTACTGAGTTATTGAGTGTAAAAAACCTAAAGAAAAAATATATTCATCTTATTTGAGTTCACTTCTTTTATGAGTTAATTTTTTATCAAATATGTTTTAAAACCACCTAGAATTGAAACTATTATCAATTTCTTAGACCACCTACATATCAAAAACTCGAAACCAACAAGATTGATATCCTGTACCATGACAAAACAGAAAAAAGTTTTGAAATCGGGGTCGAATTAGGGTCATTTTGACAACATCTACAACCACCGAACGTAACACTTATGTAAACTTGTGTAATAATCGCGAAAATAGCTGATATGATTCCAAGAGCAAGGGCTGGACTACTCGGATAAACACAGGAACCACCCTTAGTATAAACATCAGAAGCCTGCATGCACATATATGCCCATTTAAAACATATTCTTGTTAATTATATCTCAATATTGCATATCAAATTTTCGTTGAAAAGGATATTATTCTACAGTTTAGACATTAAACTAAGTACTGATTGTTACCTTAACTCTAGTGAACTCTCCTGCAAAGCCCATCGCTGCTGATATTACTCCGAGCACCGCGACAACAGCGCAGAACCCTACCGCTTTGCTCTCCATTTGTGTGTTGTGTAACAAAACTTATGGAGTGTAGATAGTTAAGAAGTCTGTGTGTGAATGAAGAAACTTGTGATTGGAAGTGTATGGATATATAGATGGGTGATACCATCAAGTAAACGACTTCATTAGCTGGAGAATTTCATTAGTTATGCAAGTGGATATATTAAAAACAAGAAACAAAGTTGACATTCTTATGTCAACAAAGGACTTGGTCAGATTTTTGTTATAAGTAATTTATTTAAAATGTTTTTAGAATATTCAATACTCGTATGATTATTTTCTTAACAGGAGGAACAAAAGATATCTTTAATTTGTTTTACGAAGGTTATGGGATGCACTAATATTGTTTTAAAAAAATTGATTTTATAACTTATTATAATATTTCATGATTGCTATGTACATTACCGGTCAGTTAGCTATTGGCTATGTTGTTTTTCTTTTTTTATAAATAATGGTCCATGTTAAGGTTTTGTTTTCATTGGTGCTAGCTTCTTGGCATATGTATGGATATTCTTTCATGATGGCCTCGTTAAACAAGCTTAAATAAGTAGATGTTGAAGAATAAAGAAAAAAAATAGAAGATGAACCGAGTGATGCTGATATCAACCTTTTCAGTTTATCGCAAGGCGTGTTTGGATTTTTTTGGCTAGCATGCGTTTCACTGCAAGAAGCTTTATGGGTTTAAATATACGCATGATTTGGTTAGGATTGTTTTTTTGCGACGTCTTTAAACAAGCAGAAATTTTTGCTAAAAGAAGGCCCCTGTGAATTTTACGACGAATCCTCTCGAAGAAAGGTAATTTACTCTTCAACCGACTGATATTCTTGTGTTTGGTTGGGCAACAGGAAAACACACTTGTGTAGATCTTACAGGAGTGTCCCCTCTTGTTGCACTAGAGGCAATGGTTTGGTTGCGGGTTAGCATAAAGCAAAATTGCTAAACACAAAAAAACTTATTTAGAAAATTGCTAAACACAAAAAAACTTATTTAGAAAATCAACACATGTTTATCCTTTTTTTTGATATGTTTGGTTTTCTTGCCCCTTAGGCTGTGGATCTTCTAAATAGAGTTCTACGAGTCGTGCATAGTAATTTGTTATCCTAAGCTTAGAACTTTGTTTTTAGTAAACTTGGGTTTGTTATTCAAAAGGAGGTTGCGTTGTAACTTGTTGCTCGTTTGTCTCCACTTTATTATAAATGTTTATTTGAAATGAATGGTATATCCATAAAAAGGTAAAAATAAAAGTCATCAAATTAAGTACACCTTACAGCATACTTTCCTCGGATTCAATAATTAACATACTCTTAGGGTATGTTTGGTATTAGGTAATAGAATGGATTAGGTAATTGAATAGAAGAGGTAATGAAATAGATGAGTGAATAGAATGGATGAAGTAATATAATGAATTATTATATTCTATTATTCTGTTTAGTTACTGATGTGCTCTAAATTATACATAAAAATCCTATTAAAAGCATATCAATTATTCCTTAATATCTTCCATAAAATGGTGATTATGTACTTAAAATTATTAAATTGTGTGTTTAGGTGTTAAAAAGGGCAAGATGGACAAAAAAGCATATTTGACAAGAAATTGAAGAAATCCGAGCTTTAGTGTCCAAGCATGGGGCCATGCCTCATTAAGCACGCCCCCATGCCCCCATGTCTTGCCTGAAACACACCCTCGTGCTCAGATTGGCACACCCTCGTGTTTGACATCTGACAGGACAAAAAGTACTGTCCCCCAAAAGTAAGCACAAGGCCGTGACCCACCTCAAACACGAGGCCGTGCCCGAAATACACGTACGAGTCGACCAACTTTCGTAAGCATTATAATAGCACGGGGCCATGCCTTTTAGGCACAGGCCATGCTTAAACACTCCAGAAAGCCTATAAATAGATGCCTAAGTTTACTATTTCTTACAAGCTTTGGTGAGATAGTTACTCTGCTGAATTCTCTCGAAAATCAAGACTTAAAGATCATTTGGAGGCTCGGGAGGTGCATACATCACTTGGAAGAAGCTCGGGGTTGTCTAAACATCATCCATTTATCATCATCCATTGTGGATTATCGGTTTGATTGTTTCATTTCATCAATGATTTCATATCTATCTTCTATGTTATTTGTTGTTATGTTTAAGCTCACTATGAGCTAAACTCTCATTATCATCCTAATTAGATGAAACTTATGTAATTTGTGATGAACTAATGGTGTGATTTATATTATGTTAATGTTATAGTGGTCTTGGGAAAACATTTGATGGGTAGCATCTACATTTAAACAGGAAGTTATAACTTTATGATTTGTAATTGTAAATGTCATACATGGTTAAAAACTGTATGATAAACTTTTATTCCCGAAACTGGTCTTCATAATAAATCCATGGCTAATGAACTAGAAATGGTTATTAGAAATCATATCACCTTAACTTTTTGATCATTTACGGGTTCCCTTTTATTAGTCTGAGAAATCTACAGTAATTGTTATGGTTTTCTAAAATTAGGTATGTTAGAAAGAAACCTGGTCCACTCTCTTTTTAACATTAAGTTATGTTTTCAGAAATCGTATGTCAAAAGGACAAAAGCGATTCACCTACATTACTAGAGGCTTTGATCTAAGCAGTAAAACTCAACCTGACATGATCCTAGTCTCTATGGAGCGAATAGACGAGAAATCGCACCAGCTCACCTTTATAAACATTAACATAATTATCTTAATTAATATCTCTAATCACACCACCAATGCATCACAGTTACATAAGTGTAATCTAATTAGGATGATAGCCTTTATTCCCTGATTTTAAATCCAAAGCTTCAATCTTATTTTACTTTATTTAAATTATTGGTTTTTGAAACCCTAAAATCTTATTTACATCAATGCAACTTATCATTATCTCAAACAAAAATCAAATATGGTAGTCAAACATTAAGGTTGTTGAGTAGGCTAGGTATGTCCACAGATTGCTACTCGGTTCTTACCAACACTATATTACCACATGATAGGTACACATGCCTTTTGTGTGTGTGGTTTAATATTAGTAATAACCAATTAAAAATGAATCTGTGCGAAAAATCTTTATCAAAAAATATATACATTTCATACGCAACAGTTACCATATAGGAATGGAATATATCACTACTTTATACAGTTTGTTAGGTAGGAAAATATGAAGAAATGGAATACAAAAGTGATTATGATAGTGATGACCAATAGTGGTGGTGGCGAGTGGTGGTTGTCGGTGGCGGTGGTTGGCGGCGACTGTGAGGGTGGTGGTCGGTGGTTTTTCGCAGTGGTGCGCATCAGTGGCGGTGGTGGTTAGTGGCGTAGGTGGCCGGTGGCGGTGTTAGTTGGTGGCGGTGGTGGGCGATGGTGGTGGTCGATGGTGGTGTGGCGGTGATGGTTGGTGGTCGGTGGCGGTGGTGGCTGACGACGGTGGTAGGCGACGATGTTGGCCGGTGCCCGTGGTGGGCGTCGGTAGTGGCTAATGGTGGGCAGTTGGTGGTAGGCACTAGGTAGTGATGGTGGTGGTGCTAGGGGTAACTGGTCGTAATTGGTGGTGGTTGGCGGTGGTTGGCGGTGACGGTGGTTGGCGGTGGTGGTGGCCCGTTACGATCAATCTTGGTGGCGGGTGGTGGTTGTTGTGGTAGGTGGGTGGGTGATGTTGGTGACTAAGGATGTAAGAAGGAATGAAATGAAAAAAAAGAAGTTGATGTGGATGGAACAAATTTGAGGGAATTGAATCAACTTTGTAATGGTTAATTTTATTACCTCTAGCAACCAAACATGTCTTTTTTCATTTGTCCTTAATGGTTCATTCCATTCCACCCATCATTACTACCTACCAATACCACTTTACGGTAGAAAGAGAAATAAAACAAAATATGATCAATCTTAGAACGACTTGGGGCTACTAGTGAAGAGGTCACAAGTAGTGAACAAAAGGTGTAGAAGAACTCGATCATACGACAAACGACCATAGGCATTTGGTTTAACAGTTAGACCTAAATTCTCTAATTTTTTTTGAAAGACAAATGTACGACTCTTATTCGGAGGATATATATTATCTTATTCGAGGCCACCTAAGATGAAAACTCACGATTAAGAAAACCTAAGAGCTCAACCCTCATCATTTTTACTCAGAGTAGATTTCAACCTAATACAATCATATATTTATATGTTTGGATATCTCAACTTAAACAGTTAGCCTAATGACTATTGGTTCCCAAATTCCCTAACTAAAGGCTCAATTTCATCAATCAAAAACTATCCCCAACTTTTACACTTTCGTATTCTTTTATTTTAGTGTGAAAACACATAAATCAACGATTGATATAGTTTACGTGTTTATTTAGGTACTTAATCTTGTTAATTTGAAGCATTTGGCCATGCCTGTTAAAATATGAAGTTTCCTATATATATGAAGTGCTCAATGTGATGCTTTGAATTAGTCAATGACTACTTTGAAAACTCATGTATTACACACACTTGGTAGACCCAAATTTGTTTCTTTTTTTTTGGGGAGGCGGGAATTGTTAAAGGTCATTTGCCTATAACAATATAATATACTTTTTTGGGTCCGGTTCAGGTTAGATTTGGTTTATTCCGAAAAACATCGTTAAAAAGGTCCTCAAACTCATATTTGCATATATATACATCAAGAACCGCATAAAAACAATTATACTTATAAAAGTGTTGATATGTAATATGTTCAAAACATTTATACTTACCGTTACAACAATTCGCAAACCCTTTAATATCGATAATGTTCAACATATTTGAAACCAATGTCGGTCAATAAATATAATATTTTAACCTTATATCTTTATACCAATATAAATTTAGTTTGTCTTATTGTAAAACATGTTTCTCGATACATGGTTCGCCGGTTACAAACCTAGTTAGTGAGAAAACGTGGTCAGCCAGATTGTGACACCATTGTAGTTCCACTCTCGATAATGTGTTTGCGACAAATAAATTTTATGGGGAGCGGTTGGGATTTTCATGTGTATAACACCAGAAAAAAAAGTTTTAGGGTGGCGGGTTGCTCTCCATCTCATAACATAGGTCCGCCCATAATTATAATAAAAAAAAATATGTAATGATAATAATAAAGATTCAAGAATTAGAAAATAAAAAGATAAAACAATCATATTTATTAGGTGGAACAAAAACAAGCGAGAATATAAATGGTAAAAATTAATAAAGATTTATGAATTAAGACTAAGGCAAATCAAGATTATTTATTAGGTGAATAGAGAAATGAGAAAAATAAATTATGTCAAAAAATTGTTACAAGTGACACACTAATTTAGTTTCTTATTATCTATAAATATTTCTACTCTTTGATCATTCTTTCTGTTATCTATTCATGCTTCAGTCTACATCAAATTATATGAAGCGATATACTTATAATCGGTTCAAAAGCTACCGAAATTGATCCACGTTTATTTGAACTTGAACTTGTCTAGCTTCACAACCCATAATATTGTTGTGTAGGGTATTATTGAGGGTAGTGCTGAGGAGGGTATTCCTGAGGAGCTTATTGTTGAGGAGGGAAAGCCACTGCATTTTTCTCTAGATCAACAATATTAGCTCCGACAGGGAGTGCGATTGCAGGATACGTTGTAGTTTGTGGTTGTCGCGTTGATATCATGTAAGCTAAAATAGCAAAAACCGCGCTTAAAAGGGCCAAAATAGCTCCAACTGCAAATATCCCGGGCTTCACAATATAACATGTAATATAACCATATGAATCAACCTGTCCACCTTGTCTATTATTTAGTGTTGCAGCTGCAAATAGTAGAGCCACTGCCATAGCCGATGCTACCCTGTTCAAAGTAAATTATATTTTAAATTTTGTTACTAGTATATACTTTCAACATTGACATGTTAAAAAAACTAAATTAAAGAACAAGATCAAGCCTATTACCATGAGAATACAAACATGAGTTTTGAAATTGGAGTTGAGTTATGATCTTTTTGACAACAACCACATCCGCCAAACGAAACACTTATGTAAATTCGTGTAATTATAGTGAATACAGCTGATACGATTCCAAGTGCAATAGCCGGACTACTTGGATATACACACGTATTGAACACGATACGAACTTCAGAAGCCTACATTCATACCCAAAGCACATATATTAATCATATAAGTGTATAACTTGTCATTATACCCATGCGTCTATTTTTCATTATAACATTCTGATATTAAAGATTTTCTAGTGAAGTAAAAAGAACATCAATTATTTTATCTACGTGTCAAACGCTACCGTTCTTGGCCATCCCACGACTCCATCATGTTGGCTAGGGATAACCGGATAACCATGGACGGGCATTTTGTGATGGTCTGTTAGGCCTTGGTCTAGGCCCAACAGACCATCCACAAAAACACGGACTAACACAAGTTATTTACTTCTTAACTCTTGCTCTCTCATATAAATCACAAAATCTTAAACAAGAAAAAAAACCGACCCACTAATACCGACCCACTACTCCCTAACAGTAACAAACATGTACATAAATAAAAGCTACTCCTGACCCATACCTACCTGACCCGACCTGACGCAATCAAGATAATTCTCAACATGGTCTACGAATATAAAGTTGTAGATTTTTTATCGTTACCTTAACCTTAGTGGCCTCCCCTGCAAAACCTGTGGCTGCAGCTATTATTCCCAGAATAACTGTAATTACACAATACGCTACCGCTTTGCTCTCCATTTGTGAGTCGTACGTATATGAAGCGTGTGGATCGGATTATGAAACTTGTGTCTGAAACATCAAGTATATATAGATATCTGGGTGATACCTCCAAGATTGGTACAGCCTATATGATTACAATGTGCAAAACTGATACAAAGAAAACAAAAAAGAAAGACAACATTTACTTTCTCAGGTCAACCAACGACTTGACCAAACTATTTGCCATAGTAGGATGGGATTTCGAAGGAAATTTGTGATTCCTTAGGAGGTTTAAAAGTGTGTTGATTTTTAAGGATTTTCTAACTTGAGTAACGGGCTCTAAAATTATCTTGCATTTGATAAGCGATTTCAAATACGACCTCAATGATTTTACACATTATATCTTAGATTTTTTTTAAAGTTTCTTAGTGTAGGATAGGGAACTCTTTAGAAACCATAATAGTACTTTAAAGTAAACTATTATTTTCATCCTTGTCTTTTGCTAAAAATAGTTAATTTTATCTGAAAGTTTAAAAATAAAAATTTTAGTCATATAGTTTCAATTAACTAACTATTTTCATCTACTTTGTTAACTTTATCTATGGAATCTGTCAACTATTTTCATCTACTTTGTTAACTTAATTGAAAAAATAAGCTTTTTTGCTTCCCACTTCCCGAACTCAACTCCTATAATTGATCAATTTCATAACATGCAATCCTCTGTCGATTGGTTTCACAGGCTGTGACTTTTCATCAATCGACTTCACAACCTACGATTCCTTTATCCTTTGGCTTCACAAGCTACAAATTTTCGCCGATCGGCTTCACTGCGACTCCTCTATCTATCATTCAAAGAATTCTTCGTCATGGTTGTTCGAAAACATGATTATGGATTCAACCATTGTTTATTGTTTGATTGTTTGATTTTCATTACTCTTTATTGTATTTGTTTATTGCATTTTAATTTGATTGCATTTGCTTTTATAGGGTAAAATAACAGCAATAAACATCCAATATAGTAAAAAAAAATTCAAGTTAAATTGATTAAAATGCCCTCTCCAGTTAAGCGTTTAACGGAGTGTATGAAAATCGTTACTTAACTATAACTATATGACTCAATGATTATCTTAAAACTTTTGCATAAAACAATTATTCTTAGCAAACCTTGAAGATGAAAATAGTATGTACTTTACTTTTAATCTTTTATAAAACTACGTGTAATGGTTATTTATTTAAAATACCACTTAAATGTCACGTAGATAAAAGCTATTTGCAGGCCCTATAGATGATAATATAAGAAAACTTGTGTTTGATGTTCGTTAAGGATTTGAAACAATAAAAATTTAAAGTCATTTTTAATTATCTTGTAATTATCTTGTTTTCATGACACCACGTTTGAAGCCACACAACGTCCAAACAATTTTGTTTTCTAAACACCACCCAAAAATCCAGAATTTCGATATTGATGGGTAGAATATTTCGTTTATATATAATTTCAAATTTATTAATTTGATAAAGGAATATATAAATAAATTTTTTTTTCCTTTTTGACTAAAAAACTAGATTGTTTTTTAAAGCATTTTTATGGATACACGTAAGAATAACTTTATCTAAAAAATTTATACATACTTTATTAGGTAATTAAGGTTTCAAATGAAATAGGTTTTAATTTTAAAGGCTATGAAAAAATTTAATCATTAATGTTTTCAATCAATGATTGAAATTAAATTGTTAGAAAACATTTTTTTTATTAAAAGAATATTTTAATGATGATCATTTTTGTTATTTTCTCCTACAGTTTACCATCTTTTTAAAACATTCATAATTTTTATATATGTTATTTCTTTTAATTAAAAATTACACCATAAAAAAATATGCTTTTATCTTTAAAATAAGTACCGAGTACTAATAATAAAGGATTGTAAACTGCCACACATTTGTATAGCTAACTAACAATAAATGATATATCACTTGCATATGATTAAACTATAATGAAAAAAAAAACAATCGTATAATAGTATTCACACTAGCTTTCATATCCCTATACTTATATTTAAACTAAAAATATTATTTTTTTCTCTATTTTTCAATTAAATAATACTTATACACACACACACACATATATATATATATATATATATATATATATATATATATATATATATATATATATATATATATATATATATATATATATATATATATATATATAGGGTTAGGTTCTTTGCAGAACTTCCGTTTAAATGAGAACTCGCAGAACTAATTTTAACCATTGATTAATTTGATCAACGGTCGTGATTGAACAATGTTAAAAATGTAAATTAATTTATCATTTAATGAGTTTAATTTAGATAAAAGGGTATATTAGTAAAATTATAATTTATTTCTCTCTCCAATTAGTAAACCATTAATTAATTATATCATCTTTCTTCTCTCTCATCTCTCTTACAAACAAATAGTTATAAATATTGTAACAACCCTAGATTAAGAAATTTTATACACTAAGTTCATTTAAATATTCTAAGCCACATCTAGGTTAATATATATATATTTTTATATATACATGTACGTATACATGCTTTCATTTTGTTTACATAGATATATTATTCACTTATATGTATATGTATGCGTATGCATGGTCGCATGCATACCCTTTTACGTGTGCATGTACCATCTTTTGCTAAGAAACATATGCACATCACATGAATATAAGTATTGTTCATTGCATGCTTGCATGCAAATACAAGAGGTTACATATGCATGAATTCATAAAAAACTACATATGATCAAAATACATCAATAAAACCAAAACACAACTCAACCAAACATCACAAACACAAGTTAACATCAAGTGAAACTTAACATCAACACAAACCTAAGCATTATGAAAACTCAAATCTCGGATCATTAAGTGATTAAGCAACCCGGTTAAACAAACTAAGCTTTGGTTAACCTTTGTCATAATGACAAGATGACTCATCTAGTTCTTGGAATGCCACCTAGCCCCACCTTAACACCAACCCACCCCCTTACACCGCCACCTAATCGGACCATCTTTCAACTCGCCACCTTACCACCTGATGAAGACCAACTAATGCAAGCTAGGTTGCCAAATCACTACTCTAAACATAGAGTTCATCATGACCACCTCCACTACAAACCTCTCGGCCGAAGGGTTGATTCATCACCACCACCACATCCAAAATCTTTACACTAACACAACTTTCGGACACCCTATACCCGAGAATCATTATCACCATTAAACCACCATCGATCTCCACCATCCCTACTATCTCAAACTCACGGCTAACACCACCACTCACCACCTTGTTCTCGGCTACCACTCCCGAACACCACCACCGTAAGCCACGAACCACCCTCTCGGTCACCACCTCTCCAACCAAATATCATCCTCAACTTCACTCGGTCACACACTCTCGGATACAAGGCAGCAACATCCAAGCCTCGTGGAAGCACCATCTCCCGAAAGATTATCAAGAACACCAAAACCAAGCAAGCTTAGACCATCCTCACCTTCTTCTCATACTCTCCTTCTGTCAAAATCAAGGTTTTAACCCCTAAAACCCTACTAGATTAAGTTATGAAAATCAAACATGTGTTAATATAAACACATGTGATTAACCCTTTTGATTAAACATTCAAGGTTTTTATAAAAACATATAAAAATCAAACTTATTTTTCAGACAAAAAGAAAGATTTTAAAAATCTGAAGTAAGTAAAACAAACCTTAAAAATCAAATTTATAGCAAGAAATTATCAACAAAAGGGTTAAAAATCTAGTCATAGTTTGTTAAATTGATTCTGCATATAAAATAACTATGATTGTGGGAACAAATATTAAAAATATACTTAGAATATTAGGGAATAGAACTCTGCAAAATTTGGTACCATTCCTAAGAATTAATTAATTTATATGCAATATTTAAAGATAAAAAGAGAAAAATTATATTAAAAGAACCGATCCTAGTAAAGGTATAGAAAAATTATGTACTGACTATTAAGAATTATAGAATCCACTGGAAAATTTCGTGACCTAACTCAAAACATTTTCTGAAATATTAATTTTTAACTATTCTGTTAAACAAAAATCGGGAAAAATACTTAAAGTATGAAATAAATTATGGAAAATTTATAGAAACTATAAGAATACAAATGGAGCAGTTTTTATAAAAATTAGAATTTTTGGACATGACTTGGTATTTTTAGCAAAATAAGGGTAAAGTAGGAAAACTTATAAAAATAGCTCTGCTATAGTTTAGAACATGAGAAAATTTTGAAAAACCCTAAGAATTATAATTATTAATCTGAAAAAATTTGACTAATTTTAGAGGCTCGAAGGTATTTCTAAAGAATTATGTGAATAATGTAAAAATAATAAAAATTAGCCTGAAAATAATTTGAATATGAAATTTTAGTATATTTTACCTAACACTAAGATACATCTACTGTAGAAATTTCGGAATTTATACTAAGACCTAACTTATAAAATAAATTCTTCAATCTGAGGTACTAAAAATGTTAAAGAAATATACATTTTCTGAATTATAAATATTTTTCTTGTATAGGTTACCATTTGGAGTAAAGGTGAGTTTCATGGCCCATTTTGTTTTGTAAAAGTTTTGGGGAAAAAGCATACTATTAGATGCATTATTTTCTGAGATTTATGTTACAACCATTAATTCGGATGTGGAACCGTTAGATAATATTGGTAGCGCTACTTAGGAAAAATACTTCCTGCACCAATAAGATGAGTATTGTGATGCTATATTATCTGATTTATGAAATATGTTATGACAGATATAAATGATCTGGTTGCTATGTAAGGTTTGGTTGTATATAATGCATCTATATTATATGATAAATCTGTGAAACTCACCAACTTTATGTTGACTGTTTTGAGTATGCTTTTTCAGGAATTCACCATGACTAACAGCTTAATGTTCTCCTTTGATGTTTATAATGGCTGGGGAGAGGTTGTGGGGAAAGTTTGTGTAAACCTGACAGTGAACTTGTATGATCTCAGTGTCTCGGTGGATGCCCACTTCCATCGTCTCTGAAGATGTTACTGTTAGGCTTTTAATGTAATAGGGTTATGTTAGTTCAAATTTTGACTATGATGAACTGATGTAATTCCAACTCCTTTATTAATCTGGTTATGTTATGTGATATTATATATATTTAATATGACTCTCCATGAAATATATATATTTATGTGATATGTTGTAATAATTGTAAATCAATGAGTTCTGAGCAAACAAGTCACACCCTAAGCATTTCACGCTTCCGCCGGGATGTGACAGGTTGGTATCAGAGCCATTGGTTATAGAGAATTAGGTACCATAAAATACCTAGACTATAACCATAAGCTCATGTCTAATTATGTGTATATATGATTTTGCATGTCATGATTCCATGAATATTAAAGCATTTTACTTATAGGTAACTAACTGTTGGGTTCAAACCATGAAAAGATTTGTTTTGCAGCTATGAGTACTGATAACAATTTTTGTGAGACTAACTCATTCGGATACTCGGATTACAATAATCACAAAGAACTTACGCCTGAACCTAAACCTCAGCAAATTCTAGAACCTTTTCCAACCAAAAGGGAAGATAATCCTAAGCCCAAATTTTATGTCCGTCGTGCACCTGTAATGGTAGGAGGATATACCATTAAAACTCCTAGGAAAAGGGTACGACCCGGGAACAAATTCAAGACTAAGCAAGATGAAGGCAAGGAGATACAAGAAACTGACTCCCTCGGAAACGAAGAAAGTGAAGCTAAAAGACAAAGGGTGGACGGAGATCAGAACGCAGCCACTCAACAAACCCTTAAACAGCTCAAGAAAATTCAACAAGAAATCAGGAAAATTCAGAAGGATGTGAAGGAACTAAAAGCACCCAAGGGAAACATCTTCTCAAGAATATGGAAATGGATGCAGGGAAATTAGGAGCTAACTTTTAGTGTGAAATCTTTAAATAAGAACTTAAATGAAAAATATCTTTTGTGTTTGAACTATTACTTGCTTATGTGTTAATTAGAATATTGTCGAGAATCTAAAATTCTTTTTAATATTTACTATAATTAACTATAGAAAAGCATGCCGCCAAGAAGAAATGCGCAACCCATAAGGAGGACTGCGAGAGTGGGACGACCTAGAACTAGACTTGGAGAAGAAACACCTGTTAACCCGACAACCAATGAAGATGAAAGGATCTCCCGAATAGTGTCACAGCAGTTAGAAGCTGCCATACCCATACTAGTAACTCAACTTCAACAAAACCTAAACCTTGGTACCACAACCCCCGGCAACGAAATACCAACTGATGATGCCATAAGAGATCAACCAGCAGAGGAGATTATAACAGAGAAAGGATGTTCCTACAAAGCCTTTATGTCATGTAGACCTCGAGAATTTGATGGTAAAGGCGGAGCAGTACAGGCTCTACGCTGGTTAGATGAAATGGAGTCAACTCTGGAAATCAGCAAATGTGCCAATAACAACAGAACCTTGTTTGCTTCACACTCACTGAAAGGGGAAGCACAATCCTGGTGGAAGATGGAGATGACCACTAAAGGTAGGCACATTATGAATGAGTTGAGTTGGGAGGAATTCAGGAATCTGGTTATAGAAAAATATTGTCCTTATAATGAAATAGAAAAATTAAAACTGAGTTTCTAGCTTTAGAAATGAAAGGAGCAGCACATCGGGAATATACCGACAGGTACAATGAACTCTCGAGGTTAGTACCACATCTAGTGGCCCCAGAATCTAAGAGAATAGGAAGATATATTTGGGGACTAGTGCCACAAATAAGGGGATTAGTGAAATCAGCTAGGCCCAAGACTTTTCAAGATACTGTAAGTTTATCGGGAAGTCTGACAGATGAGATGATAAGAAATGGATCACTAGGTAACCCTAGATCTGGAGAAAAGAGAAAGTGGAGTGATGATAACCCAGGGGGAAGATTTAAGGGAACCCCTCAGAAACGAATAGTTAGACAGCCTCCTCGAAACTACCTAGGAATGACACGGGAGAAGAAACCCCAGACAGAAAATCAGCCATGGTGTAACACGTGCCAAAGATACCATCAAGGCAACTGTGCGATGGTAATCTGTTACAACTGTAAGAAAAAGGGACATATATCCCGAGACTGCAAAAACCCTGCAAATCCAAAACCGGTCTGCTATCAATGTGGGAATGAAAATCATCGCCGGAACGAATGCCCACAGCTGAAGGGAAAGGCACCGACTAATCAGAACAACCCTCGGGGGAGAGCATTCATAATGCAGGCAGAAGAAGCTCGACACGAACCAGAAGTTGTCACGGGTACGTTCCCTGTAAACGATCAGTATGCTACTGTATTATTTGATACTGGAGCAACCCGTAGCTTTGTTTCAAATACATTTAGGCCACTACTTAACTTGACCACAGAAAAGCTAAACCAAAAATATATGATAGAATTAGCGGATGGTAAGATAATCGAAGCTTATGAAATCATTCCTAATTGTACCATGAATTTAGATGAAAACTATTTCAATATAGATTTGATCCCTATTGATTTAGGAGGATTTGATATTGTTGTAGGAATGGATTGGTTAAGTAAGAATCAAGCTGAAATAATATGTGGTAAAAAGATGATCAAAATCCCTTTAGTTAAGGAGAATAGAACACTGTGCATATATGGTGAAAAACCTAGGGGCACCATAAAAATAATTTCTTGTAAGAATGCACAAAAATGCCTAAGGAAGAAATGTTTGGCTTATTTGACTCACATTGTTGACATTAAGATAGACAAAGTAAACCTGAAAGATGTTCCAATTGTCAATGAATATTCAGATGTATTCCCTGATGAATTACCTGGATTACCACCCCCACGTCAAGTAGAATTCAAAATTGAATTGATGCCAGGAACAGCCCCTATTGCAGGCACCCTACCGTTTAGCACCTACTGAAATGAAGGAATTAATGAGCCAACTTCAGGAACTTTTGGATAAAGGATTTATACGACCTAGTGTATCACCCTGGGGAGCACCAGTTTTATTTGTTAAGAAAAAGGATGGAACATTTAGAATGTGCATAGACTATAGGGAACTCAATAAAGTAACCATAAAGAATAGATATCCCTTACCTAGAATAGACGATCTATTTGATCAATTACAAGGATCTAGTTACTTTTCAAAAATAGACTTGAGATCAGGATATCATCAGCTAAGAATACAGGATGAAGATATACCCAAGACAGCATTCAGAACAAGGTATGGACATTATGAATTCCTGGTAATGCCATTTGGATTAACCAATGCTCCCGCCATATTCATGGATTTGATGAATAGGATATGTAAACCCTATTTAGATAAGTTTGTCATAGTCTTTATAGACGACATTTTAATCTATTCTAAGAATAAGGAGGATCATGAGCGACACTTAAGATTGACCTTGGAGTTGTTAAGAAAAGAAAAACTATACGCAAAATTCTCAAAATGTGAATTTTGGAAAAGAGAAGTGCAATTCTTAGGACACATAGTCAATCAAGAAGGAATACAGGTAGATCCAGCAAAAATAGAAGCTGTTAAGAAATGGGAGGATCCCAAGACACCAACAGAAGTACGTCAATTTTTAGGATTAGCAGGATATTATAGAAGATTCATAGAAAATTTCTCAAGAATAGCTCAGCCCTTGACTGAATTAACCCAAAAAGACAAGCCATATGTCTGGGGAGAAAAACAAAAGAATGCATTCGAACTTTTGAAAAGTAAGTTATGTAGTGCACCTATTTTGTCATTACCAGAAGGGACTGATGATTTTGTAGTATATTGTGACGCGTCTCGTCAAGGATTTGGATGTGTATTAATGCAACGAAGTAGAGTCATCGCATATGCCTCTAGACAACTTAGGGGAAGTGAGAAAAACTATACTACTCATGATTTGGAATTAGGAGCAGTAATCTTTGCACTTAAGATTTGGAGACATTACCTGTATGGGACAAAATGTACAATATATACGGATCATAAGAGTTTACAGCATATATTTGAGCAGAAAATGCTGAACATGAGACAAAGAAGATGGGTAGAATTACTGAGTGATTATGATTGTGAAATCAAATATCATCCAGGTAAAGCAAATGTAGTTGCAGATGCTTTAAGTAGAAAAGATAGGGTTAAACCGTTACGAGTACGAGCCATGAGAATGGAACTACAATCAGATCTGTTAAAACAAATATGGAAGCCCAACAGAAAAGTAAAATAGAAATAAAAGGACAGGAAAAGGATTTACAGGCAGACACACATAGAATTCTAAGATTTAAAGGAAGGACTTGGATACCTGATGATGCCATACTTAGAAAGATTATATTACAGGAAGCACATAAGTCAAGATACTCCGTACATCCAGGAAATAACAAAATGTATAAGGATTTAAAAATCATTACTGGTGGCCTGGTATGAAGAAATCAGTTGGGGAGTTTGTAGAGAAATGCAATACGTGTTCAAAAGTTAAAGCAGAACATCAGAAACCTTCGGGATATCTACAACAACCTGAAATTCCAGAATGGAAATGGGATCAAATTACTATGGATTTTGTAACCAAGTTACCAAGGACCTCAAGTGGCTATGACACAATTTGGGTTATAGTAGATAGGTTGACCAAATCAGCACACTTCCTGCCAATCAGGGAAGATTACAAAATAGAGAAATTGGCAAGAATTTACATACGAGAAATCGTATCCAGACATGGAATAACAATCTCCATTATATCTGATAAGGACAATAGATTCATATCAAGGTTTTGGCAGACCTTACCAAAAGCTTTAGGAACCCAAATAAATCTTAGCACAGCCTTCCACCCACAAACAGATGGACAACGTGAAAGAACAATACAAACACTAGAAGATATGTTACGTGCTTGTGCATTAGACTTTGTGGCAACTGGGATATGCATCTACCTTTGATAGAATTTTCTTATAATAATAGCTATCATTCTAGCATTAAAACCGCCCCGTTTGAAGCCTTGTATGGAAGAAAATGCAGATCGCCCTTATGTTGGAATGAAATAGGAGATAGACAACTTATAGGTCCTGATTTAATTCAAGAGACGTCGACAAGATTAAAGAAATCAAGAATAGATTAAAGACAGCACGGGATCGGCAGAAAAGTTATGCAGATAAAAGAAGAAAGCCGTTAGAATTTCAAATTGGAGATAAGGTCTATCTAAAAATATCACCCACCAAGGGAATCTTTCGATTTGAAAAGAGAAATAAGTTGAACCCAAGATATATTGGACCATTTGAAGTTATTGACAAAATTGGTCCTGTTGCGTATAAGCTAGATTTACCCGAAGAATTAAGTAAAGTACACAACAAGTTCCATGTGTCCAATCTGAAGAAATGTTTAACAGATGAAACATTAAAAGTTCCAGTTCAAGAAATAAGGATAGACGAGAAGCTTCATTTTACAGAGGAACCAATAGCCATATTAGATAAAGAAATTAAAAAGCTAAGAAGAAGCAAGATCCCCATAGTGAAAGTTAAGTGGAACGCTAAGAGAGGACCAGAGTATACATGGGAAAGAGAAGATGAAATCAGAAGAAAATACCCCACCTATTTTAAGACAATGGTCAGATAAGTTCATTACTATTCAAATAAATTTCGGGACGAAATTATTTTTACGGGGGGAGAATGTGACAACCCTAGATTAAGAAATTTTATACACTAAGTTCATTTAAATATTCTAAGCCACATCTAGGTTAATATATATATATATATTTTTATATATACATGTACGTATACATGCTTTCATTTTGTTTACATAAGTATATTGTTCACTTATATGTATATGTATGCGTATGCATGGTCGCATGCATACCCTTTTACGTGTGCATGTACCATCTTTTGCTAAGAAACATATGCACATCACATGAATATAAGTATTGTTCATTGCATGCTTGCATGCAAATACAAGAGGTTACATATGCATGAATTCATAAAAAACTACATATGATCAAAATACATCAATAAAACCAAAACACAACTCAACCAAACATCACAAACACAAGTTAACATCAAGTGAAACTTAACATCAACACAAACCTAAGCATTATGAAAACTCAAATCTCGGATCATTAAGTGATTAAGCAACCCGGTTAAACACACTAAGCATTGGTTAACCTTTGTCATAATGACAAGATGACTCATCTAGTTCTTGGAATGCCACCTAGCCCCACCTTGACACCAACCCACCCCCTTACACCGCCACCTAATCGGACCATCTCTCAACTCGCCACCTTACCACCTATGAAGACCAACTAATGCAAGCTAGGTTGCCAAATCACTACTCTAAACATAGAGTTCATCATGACCACCTCCACTACAAACCTCTCGGCCGAAGGGTTGATTCATCACCACCACCACATCCAAAATCTTTACACTAACACAACTTTCGGACACCCTATACCCGAGAATCATTATCACCATTAAACCACCATCGATCTCCACCATCCCTACTATCTCAAACTCACGGCTAACACCACCACTCACCACCTTGTTCTCGGCTACCACTCCCGAACACCACCACCGTAAGCCACGAACCACCCTCTCGGTCACCACCTCTCCAACCAAATATCATCCTCAACTTCACTCGGTCACACACTCTCGGATACAAGGCAGCAACATCCAAGCCTCGTGGAAGCACCATCTCCCGAAAGATTATCAAGAACACCAAAACCAAGCAAGCTTAGACCATCCTCACCTTCTTCTCATACTCTCCTTCTGTCAAAATCAAGGTTTTAACCCCTAAAATCCTACTAGATTAAGTTATGAAAATCAAACATGTGTTAATATAAACACATGTGATTAACCCTTTTGATTAAACATTCAAGGTTTTTATAAAAACATATAAAAATCAAAATTATTTTTCAGACAAAAAGAAAGATTTTAAAAATCTGAAGTAAGTAAAACAAACCTTAAAAATCAAATTTATAGCAAGAAATTATCAACAAAAGGGTTAAAAATCTAGTCATAGTTTGTTAAATTGATTCTGCATATAAAATAACTATGATTGTGGGAACAAATATTAAAAATATACTTAGAATATTAGGGAATAGAACTCTGCAAAATTTGGTACTATTCCTAAGAATTAATTAATTTATATGCATTATTTAAAGATAAAAATAGAAAAATTATATTAAAAGAACCGATCCTAGTAAAGGTACAGAAAATTATGTACTGACTATTAAGAATTATAGAATCCACTGGAAAAATTTCGTGACTTAACTCAAAACATTTTCTGAAATATTAATTTTTAACTATTCTGTTAAACAAAAATCGGGAAAAATACTTAAAATATGAAATAAATTATGGAAAATTTATAGAAAATATAAGAATAAAAATGGAGTAGTTTGTATAAATATTAGAATTTTTGGACATGACTTGATATTTTTAGCAAAACAAGGGTAAAGTAGGAAAAATTATAAAAATAGCTCTGCTATAGTTTAGAACATGAGAAAATTCTGAAAAACCCTACGAATTATAATTATTAATCTGAAAAAATTTGACTAATTTTAGAGGCTCGAAGGTATTTCTAAAGAATTATGTGAATAATGTAAAAATAATAAAAATTAGCCTGAAAATAATTTGAATATGAAATTTTAGTATATTTTACCTAACACTAAGATACATCTACTGTAGAAATTTCGGAATTTATACTAAGACCTAACTTATAAAATAAATTCTTCAATCTGAGATACTAAAAATGTTAAAGAAGTATACATTTTCTGAATTATAAATATTTTTCTTGTATAGGTTACCATTTGGAGTAAAGGTGAGTTTCATGGCCCATTTTGTTTTGTAAAAGTTTTGGGGAAAAAGCATACTATTAGATGGATTATTTTCTAAGATTTATGTTACAACCATTAATTCGGATGTGGAACCGTTAGATAATATTGGTAGCGCTACTTAGGAAAAATACTTCCTGCACCAATAAGATGAGTATTGTGATGCTATATTATCTGATTTATGAAATATGTTATGACAGATATAAATGATCTGGTTGCTATGTAAGGTTTGGTTGTATATAATGCATCTATATTATATGATAAATCTGTGAAACTCACCAACTTTATGTTGACTGTTTTGAGTATGTTTTTTCAGGAATTCACCATGACTAACAGCTTAATGTTCTCCTTTGATGTTTATAATGGCTGGGGAGAGGTTGTGGGGAAAGTTTGTGTAAACCTGACAGTGAACTTGTATGATCTCAGTGTCTCGGTGGATGCCCACTTCCATCGTCTCTGAAGATGTTACTGTTAGGCTTTTAATGTAATAGGGTTATGTTAGTTCAAATTTTGACTATGATGAACTGATGTAATTCCAACTCCTTTATTAATCTGGTTATGTTATGTGATATTATATATATTTAATATGACTCTCCATGAAATATATATTTATGTGATATGTTGTAATAATTGTAAATCAATGAGTTCTGAGCAAACAAGTCACACCCTAAGCATTTCACGCTTCCGCCGGGATGTGACAAATATAGATTATCTAGTACTTTTATAGTAGGAACATATAAAAATTAATTTATCAGTATATTGTTCAAAAGATAACAAACAATGTGAAGTTTAAAGCTTTTTCTTAATAAAAAACGTAAACTAACAACCATATATGATAATTTTTTTAGGCAAACGTTTATTTATAAATGACTTTTACGCAAACACATATGGATAATATTTTACATTTATAAGTAATTATTAAAATTACACATATATGCCCATTTAACGTTACATATTTATAAACATACCAATTATTCATGTGTAAATAACATATTTACATATATGTAAATGTAAATATGACGCTTGGATGTGTGTAAAAATGTAAGTTACATATATGTAAATATGTTATGTGGTACTTTTTTGTAAAATTTGATGTTAAGGAAAAAAGTCAAATTATAAAATCAATGACGTTATAGATCTTTTATGTAAATGAGAATTTTACATGAATTTTTAAATTCGTCTATTTACATATATGTAAATGTGTACAAATGTTTTAATATATTATTTACATAGATATAATTTTTAAAACTGATCATTTATTTACATATATGTAAATGTGTAAATATACTATTTACATACTTATAAAATTTAAATTTTATTGAAGGTCTATTGACATGTAAAATTAATAACCATATTCATTTTAAGTAAAACACACCAATAACAATCTCAAACATACGTTCATAGAGAAAAAAATTTATCTACACAATACATTTTTGTAAACACAAATATTAGCAAAGAATGTGACATAAAAATCATCAAACTTCAAATTTGTAAGAAAATTTTCTATGGTGTGTCTAGTAAGTTCACAGATCATATGAATCTTTGAGTTATAATTAAATAATCCGACTAAAATAGTTCAATTGTTTTTATTCACAAATTAATAAGAATATTTAACTTTTATCACCAAGTGGCATTTAATGTTTGAAAAAAGGTTGTTGACTATTAAATGGACGTGCAAAAAAGATGGGTTTTTGAATTTTAAAAGTGTAATAGATTTGAGAGAAAGAGATGTAAAACACAATCAAAGAGTGATTATAGGAGAAATTAATTAACTATAATGAATTACCTTAATACCCTTTTCCACAAAAAGATCTATAATAAATGTTATATAAATCAATGGTTAGGATCAGTTCTCGTAGTTCTCACGATCTTTATAAGTTCTGAAATGATCCTAACCCTATATATATATATATATATATATATATATATATATATATATATATATATATATATATATATATATATATATATATATATATCATTACATTTTCTCTCTCATTCACTTATAAGCACTTTTAAAAATATAAAATTTCTCTATCATTCACTTACAACCATTCCCCATGATATAGGACGCATAATCACATCAAAATAGAGAACCTACTGTGAATTCTCTAATGGTTATAGATTAAAGTGCAAACCTAACACGACGCTTTAAAATGTCTACAGAATCCAAAAAAAAAAAATAATATCCTAAAAGTAAAAATCCGCAGATTTATCTGATAACTCTCAAAACAACAAGAGCTAACGACAACTTAGGGTCTCAAGAAATACCACATAATGTATCAAATATTTTTAGTTATACATGCATGTTCAATCTATAGTTTTAAGAATTAAATAATGTTGTTCTTGTACATATGGCTTAGTTACTTGTACTGTAATTAGTTGATAGTTTGTAATTTTTGTTAGGCAGTTTAAGATAGTTTTAAGAATTAACATGCATCGAAGCTGAATCTTGTGTAAAAGTATTGGGAACATGAATTTCCCGTTGCTTCTCATCTAGAATTAACAAAGCATATGCTTGAGAAATTGAAGGAAGAGGTTTCATCATTAGAATACTACCTCTGATATTATCGTATATGGAGTTTAATCCCATAAGAAACTGGACTAGACGCTGATCTTCTTCCTTTTTGAGAAACGAACTCGCAGCTCCACAGGTACAAGTAGGAAGATTATCCAAAACGCTTAATTCGTCCCAAATACTCTTGAGTTTAATGAAGTATGTAGCAATGTCATCACTACCTTGAGAGATATCACATAAAATTTTCTGTAACTGATACAATTTTGCTCCATTAGCTTGAGCAAAACGTTCATTAAGTTTTGTCCAGAGTTGTTTAGCAGTTTCAACATACAGAACACTGTTACTTATGTCACGTGAAAGAGTGTTCAAAATCCATGAGATAACCATGTCGTTGCAACGTTTCCAAAGAGGAAATTGACTAGAATTTGAAGAACTTGAAATCGTGCCATCAATGAACCCTAATTTGTTCTTTGCAGATAATGCAATGGTCATTGCACGTTTCCAAGCCCCAAATCCATTGTTGTCAAATGATTTTGAAACAAGAATCATCCCAGGATGATTAGAAGGATGAAGATACATCGAATTTAAAGAATCAATTGATGATGAAGTAGTTGCAGTAGCAGACAAATTCGATGTATCAGACATGAGAGAGTACTGCACTATTTAAAGGAGATATCAACTACTAACTAAATATATTAAACTACCTAACAAAAATAATAAACTATCAACTAATTACAATACAAGTAACTAAGCCATATGTACAAGAACAACAAATAATGAAAATTTACTATAACACAATTTCAAAGGTCGGTTGGTTTTTTTTTCTAATAATATTTACTAATCTCAACTTTGCATATATTAAATTCTTTTCAAGTTTAAAGCTTTTGTGGCCTCTAGAGCTCAGTCTTGGGAACTACAAGATCATATCCTTCGAAACAGTGGGGTCTTCGGGCTTGACCCGGACTATCAGCAGGCGCTTGAACGCTTATATGTCCTTCTCCCAGACTTGGATATTGGCGGTTTCTCTAATAAGGACACCGCCCCCTCGAAGCCACAAACAACTTTGGCGAATGCTCTGTTTAGCAAAATCGCTCAAAGCCTGGGAGAAGTTTTTTCTTTGTCATCCCGCCAAAAGGCGGTGTTTGAGTGCCTGAAGGGCCCCCATGCCCAGGACTTTTTGACCGTTATCCCGATTGAAGGGTTGGGACAGTGCATGTCTCCAGTAGAATATAGAGCAATTCTCAAATACCGGTTGATGATCCCTATGTACCCGGAAGATGAAACATGTTCGATATGTCGTAAAGCTTGTATGGATAAATATGGGGAGCACGCCCTTCACTGTAAAGAGCTACCTGGGTTCAAATATCGGCATGACTGGGTACGAGATGTTTTGGGGGACATCCTAAGAAGAGCTGGGATTTCTGCTAAGAAAGAAGCCCCTGTGAATTTCCTCACGGACCCTATGGAGGGGAGGTCTACCTTGCGACCAGCGGATCTGCTCGTCTTTGGCTGGGCTGGGGGCAAACATGCTTGTGTGGACCTCACAGGGGTTTCCCCTTTGGTTGGTTTACGGGAAAACGGTTTTGTAGCTGGTCAAGCGGCAAGAAAGGCAGAATCAAAGAAAGTGGATAAACATGCTAAAGCTTGCGCAGAGAACCAGCACGCTTTTGTTCCCTTTGCCTTTGATACATTTGGCTCCCTAGCGCCAGAAGCTATCAACTTTTTGACCAGGGTCCAATGGGTCATAGACAACCATTGCTCAACCCCGGGGAGGCAAAGATTTGTTTTTGGAAGGTTAGGATTTGCTATTCAGAAAGGGGTGGTGGCGCAGCTTGTTGCCCGTCTACCTTCTATTTTGATGTAACTTGACAAAACATTATTAATGAAAAATATGCAAGTAAAAAAAAAAAAAAGTTTAAAGCATAATATCCTCCTTGGTTCAATGGTTTGTAGTTTGTTCTTTTGATTCAAATACTAAGCTACATTCGTTTTGTTTTATTTTTTTTCATTCTTTCCTCATTTCTCAATCATATATTTTTGCAAATTAAAAACACAACTTGGCCTTTTGCCATTGGTAAGTTTATGCTTGTATAAGTTTCGATATAAATGTGTTTGTAAAATAGTCGAGTCAAATATAATATGTTTTCATTCAACGGTATAGATTCGAGTTACTATATGTTTCGACGTAAATTTAGTTCGGAAACGAGTCGAATCAATTGTAGTCTATACTTTATCACGCCAAGTATAATACCGCGCGCAACGCGGCAGGTAATAAACTAGTTAAACTGAAAACTCAAAACAAAGCTTTTAAATCACACTATAAGATAATGGTGGAAAATAAATCTTGTGCAATTTCAAAAGGTAAAATCTGCTCTATTATTGGGGGATCATGAGGTAATCAATCCATCCATGACTTGTTCCATCTCCTTGTATTTCTACTTGTCGTTTTGCCTTTAGTACATTGCAAAATTGCATAATAAAATCCATTGCTTAAAACAAAATAGCTTATAAGAAGTCAATTATTATTGGGCAAATCACCCATCCTTTGGCTTGTTTCATATCTTTGTAATTGTAGTCTAGCATTTTGCATTTCTTCTTTGTTACGGTGCGTATAACAATTCGTTGTTGAAGAAAAATAAAGCCAAAGCTGTAAGATTTGTGAAGCTCAATGCATCTCAAACATTTGGCCCCAAACAATATGCATAATCCTAACTGGCTGATAGAGAAATACAAATAAACATACGAACGAGAATATTTTATTAACTCGAGTAGTTTTCTTGGTTTATAATGTAATTAACATTAAGGTCTTCTTAAAAAAATATTAATTGTTTTATAAATCGGAGTAGTTATCAATGTTCTTAACAATATATGTAGTTTTTTTGTATGATTTAGTTAAGTTAAAGAATAACAGGTTCCATTCAAGTATTTATAATTTTGTATTTAACTGTTAGTCTTTTTACTAAATAATGATAACACTTAGGTTTATGGAAGGATATGTTGTGTTTTTAGGATTTCATATTTGGTCTATATAGATTTCTGAATTGTATAAATTATTTTTCTAGAGTTTTTCGTGAGTATACGGAATCTTCAATCGGATAAGTCAAAATCAAGTTTATTTCGAAAGAACGAGTATGAATTCCTCTATGAAAATTCATGGAATTTTTTTTAGAACTGGGCCTGTGAGGAAGAAACCTTTCAAAAGAGAGGATTCATTTAGAGTATTTTGCACGAGGGGTCATCGCGAATAGAAATGGTGATGACTACTCGGGCCGGTTTTCCTTTTTTTTTTTTTTGTTTTTGTTTTAATGGTTAAAAACGGGGTGTTAAACAATTAAGAGCAAAAAAAGCAAAAAACCGGCTTCACGCGGACCCGGTTTATTTCGAACGGCATTCGTGCGTGGGCGACCCAAATTTTCCAGTCAGAAACCCGTTTTTGCACCCCCCCCCCTGCGCGCGGGTAGGTCATGGTGTAAAAGGTATCATAAGATATTCAATACCTTTCACCTTGTTATCACATATAAACACATAATGGTTCATTTGTCACACCAATGTGGGACAAGGGTGTTAGAGAGACTCCCTTTCACACCCTTATTAGTTATTTCCAACAAATATTTAATTACATATATAAATATAATTAAAATATAGTTAAATCCGGTCCAACCGGTCCGACCGGTCCGACCGGTCCGACCACCAAACCAGTAAGGCGTCCGGTTCGACGTCCGATCCGGTTCTGAAAACATTGCATTATATAGAAGAGTAAATTACATATAATTACATCAAGAGTAAATCAACTACAAATTAATAGTAAAACTACATAAGGCCTAGTTGAGTCTAATAACTACCCTAGCTCTAATCATACACACTTGTATGTAAGAGGATGTATAGATACATTTACCTCATCGTCATTAGGATTGGTGATTACTCGGCCTACTCATCACCAACAGGATTGATGAACACTTTAACTCATCACCAACAGGATTGGTGATCACTTCAACTCATCACCATTGAGTTGGTGATCACTCAACTCATATTCTACTCATCGCCAGTAGAAATGACGATGCCTACATGTTGGCGGTGTTAGAAATTATTTAATTATATGGCCTTGTGACTATTTGATTAGTTAGTTTAATTATCATGTTTTAATGATTAACCAATGGCCCTTATTGATAAGTTAATGCGATTATCAATCTATTGATAATTGCACTTTAGTCCCTCTATGGAATATCTTGATGGACGATATTGTCCTTATGAATAACTATAAATAGAGGGTTTATGATTCTGATTCTTCTTAATGTCCAATTAATCAATCACATACATACATAATTTTCTCTCATCCAACATAAAGACAGTATGAAGAACACCATGATAAAGAAATCTCCATCATAATTTGGGCATTCAAAGGAGATTAGAGAATTTCTACATACGATTGCATCATCAAGAACATGATCGAATCTTCTAACAAGTAAGTTTTGTTTTCATAAGTCTTGTTTATGTTGAAATTAATTAACAGGTGGTAGCTACTGCTATTAGCAATAGCGATGACTCCATTGTAAAAGAAGCCTAATCTTAACCCTTTATGTGACGTGTTTATTAAATATAGCACCATTTATTAAAAAAATTCAGAGTCATGTAAACGATATATCAAATTAAACCAATGAATCTTTTTATAGGTTTGAATTGTTATAATGAATTATGCAATCTTTCACGAAAAGATGTGGTTACCTGCGGTTATAACTATCATAGATGGCAAGTACATAACAGTTATATCAACACGAACTCCATATGTAACTAATAAATATATGCCTATTTGCATCAACTAGTTGCTGCCAAATACCTTTGTTGTTGATAAATATTATCAATTCGCAAACGTTGCTGATGAGTTCCTGCCGATTGACCATGTTTTCGATCTTCAATAACGGCTAATCAGTTATAAATATTGGTTCCTACTAATGCCCAAGTTGTTCTCGATGCTCAAATTCGTATCGCTAATCTTAGTTACTAATGATGTTCACTACCATAGAATAAATTTATTGTTGATCATAGTTGATGCGAACTATCAATAGTAAGTTAATAGTTTTTTATCAATTATTTTTTAAAATAAAACTCAATCAACTTCTTTATTAAACATGTAGATATGATGCAATTCGATCCAGTGAAACATCAATAATGCAAAATAAAATAAAAATCCACATTAATCCGGCAGCGAGACCACCGCCGGGGGTTTTGCCCTTTAGACCACACAATAGGTGTTTCCCTTGGACCCGAGCAAGGCACCATTAAGGTTTCTTGGTACCATGAATTCAAAATAGTTTTATGTGTGTATATTCTGCACCTTATAACTTTATATATAAAAATAATTTGTGTTTTAATCAATTGGATATGATGTTAACTATGCATCTTTTTATGGAAAATTTTATGAGGATATTTATATGTGTTTGCCAAAAGAATATTTTAGTAATTATAACTAGTTTTATACCCGTCCGGTGGCCGCGTACTTTTAATGTGTTAATTACAATAATTATAAGAACTTACATGAAATCTTTACATAAACTTGAATCTTGCAAGATGAATCTTGTCATTATTATTAAAAAACATGAAAGATTAAAGCGATTTATTTAATTTTATAAAAATATATGAATAAAAATTACGTTTCTCTTCTAGATTTGTGACGAGAGACTGAAGAATACAGTATTGGGAGATGTCAAAGATGTAAACATCAAATTCCTCCATGTTCTTTTTATGAGAGCTGTAAAACGATTTTTGGTTTAAAATTTACAAAGCTTTATTTAAACTCCTAATCGATCTACCCTAAAAGTTCAGCCACACTTTGTACATATTTACCTAAAGTGTAGGTATCTAAGATTGGATTTCACAAAGGATGAAACATAATAGCAAGAAACACAAGAAGTAACAGTAGCCAAGTATGAATATAATCATTTATCATAACAACCAAAACTCAGAAGCATTTAAGCATACAATTTGATGTGCATTATTGCATTTTGCAACTAATAATTTGATTTTGATATAACAATTAATCTACTGTGAACCTAAACTAAAAACCCAAATTTGAAAAAATAAAAACAATTTAAACAACAACAATATAAAGATATCAATATTACCCATAATTCTATTTCTTTCCATGTTTACTCAACATATTCGAGTTTCTTCAAGAGATAACACTCTAAATCTGAACATAAAGTATCAATTTTAGTTGCATAAACCAACACAAAACTTAATCTTATGCTCGATTGAAGTGAAGAAAATGTACCGATGCTGAAATGGTAGAAGGAAAAAAGGATGAATCTATAGGTAGATAAAGCCAGAAAATGACCTGCGATCTTCTGTGGCAATAACTCGTCAATCTGAAAGTCGATTGCATGGAACAAAGCAAACAAAGCCTTCGTCTTCGATCAGGAAACGAATTTACGAGGATCTGTTGCGAAAAGGATAGCTTGTGAATTTCAAGTGTGAAAGAGAGACATCGTGACCTATTTATGCAACCAGGGGAACGGTTGTAGGTGGAGGTTACCAAATGATGTAGTGGGGGAGGAAAAATAGGAAAAAAGGAGAGTGGATTGTAACCACTAAAAACTGTTCCGTAACCGCCGTAACCGTCGAGTTTAAACGGCTGAGATTTAATATCAAGATGATCAAACGGTTTATATTTAATTACCATCGGTTACACTCACCGCTGGTAATATAATATATAATGAGCAAGTATGTTAATTATTAAAGTTTTTTTTAGGTTAAAACATGCTCCATGTAAGGGAAAATGAAAAGATTAAAAGCTCAAATTAATCAGAAAACTTTTCAGTTGGTCTAGTATATAGCAACATAGTTTAATTAACCAAAATTCATTAATCATTTGTAGCAAGCAATCAATTGTTTCAAAAGAGACATGAAACCGAAATGTTCAATAAGTCCTACCTAATTACCACTACACCCAACCCCCCACCCCAATTATTTGAAATAGTTGATCGATAAGGTAAATGACAATGGCAGGAGTTCATGCTGCGTAGCCTTCTATTCCAATCGAAGCATTCCATAGCTCCTTATTAATGCTTATATGTGTCTATCTAATATGTATATTAAAAATCATTAAAGTTGAGTGAGCTCTAGATATAAAAAAACATTTAGAAATTTAAAATAACAATAATTGACATTTTGAACATAATTCAAAGAGTAAATTACTATTTTCGTCCCTGGGTTTGACAAAAACCACGCTTTCAGACCAATACTTCATTTATTACACTGACGGTCCAATAGTTTCAAGTTTTGTTTCAATTTCACCCAAGCCATTAACTCTGTTAGTGTAATTCTGTTAAGTTAAAATGAATTGACTATATTACCTTTAGTAATAAAATAAAAATATATCCTTATCATCTAACCATTATCATCATTATTTAATTCTAACCCATCTCTCTCTTACTATTCCTTCATCACCACCACCATTGCTCACTACCACCACCCACCCCCCATCACAGGCAACCATCTCCACCGCCATCTCCGGCCTCCACCACCTAACTACATCATCTTCTCTCTCATCTCAAGAACCACTGTCCATCTCCGCCATTTTGATCTCCTCCCACACTCCTTTCCAAACCCAAATCAGATCTACTTAAAAAATCTAAGATCTGGCGGGTTTTTGTGGTGGTGGGTGGTGGCTGGCGGTTTCAAATCGTCGATGGTGGTGAGCATGGTGGCGCAGGTGGCAGGCGGTGCAGGTGACGGGCGAGGAGGGCAGTGCAGGTGGCGGGCGAGGAGGGCGATGCAGGTGGCGGGCGAGAATGGCAGTGCAGGTGGCGGGCGGTGCAGGTTGCCGGTGACGGGCGGTGCAGGACTGCAGGTTGTGGGGGAGGACGGCAGGGCAGGTGGGGGCGATGTAGGTGGCGGGCGGTGTAGGTGGGGCGCGATGCAGGTGGCGGCCGGGGAGGGCGGTGCCGGTGGCCGCCGGATGGATGGTGGAGGTGGTGGTAGAATGTGTATGTGTGAGTGTAGGGTTTTTTGAAGAGAGAGGAGGGGGGGAACAGATAAAGGGGTGGGGAAGGATGGGGTGGGGGATAAGGGTAAAGATGTCATTTCAAATTAACTTAACAGAAAATTATAACGGTGTTAATGGTTCAGGCGAAATTGAAACAAATCTTAAAACTATTGGACCGTCAGTGTAATAAATGAAGTATTGGACTGAAAGCGTAATTTTCGTCAAACCACAGGGACGAAAACAGTAATTTACTCTAATTCAAAACAATAGCCCACAAAATTCTTTTGCCAAATAACATATAATTGTATCACATTATACATAATCATATATATGACTTCAATTCTAATTATCCTGTTATATTCCTTTTCTTTTTTTCACTACACCTCTGCCACATGCATTAAGTATAACATCATCATGCTAGACCTTATCATATGGGTAAGTTATAGCTTGGAAATACCAGACCTCTAACACATGCATGAACCGTAACGTATTATAGTGTTAGACCTCAATTGTGAACCCACTTTAATGGAATAAAACATTTAGTTTAAATTGGTCCAAGTGACGCGAACCCACTTTAATAGAATAAAACTTTAAAATATTAAGTGTATCCAAGTGAGTTTGGGTCTTTTACCCATTTAAACACTTAATATACAAATACATACATACAAACATACAAATCCATACACACGCATACATGTATTCATACACACCCTACAAATACATACACACATATACATACACACACACATATATGCACATACATATACATACTCACATATACACATAAATACATATATCTATTTGTGTATGGATACGCGCGTGTGTGTAAATGTATGTACGTATTTGTATGTTTATAATTTGTTATCTATAATAAGAAAAAATGGAAAAGAGTAAATAAATAAATATAAAATAATTCTCTATAACGATGACATGTCATAGGTAAAGACTTATACATATTTTAAATTAATAAATATTTTTGGTTTTTTATACATAGTAATAGAGAAAGGAAATAATATATATCCAACCTATACCGATAGTGTCATCAACATAGGTTGTATATATTTTTAGGTTTATTTTTTTTCATAATTATAGGTACGTAATAAAAGAAATAGAAAAAAAATGGTTGGTTATATAACAACTACACATAGTTGTAAAAACTTTTAGAAAAAACATCATCTTTTTCCCTCTAGATGGTTTTGGTCAAAAACCCTAAAACCCGAATATTGATAACATATCGTCACTATATCTTGCTTATAGGAACAACACATCTCATCGCAAGCTAGATGTAGTGTCTTAAGGTTAACAAATTTGTTCAGATTATTATATTATTATAATTTTGGAATTATGAATTGTAATGTTAAGCTATATACTAGTCATGTTAATCCAATATGTATAAATTTTCGGTCCAAATCATGCAACTTAAGATTTAAAAAATAACTTTTGGATAGATTGTTTGTGTTGCGTTAATTTGTCCTTATAATTATCAATACATCTTATGACATATAGTTATATTTAGTATCATGAGAGTGTTAAGTGGTTGGTGAGTGTAAGACCTCGCTGGTTGGCTTGCACATTAATGACACTTTTGTCACATTTTTGGCCATCCAAATATAAAGCATGAAGAAACTCAAATATATATAGAAAGTAAAAAGGTAAAATAAGAAGCTGGAACTTTAGAACACCATATATCATTGTTGCATACATTTTATTCACAACATCAAGTAAACCGTTAAGAAACATATTTTAAATAACCTTGATCTTTGTCTTCATGCTTCATGCATTATAAATTTATGATCTATTGTTGTGGTGGGTACTACACTACTACTGAGGACGTAAAGGCCCTGGATTTTTCTCTGGATCAATATTAGCCCCGACGGGGGTGATTGCAACTGCAGGATATGTGGTAGTTTGTGGTGATGGAGTTGAAATAATCATATACGCTAAAATACCAAAAACCGCGCTTAAAAGAGCTAAAACAGCTCCTGCAGCAAAGATTCCAGGCTTCATAACATAACATGTAATAGGACCATATGATTCAAAACCTTGTCTATTATTTAGTATTGAAGCTGTGACCAATACAATCACTGCCAGAACTGAAGCTACCCTGCATGGGTGTTCAAAGTAAATAATTTTACATATTTGTTACTTGTGTAAATAATTAAGATACATTTGTTGAATTAATACTTAAATAAACTAGATCAATGAACAACATTACCATGAGAATACAAATAGAAGTATTGAAATTGGAGTTGATTTAGGGTCAGTTCGACAACAACCGGCTCCACAAAACGAAACACTTATGTAAATTCGTGTAATGATTGTGAATACAGCTGATGCGATTCCAAGTGCAGCAGCGGGACTACTTGGATAAACACACGTATTATAATCATACAGGACATAAACTTCAGAAGCCTGCAGTTATGACCCAAACACATTGTTATAAGGGTATAACACGCTATATTTTAGTCATAATTAATCAAAGTTGTAGATTCTTTATTGTTAATTACCTTAACCTTAGTCGCCTCCGCTGCAAAACCAGTGGCTGCAGCTATTATTCCCAGGATGGCGGCAACTACGGAGTACCCTATGACTTTGCTTTCCATCTGTTAGTTTTGTATGGTATTATGAAAACTGTGGATGAAGATAGCTTGTGTCTGAAAGTGTATATATAGATGGATGATCAACTGATACGTACCTTTCATCTGTAACGTGGGATTACGTAGTGTAAAAATGTCATTCGATCTATCATTCTGGCAATGTGCTTTTCTATTTAATTAGTTTCTACAAGTTTATGTAGCAAAGGTTGTTTCCTTTTTGTCACAAGAAGCATGACTGATATTTAAATAACTTTTTTAAATTTGTAGTTTTTATGGTCAACTCTTTCTGGATTTATTGTTAATTAGAGATTTAATTTAATCTTAAAATCTTATATAGTTTTCTAACGTTATTGTTGTTATTTTACTAGATTGGATAATAAAAATACTCCTTACTAATGTTATTTTAGTAGTTTGTTTATCTCTCTCTTACCGTTTTGCATCTTGGTTTTTGCCAAATTGCATGTAAAAATTGTTTGAGAAAAAATAATATTCAAACTACATGCTAAAAGAAGCATGAGGACTTTTCACTAGAGACACGGATTAAGTTTCGTATATATTTGGAAGCCTGTTTAAATGTATGGGTTATGAGTGGTCAATCCTACATACATATCCTTCAAGACTATCTCAACCGTTAACTAAATGTGTCTCAAAATCCTTGCCTCACTCCCGTAAACAGCCCATAATATTAGCCAATTAGCAGATTCCATATTCTTGTGGTGGTCAATTTAAATATTTATCATATTTAATGCAGGCCAAAGTTGTACTCTATACTGTGTAATGGTTCAATGGAGATCAAGGGGTCTGCACCAATTATTATGGTATGATTCATCTTCCTTCTGAAACCTTCAACTTCCTTCAGCAACACCCTCATCTTCTTCCCCTCTTATCAATCATTTCTGAGCCCACACATCCAGCTTTTCTAGTCACCAACATTCCCCCAATTAAACTTGAAATGGAAACCAGCCACTACAACACCTGGGCTGAATTGTTCAAAACTCACTATTAGGCAACCTAACTACAATGCAACCCAAGCCTGGAGGCTCTCGAGAGCATCATCCAAGACGATCAAAACTTACGAGCGGTGTATCTCGAACACAACTTCGATACCACTCATCTCGTGAATTACCCCAACTGTTCAGCCTATTGTCAAGCTCTAAAAATGTTGGCAGACCAACTTGAGAATGTCGACTCCCCGGTGACAAACCAGAGACTTGTGCTTCAATTCATTGCCGGTCTACCCAAATCCTATGAAAGCTTTGACACTCACTTACAACAAACTATGCCTTTCCTGGATTTCTATGTTGCCCGACCCAAGATAATTCTTGAAGAAACAAGGCAGAACAAGCTGCTTTCTGATTCAGATGGCACCGGTTTTCAGGTTCAAGCCCCTACAAGCCATCAACCCATGCCTTCTCTTGCCATAGGACAACAATCAACAAACCCAGGTCGGAAACAAAGGTCACACCCCAACCGACAGCGGAATGCGTCGAAGCGTGTAGATTATCCATAACACGTGACACTATTAAAGTGATAATTTATTTAAGCAACTTAATTACATAAGTCTTATAAAGAAACCATAAGTTGTTTAAACAAACATAAAATAAAATAAAGTTTGATTTATAAACTAAGACCACGAGTATCCTAAGTATTATAAACTTGTAGGCATCTCAATCAGCATTCTCTATGACATATATAAAATAAAGATTAACTAACAAGTCGGTATGTAAACATAGGTTTTGTTACATAAGCAGATTTAAAACACGATTCAAGAGTGATCAAAGTATGAATTCAAGCAAGTATTACTAAACCAAACGCATTGATCAAACTTTGTTGACAAATATCCCTAACCAATGGGTTAGACTTAGAATATCGGTTTAACGGCCCATTTGGGCAAGTGTCAAACCAATAGTGCTATTATCATTATCTTAGGCTTTAGAAAGTTAATGATTACATGTTAGCAAGTAAGCAAGGCTGACCACCATATGAAAGGTTAATCCAACAAGTTAATCACAAAAGCATATAATACAAACAAGAATTAATTGAATCGTATGATTTGAAAGAAAGATTTAGAATTGAATACATATATATATATATATATATATATATATATATATATATATATATATATATATATATATATATATATATATATATATATATATATATATATATATATATATATATATATATATATATATATATATATATATATATCACATCCTGTAAACATAAAAGGAAAAGAAATTATGAACACTCACATTGAGTTTTTTAGTATGAGTTGTATTTGTGACTTGATTAATAAAAATGATGAAGTCCTAAATTAGTATGATTATATGTATTAGAACTAATGTTTAAAATTAGGCTTAATATTATTGACCATAATAATAAAAGAATCAAAAGCAAAGGAAAAGAAAAGGTGTTGCAAGATCAAAACAAATTGAACAAAATCATTGCTACAGTTTTATATGATTATTAAAAATATCAAACCTTAAGTAAAATTTCTGAAACTCTTCATTCTACTATTTAGGATGTTAGTTTGCAGAAGATTTTCATATTCAGCTTAGAAGCTGAATAAAACAATAGTGCAAAGTAGAAGGTGTAAATATGTGCACTTACTTTGCAGAGGCTGTTATGTAGTCATCCGATTGAATTATAAGTCGTGCAAACTCTCTTTGAAAAGATAATTTAATCAACTTGTTCGTGGAGTCCGAGTTTGTTAATTTGATTTATTATGACCATAACATCGTTTGAAGTTGTAACAACTTCTATCCAAAATCATAGGTAACACTTATGTGCACATTTTAGCGTTTTAAAGATAATAAGCGTGTATAATAAATTTTGTTGAGCATATATATGATAATAGAGGGATTATAGTTGTAAAAAAACATGAGGAGTTTAAAATTATTTAGAAATCAAAAAGATAATTAGAACACTAAAATTAAGAATCGGTTGCTACGATTTTAAAGACTTTAAAATAGTTAGTATTTTTTTTATAAAAGTATCATAATTATAAACTTTTATGAAATATTATGACTAAGAATCAATATAAATTACGGATGCGAGTCCATAAAAGTTTAGTTTTATTACATATGTGCACAAAAATAGAAATGTGTACTTTTATAAGAATTTAAGAACTTTAATAATAAAATGAACTCTCAAAATTTTATAAATCTATAAAACCTTATGATAATTTAGGCTTTTCATTGCTATCATCAAGTCATATGGATATTGGTCATGACAAACATTAAGGCATACGTTATCATGATAATGGCATAAGTAAAGTTATAAAGTAAAGATTATTTATACTAATGAATCCAACTAGTATAAAAACACGTGTATAGCATGTATAAGACTATAAGTTATCATGTATAATAGTATGTATGATAAAACAAATAAAATAATATAAATTCCAAATGTTATATTACATAAACAATAAATAAAAACGGATCAGGTTACAAATATGGATAGGCGCCGAGGGGTCACAACATAGGGGGACGAGGTCATGGTTATGGATGATCTCGTGGTAATTACAATAGCAACTCCAGGTGTCGACCTCGTCCACATGGTGGTAATCAATAACTTTAATGGAGCTACGCACCTATCTTTGGTACCCCCACAACCCACTTGGATCAACAATGGTACATGGACAGGTGTGCCACCTCCCACATAACAAACAACCAAGATGCACTCTCATATTATGTCCATAACTGTAAGTTTCGTAATGTAATTGTAGGCAATGACAATTGTATTTCGATTCATGACACCTATAATCAAACTTTTCCCTCACCATTCCCCTTTTTACACCTTTTTTATGTTCTTCATGTACAAAATTTAATTAAGAATTTTCTATCAGTTCATCGGCTAACAACCGACAATAACTTATCCATCGAATTTGATCCATATGGCTTTGATGTGAAGGATTTGCATACTCGGACTTGTCTTCTCAGATGTGATAGCTCGGGAGATCTATATCCACTCACATTTCCACATCTTTTCACCATCTCAAGACCTTTCTCATTTGTGACCATCACCCATGATTTATTGCACTCCCATTTCAGGCACCCAAGAGCTAATATTTTACATGCTTTGCATAAACAATTTTCTTGTGGTTCTCCTTTTATCAATATGGAATAAATGTCGTTTCTCTTGTCGGTACACTTCCTCATAAAATGGAAATTCCAAAAGAAAAATATGGTCTATTAATAATATAATCCATACCAATCTATCTGATTCTCACGTTCCACTCTGATTCTAGCATCATGCTTTTAACCATGCCGACCATGTATCTTCTAAACATCCTTCCATCAAAAGTTCTCAACTTGGACACACCTACTCATCGACTCTATTTAACCATTCTTCATATTCTTACCTATGTGTCTTCGAGTGTCCATGCTACCCTTTACTTCCTTCTACCACTATAAACAAACTCCAACCACGTTCCACCCCATGCATCTTTTTCGGCTACCTTTCTAATCACCGGGGCTACAAGTGCTACAATATCTCAACTCAACAAATAATCATTTACCGTCATATGTGATCTTTGATAAACACTCTTTTCCATTCAAAACTACTCATCAACCTCCCTTCTTATGATATTTTCACATCTGACCCACATACTCTAACTTGGTTTCCCATTTCATCTCCTTCACATTGTATTCACCTTTATTTGTGTATGTATACGTATGTGTGCGGATACGTGTGTGTGTGAATGTATGTATGTATTTGTATGTTTATAATATGGTATCTATAATAAAAAATAATAATAGAGAATAATATAAATAATTAAATTTATTCTCTATATTAGCGATGACAGATCGTAGGTAAATACTCAAACATTGTTTTAATATATTTTATTAATATTTTAGGTTTTTAATATGTAATAAAAGAAATAGGTATATATTTTTAGGGTTTATTTTCATTATGATAGGTAATAAAAGAAATAAAAAATTGGATAATTGTATAACGTGAACGACATGTTTTTGTAAAAAAGTTTAGAAAAGACGTCAACTTTTTCCCTGATGTTGGTCAAAAACCCTAAGAAGCGAACAATACTAATGACATGTCATCGTTTTATCTTGCTTACAGGGAGTACACATGTCGTCGCTATCTATATGTATCACCGCCATATATATGGCAAGATTCGTGTAGAGTCTTAGACAATAAATTTGTATAGATTATATATTATTGTAATTTTGGAGTTATGAATTGTAAAGTCAAACTATATACTAGTCATGTGTAATGTAATATGTATAAATTTTCGGTCCAAATCATGCAACTTAAGATTTAAAAAATAACTTTTAGAGTAAATTACCATTTGCGTCCCTGACTTTTGTTCATTTTAACCGTTTGCATCTCTATAGTTTCAAAACCTTGAATCGACCCCTATACTTTTATTTTTTTCCTTGTTTGCATCCCTTTGGCTGACGCCGTTAAAAAGGTTAGTTAAATGTACATCTTTTTCTCTCTCCTGCAGGGACATTTTGGTTATTTCCTCTTTCCTCCTTCTTTCTTGAATGGGTTTACCGGTGGTTTTGTACATAGAACGTACGGAAGCTCATCACCATCGTTCTCATTTGCAACGTTTTTGCTCTTCTTCGCCGATGATTTCCCCTGAATTTATAAAATTAGAACTCAATTAGTCGAAATTGAAGCAACAGTTAGGTTAAAATGGTGAATGATGTCACAAATCGATACGAACACTCTTCTCACGCTCCTTCCGCTTCGTTGATTTCGATATTATGGATCTGACGGATTCGGTGATGCATTATGCAGCGAATCAGAATCAATGGGTTCTTCTTTCACCGAATTGAAGTTATTAGGGCTCAAATTCGGGAGAATTGAACTTGTCGTCTCCAACGAATTGTCCGTTGCAATGATCGGTGTGTTTTCATCAGGAGAGTGTAGAAGCTTCACCGCCTGATTCGGCGGGAGTTCTAGAAGCGCCGTGAACGAACTACCAGCCTCCGGCGGTGGTACGACGGAGATCCGGCTCTGAATTTCCTCACCGAACTGAAACGTTTCCATACCTAACTCCTCACGCTTCTCCATTGAAGAACAAACAGCTCACACAAGCACAATTCCACAATACGAACCGAATATTCCGATGAAAAGGATCGTAGCAAGCGAATTTCGAAGGCAAATTCAAAACCGAAGCATTAAACACACTGCCAAATAGTACTCTTAACTTTCCACAGCTGAAAAAAGTCGTTCGTTCACTCACCTTTCGCTCTCTTCAATCAGAATACAGATCTCGTACCAGTTGATGTATGTTCTTCAATGGCGGATTGTGCATACCGATGCATTGAAAGCAACGTATATCGCAATCAGACCACATCATCCAATTGAATTGTGCTACTGTTAGGAATTACGATTACGAATACGATTACGATTACTCCTACTGTTAGAATGTAAATAGAAAATGGGATTCACAATATGTAAAATAAACCCATTCAAGAAAGAAGGGGGAGAGAGGAAATAACTAAAATGTCCCTGCAAGAGAGAGAAAAAGATGCACATTTAACTATCCATTCTAACAGCGTCAGCCACAGGGATGCAAACAAGGAAAAAAATAAAAGTATAGGGGTCGATTCAAGGTTTTGAAACTATAAGGATGCAAACGGTTAAAATGAACAAAAATCAGGGACGCAAATGATAATTTACTCTAACTTTTACTATACGGATGAATTGTTTGTATTGCGTTTGTCCTTATAATTATCAATACATCTTGTGACATATATAATTATATTTAGTATCATGAGTGTTAAGTGGTTGGTGAGCGTGAGATCGACCTCGTGGGTTGGCTTGCACAATGACACTTTTGTCATTGATAAGCTGACACTTTCATCTTTAGCCATCCAAATATATATAAAGCATGAAGAAACTCAATATAGAAAGTAAAAGGGTAAAAGAAGAAGCTGGAATTTAGAATACCATATACATATCATTGTTGCATACATTTTATTCACAACATCAAGCAAACCGTTAAAAAAACATATTTTAAATAATATTCTTGATTTATATCTTCATGCTGCTTCATGGATTATTAATTTTTGATCTATTGTTGTGGTGGGTACTGCTGAGGACGTGAAGGCACTGGATTTTTCTCCGGATCGACATTAGCACCCACAGCGAACGCAACTGCAGGATATGTGGTCGTTTGTGGCGGTGGAGTTGAAATCATAATGTAAGCTAAAATACCAAAAACCGCGCTTAAAAGAGCTAAAACAGCTCCTGCAGCAGAGATTCCAGGCTTCACAACATAACATGTAATAATACCATATGAATCAACCTCTCCACCTTGTCTATTATTTAGTCCTGCAGCTGCGAGCAACAGAATAACCGCAATAACCGAAGCTACCCTACATGGGTGTTCAAAGTAAAGTAATAAGTTACAAATATTTTGTTACTTGTGTAAACAAGTAAGATACATTTGTTGAACTAATACTTAAATAAAGTAGATCAATGAACAATATTACCATGAGAATACAAATAGGAGTTGTGAAATTGGAGTTGAATTCGGGTCAGTTCTACAACAACCAGCTCCACAAAACGAAACACTTATGTAAATTCGTGTAATGATTGTGAATACAGCTGATACGATTCCAAGTGCAAGAGAGGGACTACTTGGATAAACACACACATCATACACGATATAAACTTGAGAAGCCTGCATTTATGCCCCCAACACATCATTATAAGGATATAACACGTTATTAGTTCTAATTAACAAAATATTGTAGGTTTCTTATCGTTACCTTAACCTTAGTCGCCTCAGCTGCAAAACCAGTGGCTGCAGCTATTATTCCCAGGATGGCGGCAACTACGGAGTACCCTATGACTTTGCTTTCCATATGTGAGTTTGTATGATATTGATGAAGATAGCTAGCTTGTGTCTGAAAGTGTATATATAGATGGGTGATATACTAATATTTTTCATCTGTTGCGTGGGATTTCATAGTGTAAGAATGTTCTTCTATCATTCTAGCGAGGTACTTTTCTATTTTATTAGTTTCTACAAGTTTATATAGCAAAGGTTGTTTCATTTTGTCATAAGAAGCATGATCGATATTTAAATAAGTTTTTAAAATATTATATTTTTATAGACAAGACCTTTTGGAACTAGCCTTAGAGGTTTATTTTAATCTCAAAATCTTATATGGTTTATTTAACGTGTGTTACTATTTTTACTTTTCTAGATTGCATAATGGAATTCGTTAGTAATGTAAATTTACTAGTTTATTTATCAATCTCTTACCGCTTTGCATCTTGGTTTTTTGCCAAATTACATGTAAAAATCTGTTGTTAAAAGAAAATAAAATTCAGACTCATGCTCGTTGCTCACTCAAAATTGACGGGTTTCTGAGCAAGCTATGTTTGGTTTGTAAATGAGGCGAGCTCGATGAGCTAAGGGTCAGCTCGACTGATCAGCTCACTTGTTAGCTAGCTCATTGGCTCGCTCATGTTCTCATGCGTGAACTCCTTGAAATTAAATCATATATAAACTAAATCAAATAGTCAAATGCTCATTTTGATATTTTATAATGAACAAACATAACTATAAAAATATAAAGGATAATCATAATTAATAGAATATTAATATCATATTATTGTTCAGCGAATTAAGATAAACAAATATAAAAAAATATTTTATTTTTGTTTTTATATACATAAATATGTGTAAAAACAATAAAATTATATTTTTAAAAAGTAAACAAGTTGGCTCATAAGACGGCTTGACTCGGGTCACAATAAACAAGCCAAGCGAGAGCGTACGTTTTGAACTTATTAAGATAAAAAGATAAGCTCGGCTTGGCTCGACTCTATCTCGTAACAATCCAACGTAACTCCGTAGCTTTGCTGTAGTATAGTCTATGATTACAAGATGTATAGAGTGACTTGGGATCTGAGGATGCGAATTGCGAAGCGACAATATTTAATTGTTTTTCTTCTCCTCGTGTGAAAATTTAAAAATACCTTTTCTTATAATATAACTTAACAATAGAAATTTTAATAATATAAACTATTACCTATTATCCTATAATAATTCGTATTGTCGATTTAATCAATAATTTTTTATTTTTGTTGTCAATGGCAATTCTATTAGCATAATCATCATTGATTTATACTTGATATTCATTCGTTTTTCACCTCATTTCGTTTTACGTTTTCCTAGTTCATTCATAATCATTATCATGAAAAAAATCGAGTGCAAAACAAGTGTAAATCGATGAATGATTATGATATTTGGATTGTTGTTAGCAATAAAAATAAAATTAATGATTATCAATATAAAAACAAATAGTATGAGTTATTAACGTTTCATATATTATAGTTTGATTATTATAATCTAGTTTACCTATTGTTCGCAGCGTGAATCCTAGCCGTTTTTATTTAAAATATGTGCCTTATAAAACAATTACAAATTTACAATTGAATTTCTTGGTAACTTCGGATCATAAGTAATCAGAACTCCATTTCGCATACCACTATTTCTGGTCAAGCGTGCTCGTCTTATAGTAAATGAAGATTATTTATTTATTTATTTTAATCAGAACCCCATTTTCCATTTTATTTATCTTTTATATGATGTTAATTAAACCTCTTCATCTTTTAATTACTTATATATTATGTAGGTTACAGTTTTATTTTGTAAATGCCGTTTAGTTAAACCTCCTTGTTTGAGTTTGTCAAACTTGATTTCAACGTTGTTTTTGTATTGGAACGTCCCATTGACTCACGCACGGCATGAACCATGCATTTTAGTCCTTACACACCGGACTCCTTTCCAAGAAAATACCCTAAAACCCATTCAAACCGACGGGGTGTTAAATGGATTTACGGTTAGCAGGTCAAGCACGATTAGAGTTGTTCACAAGTCGAGCCGAACCGAGCGGACCTTTGCTCGTGCTTGGCTCATTTCCAAACCGAACCGAGCCGATCGGCTCGTTTACAACCGAGCGCAAAACCGAACGAACATTTTTTGAGCGTAAATTTTCGAGCGAGCGCAAACGAGCAGCGAACAATTTATACAACCCAACTATCTTGTGTGTCATACGATTTATATTATAGCGAATAATGTTTAATGACTTAAAAATCAATCATATTTCATTATATCATATTTTCATGGATAACAATACGTTATGGCTGACGATGAAGTTAAGGTTGTAGCTGATAAGACGGAGAGCATATTATAGATAACGATTACGGTGAGAGCGGGAGATGATCGAAAAAATATCTCTTAACGGCTTAGGATTTCACTTTTATGTTTAATGTATAATTCTTTATTAGATAGATTGATCAAGCATGCATAATTTAATTATATATTTGTATATAATGAGTCAAATCTATTAGAGTGCTACGTATAAACTATATATACATATGAATTCGATCCGAACCGAACCGAGCATACCTTTGCTCGTGCTTGGCTCGTTAACAAACCGATTCGAGCCGATCGGTTCGTTTACAACCGAGCAAAAATTCGAACGAGCATTTTTCGAGCAAATTCCGAACAAACGTCAAGTGGTTTGAACCGCCCTAAGCACGATACGAATTAAGAATTTAAATACTAACTTAAAAACTATTACTGTTAATTTGAAAATTATTGATTCGGTCCTAGCCAAAATGAACTTTCCATGGGAATGCGACCTTTGGTTTAGGGATGAGCTCGGTACCATACCTGCACCGAACCGGTACCGGTACTAAAAGTACCCGGTCCTGAATTCTATATAAAACGAGTGCCGGTACTGGTATCGATTTTGGTATAGAGGTACGGATACGGGTACCAGTACGGTACCGGTATTTCAGTACCTGATACCTCTTTGGTACCCGTTACCCCCCACAACATTATTTTTAGACTTGTTGCATGGTTCATGTTTGGTTGCGGTACCCAGTACCTGTTTTTGTACCCGTTACCCAGTATATGTTTGGTACCCGATACATTTAAAAGTTTATAATAACTAAACAAAAATAAAATATTAAAAAAACATCCAAATGTCTAAGAAAAATAGTACATAGACTTGACCATGCATTCTAAATATCAACAATTCCAGAGATGCTTACCACTCATCAGTTGTGACGCAACACTTACAAAAAAAATAGTATATTTTTTTGCTTCATGGTGATGAGTTTCACCCCTAAATAATAAACACCAATAAGATCAATACCAACTATGTTGTCCCTCCTTTTTCAAAATAGGCTATTTGTATTCAGGTATTATCGGGTACCATACGGGACTTTTGGGTAAAGTACCGGTACTGGTACCGGCCAGTACCGATCCCGAAAATATAAGAAAATCAAGTATCGGTACCGGTACCGGTACCTGATATATATTTTCGGTACCAGCTGGGTATTGGTACCGGTACGATATGGATACCGGTACGGGTACTGGGTACCAAATGCTGATCCCTACTTTGGTTAAAAGCATTCTTTCGTTAGCCAGATCATCAGTTTTGGTGAATGGTTCCCTACAAAGGAATTCCAATATAGCATGGGTGTTCGGCGAGGGGATCCATTGTTGCCTTTCATCTTTATCAATGCTATGGAAGCGTTTTTACGCTTCATAAATAAGGCATACATGTTTCATGGGTTGTTTTTAGGGCCTGCAAACTCCATTCAATAGCCCGATTTTACCACATTCGATTTGTGTTAATGATGTCTTTGTGTTGGGCAACCGGTCATAATCAAACAAAGAAAATAGCTAGACTAATGTGTTGTTTCTATATGTTTTTAATCTTAAAATCAAAACCAAGAAATTGTCCTTGTTTCGCTTTGGAGTCAAGGATATTATAGCAGATAGGTTTCCAGTCGAGTTGAAGTGCAAAAGAGATAATTTCCCTTTCTCTTATTAGGGTTTGGTGGTTGGGGAAAATATGAAAACTAGAAGGTTGTTATTAAAAAAATTCAAAACAAGGCTCTCTAAGTGGAAGACTAAAAAACTATCTAAGGGGGGAGATTCATGTTGTTAAAATCAATGGTTGATTCATTACCTATCTATTATTTCTCCCTTTATGAAGCCCTAGAAAAAGTCATTGATAAGTAGAAAGTTTGAGGAGATGCTTTTTCAGGGTGGATCGGATGGTAGCCGCAAAACTTGTTGGTTATATGGGAAATTGTTATTGCACCAAAGGACGAAGAGGGTTTGGGGCTCGGTTCTCTGAAGGAGATAAACACGAGTCTTATTGCAAAATGTTGGTGGCTGTGTAAAAATGATGAGGAATATAGGTTATGGAGGAAAATTATTGATATTCTTCACTTAAATCCTAATTCTAATAAATTAGTTTTGACCAAGGTTGTTTTCGGGAGACCTTACAACAATATTCATACATCGTATACGTTGTTCTACCACTGAAAATTTCACTAATCATGAAAGCAAAATCATTTGAAACATTCAACTTGAACATGAAACAAATATTTCTCTAAATTATAATGGTAATCATTCTAAGAACATAAACATAGTCTTTGAACCAAAATAATAGTATTTATTCAGCCTTTAGACTTCAACACATGTGAACTAGAAGAATAAACCTCATCACATTTTGATTTACCTAACATGCATAATAAAAAAAATAGTATTGTTGAGTGAGTACTTGTTTGTTTCTGAAATTCATTAAAAATACTTTGATAATCATACTTTGCATATATAATTGTGAGGGTGACACTATAGCAATCTATTTTATATCATAACCAAACTATGATATAGCTGGATGTGAAGCACTATTTCTTGTACTAGAAAAGAGTTTAGTGATGCATTTTCCCTAAGGTAAGGTTCTCGTGACGTATGCTCGTCAGCAACGTTTCGGTAATATGCATACTTACAACCGTATTTCAATGACATGCATGCTTAACAAAATTATTCTAGTTACATGTATGCGTAGAGGCAACATTCCTTTAACATGCTTACAAGATTTCAATGACATGCTTACCATACCGGGAGCCTTCTGAGTATATTCATTCTATATTTCTTATGGACTCATAATACTTTGCCCATTGACAATTTATACTCCTTGACATGTATCATCAGTAACTATCATTATACATAATTTGTGTTATGATATTCTATGACCTTTGTCATTCTATGATCCTTAACTTTCTATCATCTTTAACTTTTTTTATTCGTGACAATAATAAATTATGATTGGGTGTGATTGAATAGAGAGAATGACTATTCAAGTATATGTTAAGATATTTAAGGATGGATAATCAGTTGTAGATTGTGTAGTATGATGCGGAGCTTCATTTTAGCTGCGAAGGTTATATTTACTTTAGGTGGTTATCTATTTTTATAAAATGACTAACTATAGTCAGGCGTGAAGCGTGCACTTGAAGAGGTTATATTTCTTACAAAGGTTGTCTTTGTTTGTGAAATGGTTAAGTATAATCATGGCAAAGGGTCTATTTGCGGAGTTATATTCACTTGTGGCATATACATTGAAATATACTTATAGTGTTGGGAGCTGTGAATGAAGCAATCATTACTAAAGCTTTCAGTGTAGATACGAGAGCTTTAATCTTTGTGAAGTTACTAAGGGTAGTCGGATGCGAAGGTTATAACTTTGATCATTTGGAACTTTGATCATTTGGCATTTATAAAAATGAAGAGTTACGAGTCTAGCCCCGATATTTAGGTTTCATCTCTAAAATTTGTCATTCGTTAAACAATTATGGATAGTGTAGTTTCATTTCTTTCTAGGTTTCACATATCGCTTTGGATCCTTTCCTATGCCTACATTGAACTTTGACTTGCTTAATCACTTTGTTCCTCAGTTGCATTGCCTTTCAGTCCAATATTGCTATCGACTCTTCAACATTATTTAGTTTATTGTCTATTTCTATCTTCAAACGAAATATGTGTGCCTCTCTCAACAAGACATTTGCACAAATGTGACACATGAAAAGTTAAGTGAATCTCACTAAGTTCTTGTGGCAATTCTAGTATATAAGTTATTGTTCCGACCCATGGTACTATCTTGAACGCTTTAATGTACTTTGGACTTGACTTTTATCTTCTATGAAAATAGATGATACCTTTTCATGGTGCATGACAACTTTAACATGACTTTGTTCCTAACTTTGAACTCTATCAGTCTCTTTCATTTATCAGCATACGAGTTTTGTTTATTCATTGCAGCTTTCATGTAGGTGTTGAACTTACCTAACTTTTTCGTTGTAGTCTCCTTAACATACAAGAGTCTTACATCTCCTCTGGTATCATTTCGTACGGGGACATACTGATACTTGCGTGATAAATATTAATGTTTGAAAACTCTACTAATGGTAGGAGACCATCCTAACACCCACCAAATTCAATGCACTAGTACAGAACTAGTTTATTAGGGCGGTGAAATTTGTTTGTTAGGGCGGTTTCACACCGCCCTTAAATACGTTGCTCTAAAAAATACTCTATTTTATGGGGCGGTTATTTTATAGGGCGGTGGGGTGTTATTTGGGGCGGTTTGTAATTTTATAGGGCGGTTTGTGGATTCATTTTATAGGGCGATTTTTTGCATATTATAGGCGATTTTTTGCATTTTATAGGACGGTTTGGGCTAATTTCTTTTTTTCATTTTATAGGGCGGTTTTTTTATTTTAAAATAAATATATTCGATTTATTAAATATATGTTTGCCAGAATATTTTTTGCTAAATTTCCATATACATTTCACTTCTACTCTCAAACTCAACATATAAATCTAATACCATACTATTCAAACTATAAAGATACATTATAAAACATCAACTTGATTGTACAACAATTCCTCAAACGATCAAAATAACAATAATATTACAAACACTTAGTGTTTAGTATACAAAATTTCAATATATAACACAATGATACCTTAAAATACGTCGACGTCTACCTAGTATACATTTTCCTTATAAAGTGCGGCATTAATTGTAAAATCAACTTGTCAATTTCCATTTCTGACATATAGCTTGTGTCATTCCAAGTCTAAAAACAAATAAAAAAATGAGATTTAATATATAAATAGTGCAATATGTAAATATACAAATTGATAAAAATAACTTACTTTATTTGGAAATTGATGTTGAATATCTTTGACGAACTCATACATATGTTTTATAACCATAAAGTCGTATTCCCAAGTTTGTAGTTGTTGTTTACACTGCACAAAAATCACAATTGTTAATTTAGTCTTATCAACAATGAAAAAATATTAATAAGTAATTAGAAACATACATTAATCATTTCTCATTCAAATGTAAACTCAAGAGCTTCATCAATTAAAGATGTAACAGCATAGGATTTGGAATTTTATAGAATCAAGAATATATATCCCTTTTGTGTTGAAGGTGAAATGATCAATAGCAACCAATGATAACTGTAAAAAAAAGTTATAGATAAATTAAGTATGCTTATGTTATATGTATATATAGTGTATAAATAAATATTACCTAGCAAAATATGGTGCGACAAAAAATGGTTTGTCTATATGAAGTACATATATATTTATGATGTGTTCCTTAACAGCAAGGGAATTATTAGCGCACATGACACTTGTGATGTTACCCGGATTAAATAAAGCACATCTAGAATTGTCTAACCCATAAAAATACCTTAAAATGAGAAAAAAATATAAAGTTAGTAAATTGATTTGTATAAATAAATGTTATTGACCATATAAAACAAAGATAACTTACATTGCAAACCAATATATGATAGTGATATCTAGCCAGTCGTCACAGAATAATTGTAAAATCTCCAAATATGGAATCCAAAATTCAACCTGATCATCATACATCCCGTTAAGTGAAATAACCATAATACCATTGTTATCACCAATGTGCTTTAATAAAATTCTACCCATGTTTTGAATTTCACGAGGTCAATCCTTTATTTTATCAAAAGCACTAATTATTTCATTATCGACACCTTTTGGACTAGGGTCGGGAGCATCATTAGTTGGCGTTGGTTGCTGAAACTGAGGTTGTTCAAATTTATGTATCTGCGCCAACTAAGAAAATATTTATAAAAAATTTATACATGCACAAAACATATCATCCAGTGTCTGAATAGTTATTTTTACTATTTATCAGTTTACAGGTAATACGTCATGCTAATGTGTAGTCTTGTTTTTTAATATTGTTATGTTAAACACGTATCTCTATCTAAAGTTATGGATACTTAGACCCATAGCATGTCATAATTTTCTTGATAAATAAGTTTTCCTTATTTGTTGGAAAGCTTTTGCCTAAATACCAACTACTTTTAACTTTTAATGTTGACATAAAAACCCTTAAGAATTTTGTTTGAATAAACATGTCAATTCATGAACTTGACATCTTGACTTGAACCTAACTCTTTCAGTTATATGTGTTAGCAGATATGCTGTGTACACATTTATGTTAAACCAAAACTTGCAGTTTTAGATTTGTGTAGTGTAACAAATTCACATTCATAGTTTGATCATTTTGTTGTCAGCTAGCATGTCATGTTCTCGTCGTCCAAAAGAAGTCGACGAAGTCGTCATTCTCCGTTGCATCAAATACCTATAAGCTAGATATATATAGTTTTCCTAAATTTTATAAAAACTAAAAACAAGGTGCCAACTGTTGATTAAATGATAGAAATATAAATTATATATCTCTAACTATTCTAATGGCTGACGAACACTTCAATCTAGGCCACCCTTGTACACCCATTGGCTAAACGTCAATCACGCCCTTTGAATACAGCTAGACGGCGCTTGTAACATGGCACGTCCATCATTTCGGGAGAAACCCATGGCTCAAAGGCCCATATAGCAAAAAAATTTGACCCACCTAGAGCATATTACACCAAGTGAACCTCAAACTTATGATTTCCACACTATAAAGTCATGTGTTGTCTTCTCTCAAACCAATTAAGCTACGGCTCATTGGCGCTTTCCTTTTAAACCAGAGGCTTTAAGGAGATTCGCTTAAATAATCAATCAGTGGTGGGGGCGCAAGTAATTTGGAGTTAGTGAGGTGAAGTTCTCTTTGGTGTCAAGTGTCTGAATTTTACCTATTACGAGCTGATGTAAATTAGTTATAGTGTAGATTACATGGATTAATAGTATGTATAGGGTTATCTTAATCGATAGAGGGTCTTGCTAGGAGCAGTCACTAGGGGTGTGCACTTCGCGGGTCAACCCGGTTAAAACCCGCGAACCGACCCGTGAAAACTAAAACCGACTCGTGTATAGGTTAGCGGTTCTGGTCCACGGTTCGGCTTTCCTTTTGTAAACGGTTATGGGTCGGTTTCGTTCCGAACCCGCGGGTATGAGCTCGGTTTCGGTCTGACCCAATTACAATTAAGCAAAAAAAGGGTTGGTTTTTTGCTTTTTAGATGTTAAATGGGTAGCTTTTGAACACAAAAAATGTAAAAAATATTTTGCTAGCTAGCATATAATAGAAGTTTTCTAATCAATAAAATTTTAGTCGGTTATAGATAAACACTATTACACGGTACACATTAGCTCATAAAGGGATCATGACGACAACTAATTTACGGTTTGTATTTTTATATGATACCAATTTGTCTATGTTACAATAACGAGTTTAAGAAACAAATCCATTGATTGGTTTCGTTTGTATTTTAAAGTTTTATTTTTCTTCCGGCAAAAAGCACGAACCTAAAAAAACATTTGCGGTTCGAACCACCATATTATGTTGAACCGACTCGTTTAAGTTGGTTCAGTCCTGTCTGAACCATATGTAAATGATCCGGTTCTTGGTTCTTTATATAAACCACTTATCAGTTTCGGGTCAAGGGTGGGTCGGTCCGGTACGGTTCGAGAAAATGCTCCTAATCGAACATGATTATTTTAAAAGGACTGTTGAATATTTTGAGTGAATGAATTTAAAGGAATTCATTTGAATTTAATTCAAACTCAATTCTTAACCAAACGTAATAAAAATTAATCCAGATTTCGATTCTAATACCCGCGATAAACACATTCATAAAATGAACTTTTATCGGGAAGACTAAATGACTCCCTAATAATCCAATTAACTGTTAAAAATATAGTATAATATCAAATTCTAGTAACCATGGTTTTGAAAACCGGACCGGACCGGCCGGTCTAACCGGTTGGACCGGGAACCGGACTCCGATCTAGTCCGGTTCGGTGTTTAAAACCGTGTTAGTGTTGAACCAGTGGTCGGACGGCCCGGACCGGTTGAACCAGTTTTTTATATATATTTTTTTATTTTTTTGTAATTTTTACATATATTTATAAAAAATACTTATAATTTTATCCGGTTTTTATGGTCCGACCGGTTAAACCGATCCGTCCATCGGACCGGTAAGACGTCCGGTTCACTGTCCGGTCATTTTTTAAAAATATTGTTAGTAACAACACCCAAAAAATAATTAGTCAAAGAAACACGGAAAAGCACACGAGTTGGCCACGACCCACCTGACGTTTGAAAGTGAACAAGAATTTCATAAATCATTAATAATCTTTCATCACTTTTGCTGCAATTTTGGTCTTTTCTGCGAATTCTCATAAAATCATATGTCACGTTCAACCCATTTTTGACAATTTCACAAGATCAAAGCTTCATCCAGCTAACCTCACAATCATCATGCTTAAAATAGACACTCACATTCCCAATGTTTTTCTAAATCAACTTCATGCTTTTCACCATCATTATACTATATATAATGACACAAATAGCTTCAACAATCGATCATCTTCTTCAATCTGATCAATGGGTCGATTTCCATTATTCGTTTACACAATCATCTGTTTTTTCATACCAAATATTTCTGAACAAGTTGCTAACACTCAAACCTTCATCATCAGGTTCCAAAACGACGTAAAACCATCTGTTTTCACTGATGTTGAGCATTGGTATCGATCAACCTTACAAAATTTAAACTCAAGAAACTTCAATTCTGCAAAAACCACCAACGAAAACCCTAATGATCAAGACTTTCTTCACGTCTACAAGCACGTTTTCCATGGATTTGCAGCAAGATTGACCCCTCAAGAAGCGAAAGAACTCGAACAACACCCCGGAGTCATCGCGGTTCTACCAGACGAAACCCTTCGTCTCCAAACAACTCGATCGGTTCGGTTTCTAGGCCTCAATGAAACCGAACCGAACCACCTGTTAAAGGAATCCGATTACGGCTCTAACGTCATCATCGGCGTCCTCGACACAGGTATTTCACCGGAATCACCAAGCTTCCATGATCAAGACCTTGGTCCAGTTCCACCAGAGTGGAGAGGAGAATGCATGGAAGGTGAAAAGTTCACCAAAAACCTCTGCAACAAGAAGATAATCGGAGCGAGATACTTCACCGCCGGATTCGAAGCAACGGTTAACAGAATCAACGATACATCCATTGTTAAATCTGCTAGAGACACCACGGGCCATGGGACTCACACCGCGTCGATTGCAGCCGGAAGAATGGTGCAGAATGCATCACTGTTAGGGTTTGCTAATGGAGCTGCTGTTGGTGTTGCACCAAAGGCTAGAATTGCTGCTTATAAGATATGTTGGGGTGAGAACTGTCAGGAGTCGGATATACTCGCCGGAATTGATAAGGCGGTTGACGACGGAGTTCATGTGATCTCCATCTCCGTTGGTGGAAGTATCAGTAGACCGTATCATCTTGATCCTATAGCAATTGGAGCATTTGGTGCGATGAAAAGAGGTGTTGTTGTTTCGGCTGCCGGAGGTAACAGTGGCCCGGAGGCGATGACGGTGGTTAACGGTGCACCGTGGATCACGACCGTCGGTGCGAGCACCATTGACAGGCGGTTTCCGGCGGATTTGATGATGGAAGATGGGACAGTGATTACTGGTGCATCTGTTTGTAGTGATCCTGCAATGGAGTTTTTTCCATTGATACATGGAAGAAATGCTTCAAATGGTCAGTTTAGAAGCTCAAGATCTAGCCTTTGTATGCCGGAATCGCTTGATGAAGAGATGGTGAAGGGGAAGATTGTGGTTTGTGATCGCGGCGGTAGCCCGCGTGTCAAGAAAGGGGAAGTGGTCAAGAAGGCGGGTGGGGTCGGGGTGGTGGTGGCGAACGTGGCACCACACGGGGAAGGGTTGATATCGGACTCGTATACGATCCCGGGGATGATGATAACCGAGTCGGGGCGTAAAAAGCTGCTTGATTATATGAGCTCTGGGAGAAACCCTAGAGCTAAAGTGATGGTTCGCGGGACGCGGGAGGGGGTGAAACCTGCGCCGGTAGTGGCGTCGTTCTCGGCGCGAGGGCCGAGTGCTGACTCGGTTTATTTGTTGAAGCCTGATGTGATAGCGCCAGGTGTGGACATCCTAGCTGCATGGCCTGAGGATGTCCCACCTAGCGAAATACCATCTGACACCAGACGATCTGGATTTAACATATTATCTGGCACTTCGATGTCATGCCCTCATGTATCGGGTTTAGCCGCTTTACTTAAAGGGGCTCACCCGGATTGGTCTTCGGCTATGATTAGGTCAGCAATGATGACCACCGCCTATACGATCGACTCAGAAGGGAAACCGCTGCTAGATGAACAATCATACAACGAGTCAAGCGTATGGGGCACGGGTGCAGGCCATATAGACCCTGGAAAAGCCACGGATCCGGGGTTGGTGTATGATATAACAGTGATTGACTACCTCCGGTTTCTATGCGCCATGAACTACTCAACCCAAGCTATTAGACAGTTTGCCCCGAAAACATATAAGTGCAACCGGAAGAATAACAAGCCATGGAACATCAACTACCCATCAATATCAATAGCATACGGTTCGAAAGGGTTATCAGAGCCAGAAGTTGTAGTCACAAGAACCGTAACTCATGTGGGTGAAGGTGGATCAAACTACAACGCGATTGTCACAAGCCCGAAAGGAACCAATGTAACCGTAGAGCCACAGACAATGCGGTTCACCACGAAAGGCGAAAAACAAAGTTACAGAGTTAAAATTGTGTCTGATAAGGTAACTGGCTCATGGGGGAGTATGGAGACACAATTGGGTAAGTTGGTTTGGACTGATGGGAAGCATAATGTGGTGTCGCCTATAGTTGTTGTGTACGAAAATTTGTTATAAAACTTGCAGCTTAGATATATAAAGAACGTTTTATAATGTACATCTATACATGAACTATGTGTTACATGATTAAAACATTAACCTTTTAGTTGCAATAAAGAATATATGTTTCAAAATGATGAAAATAAGGGAAAACATTATTTTTGTTACCTCCTTTAGTTTCCATTTACTAATTCCAAATACCTAAAAACAAACAAGAGGCTAAGTTCTTTAAAGATCAAGATTTTAACATTTCAAACTCTCATGTTCATAGCATATTTGCCCAAACATTTCAAACTCAAGAGGCTGTTAAGAGCTTAATCGACTAAGCTCTAGGGAATTCAACGACTTTATTTATCGATTAGGTGAATTTGCTCGAATATCTGATGGGGGGCTGGGAATTTACGTACATGTCTCATGATGCATCCAAGCTACTAAATTCCTATCACACAATCGCCGAAGACTGTTCTTTCAAAACAACAATCTAAAGAGGCTTTCGAATGCAGATACATTGTTTCTCACTAAGCAATTCTCGGTGGATGAAATAAGAAGGGTCATTTGGGACTATGGTACCGACAAAGCCCAGGTCCAGACGGGTTCTCTTTCGAATTTTGTAAAGCATTTTGGGGGTTTTTGAAAACGATTTTAAGCACATCCTTAATTATTTTTTTCTTTCCACACACCATTAACAAAGGATGAGGCTCATCCCTCATAGCGCTTATACCAAAACAAGACGATCCATCATTGCCGTGGATCACTTGTTGGACTTAATCTTAACATCAATTAGAAGGAAATTTAGGAAGTCAATATAAAAGTCAAATCTATAATTAGCAGGAAGTTAGGAGCTTATTATGTTAGTTATAGTTGTTGTTAACCGCCGCTTGTAAGGGTAATAAATACCCATCATTGGAGTGAGTCCCTGCACATTCATGTGCATACTCCTTGTTTGATTCATACAAATAGATTAGATTGATCTTAATTGTAATCGATCCCGGGCGCTTGATCACTAAATGCAATGAAAATAATGACACCTCCTTAGGGATATTTCATGTAATTCATAATCCAAACTCTGGCCCAACAATATTACCTCCTCATGGATGATGTCCTATTCACAAACGAATGCATTACAAGAAAAGAGGTGTATGGTGTCGACACTTTATAGTGTTGAAACCTAATGAGCCGGAAGAGGTGACTGCTGGGGACAAACTATGGACACACCTAATAGACTCTTTCGAGTTCTGATGAAGATAAACTATGAGCTTTAATGTAATCGGTGAAAATTTCTTTGGGAAGACGATGAAAACAACAAACTTAATTGGATTGGTGATTGCCAAGTTTTCAAGATTACCAATAGTAATACCGTCACATACAACACACGCCCAACTTTAAGTACACCAAAACGTACTTTTGTAACTTGCAAATGTGTTTGTGCTTGCACAACTTTTATATGATTAGGACACATACTATTGTTAACAATATTTTTTGTTTTATGCAACTACATAATTTTCGTCACACCATGTTAGGGAATTCCGATAGTTTTTATTTTATATATAAACTTTAGATTATTAAAGTTTTGCATATTACTCAGATGCTCAATTAGACAATTAATATGCTTGTTATTGAATTTTTAAAAAGTTGTTCATTTAGATATTTGACTTATTAATAAGTTCACCGATAAACAAACAGAAAAAATTGTGACATTATTCGATGGTACCTAAGTTTTATATAATTCGATGCAACTTTATGTTTATGCTTGCACAACTTTTATATATTTAGGACGCATACTAATATTGTTAACACTATTTTATGTTTTACGCAACTACTAAACTACATAATTCCTGCACACCATGCTGCGGAATTCCAATAGTTCTGATTTTATATTCAAACTTCAGAATATATAGTGAATTGTCGTTTTCCTCCATGTGGTTTGGTAACATATGTCATTTTCATCCAAAAATATTTTTTTATTGTATTTGGCTCATCAAGATTTGGGAAACATTGTCATTTTCATCCAAAAATATTAGGTTCATTGTTTAAAGTGTTAAATATTCATCATTAAAAGGGCACTTACGTAACTTTTTTGTTAAAAACGAAATCCTAATTTATGTTTACGTGTTGCTAGTAAAAAATTTTACCACGTGATTCATGTTTTTGGATGAAAATGACAACTATTTCAAACCTTAGAGAGGCAAATGTAAGAAAAAACATTTTTTGGATGAAAATGACAAATATAGCCAAACCACAAGGAGGAAAACGACAATTCACTCTTCAGAATATTCCTATAAGTTTTGCATATTATGAAGATGCCCAATTAATTAATATGTTTGTTATTGAGTTTTTAAATATTTGTTGTTCATTTAGATATATGGCGTTCATTTATTAATAAGTTCACAAATAAACAAACAAAACAACATGTCACATATGTTATTCGATGGTACTTAAGTTTTGTGTAATTAATTCGTCATTTCTTCTGTTTACAACGGATTTTACTAAGCTTTCATTTTTTGCCGGCTTAAAATCAACTATATATACAAACTAACTTAAAACTAATATGCACCACACTAGTTCCATCATCTAGTTCTTCAACAATCATGGAGAACAACAGATGCATACAACTTCTTATGATCATGTTAACCTTCACCCTCATCTTCAACATCTCAACCGCGGTCTCCGAAGAACCCGAAACATATATTATCCAACTAAGCTCTCCCGTTGATCTTGAGAGGTGGTACAGCACATTCTTGCACACAGTTGCTAGTGACTCCGATGAGAAACCGCAGATGGTTTACGCATACCGCAATGTACTCAAAGGGTTTGCGGCGAAACTTACTGCCGAACAAGCGCGTGCAATCGAAAAGATAGATGGAGCCATATCAGCTAGACCTCAAAGGGTGTTGTCTTTACATACAACACATACTCCTAAGTTCTTGGGGCTGCACCAGAATTTAGGCTTCTGGAGGGGTTCGAACTATGGGAAGGGGGTCATTATCGGTGTTTTGGATGGCGGGATTACCCCCGGTCATCCGTCTTTTAATGACACCGGTGTAGCGCCTCCACCGGCTAAGTGGAAAGGGAAATGTGAAGTGGAAGGGTGTAACAACAAACTGATTGGTGTTAGGAACTTTGTTAGTGGCGGTACGGGCTCACCACTTGATGAAGATGGACATGGGACTCACACCTCGAGTACTGCGGCTGGGAACTTTGTCGAGGGTGCTAATGTGTTTGGGAATGATTACGGGACTGCTGTTGGGATGGCGCCACTCGCGCACATAGCAATGTATAAAGTATGTAGTGAGGATAGATGTGGTGAGAGTGATATGTTAGCTGCTATGGATGCAGCTATTGAAGAAGGTGTTGATGTGCTTTCTCTATCAATTGGTGGACTATCCCTTCCTTTTTTCAATGATAAGATCGCTATAGGTGCGTTTGCCGCGATACAAAAGGGGATTTTCGTGAGTTGTTCTGCAGGGAACTCTGGTCCTATTGACGCCTCGTTATCCAACGAGGCGCCATGGATTCTGACAGTTGGGGCTAGTACAGTTGATAGAAAGGTGGTCGCGACAGTAAAACTTGGGAATGGGGTGTTACTGGATGGAGAGTCGGTTTTCCAACCTAAAGATTTCCCTCAAACGCTCTTGCCTCTTGTGTTCCCCGGGGCGAGTGGTGATCAAAAGGCAATCTTTTGCAGCCCAGGATCTTTCAACAACACTGATGTTAGAGGAAAGGTTGTGATTTGCGTGAAGGGTAACGGCATAGGCAGAGTAGCAAAAGGGCAAGCAGTAAAAGATGCTGGTGGAGCAGCTATGATCCTCATAAACGCGCAGATAGATGGCGCTAGTACGATAGCTGATACACACGTACTCCCTGTATCGTATGTCGATTACAAAGATGGACTTACAATTCTAGAATACATGAAATCAAGTCCCTCACCAGTAGCTACCATCATATTCAATGGAACTGTCATAGGAGATAAATCAGCTCCTCAAGTGACCTCATTCTCATCAAGAGGACCTAATCTAGCAAGTCCTGGGATCCTAAAACCCGACATTATCGGGCCAGGGGTTAGCATTCTCGCAGCATGGCCCACCTCTATCGATAACACAACAACAACCGCCCCATTCAATGTGGTTTCCGGTACATCGATGTCATGCCCTCATCTCAGTGGGATCGCGACATTGTTGAAAAGTGCGCATCCTGATTGGTCTCCTGCTGCAATTAAATCCGCGATCATGACTACTGCTGATGTGAACAACCTTAACAACCAACCTATTCAGGATGAAAAAGAGCTTCCCGCGAGCTTGTTTGCAGTTGGGGCTGGCCATGTAAATCCATCTAAAGCTAATGACCCTGGGCTCGTTTACGATATCCAAGCGGATGACTACATACCTTACTTGTGTGGATTAGGATACTCAGACGCGCAAGTTACAACCATCGTCCAAAAGCAAGTTTCTTGTTCGAATATATCTAGCATCCCCGAAGCAGAACTAAACTACCCATCATTTGCAGTCACATTGAGTGGTAATGTGTCAAAAACATACACCAGAACCGTGACCAATGTTGGGGATGCTAATTCATCTTACACTGTGAACATCGTCACGACAACAGGCATGAGCGTTGCGGTGTCACCCGCCACGCTAGTATTCTCCGCGGTTAACCAGAAATTGTCATATAAAGTGACATTCATCCCTGTAGGATCTGCTGCAAAACAGTTTGTTGAAGGGGCACTTGAATGGAAGTCCATCAAGCATTCAGTTAGGAGTCCTATTTCCATTAAATATGTTTGAGAAAGTAAACATATATTGCTTTTGTTGTAGAATCAAGGGCTACATTTACCATATATTCTCTACCTTAGGGCTTAGGTTACTTAACTTTGTATAATAAGTGTTGGTGTTGTTTCATCATAACCACTAAACGACAATTGGTTTTTTTTATTATTGTTTTACCACATTAGAATGTGATTGTTGTTAATTGATCATGATTGTTGTTATCCGTTAGAGTTTTTACATCGGTTTCTTCGTCCTTATTTCTATAATTACATCATAAAAAATATTTTTTCTCTTTAGTTTTGAATTATATAATATTTTTCTATACTTTTATTATTATATTTTCTCTCTCATTTACTCAATCATTTTCAAAAATATTTAAAAAAATTGTAGGGATGAATAGTGATCCGCAAATATGAGGAACAACAATAATTTTTTATCTCTACTCCACTCACAATCATCCATTATAATATATGACACACTCGCATAAAAATCAAAAACCTACTATGAATGCTCTTAGATTGGATCCAAAGGGATAGCACCCCAAAAGAACGAACTAATAGGACCAGATAAGGTACAAAAATACCGATCTCAAGCTATTTGAAAAAAATGAAATATACGTCAGGATTAGGGCGATAGCATCGGTCCGGCTGAAATTAACATCGGATCGCATTAACCCTAGAAAGAAGGGTAGACGTTACAGCTAACGTATTATTTTTTTAGAGTACTACATAAAGTACAAACGTGACAAACCATGTGTAATTCTAACCACACGTGGTGCGATGACGTAATTTCCCAAAGAGTATAAATAGAGAGGAAACCTTCTATTTCAAGCCATGTCATTCTTCTAACTTTTATCATTTTCTACACATCTATCTACTCTTTTTGCTACTCTTTTTTAACTCTTCAACCATTTAAAGAAAACGAACCCAAACAACTTGTTCATTACTAGCGCTTACCATTTGACAGATGGAACGCATCAAACAACTTGTTCACTACCAATTCCCAATCCGGTTCCCAACCCAAGTATCGATCTAATGCCCAAACCATCTTAAAGACTCAAATAGGAAAACAACGAAGGAAGTTTAAAAGGAAGAGAACTAAAAGCCGAGACTATCTGATTAACCGCTCAACTAGGGACTAGTGAGGAGAAATTGGCTTTCGCCCGTGCTTGGATCGGTTTCGCAGGACCCGTAACCAGTAATATTTAATTATTATAATGTTTAACTATTGTATATGGCCAATAATTATATATGTAGAATTATCGTATAATGTTCAAGTGTTTAATTTGAGGTAGCTCGCAAACATTTCATCATTGTTGGAGGACTGTTATAAAAACAATTTCACATTATAATGGGAGAGAGGTGCAGAATATCGTTTTCACCATCAATTTAACTCAAAGTGAAGGAACATAATCGGAAGTTACTAAAGTTTAACGGCATCTACAACAATCTCAACAATCAAAGGAAAACTGGTTTGAGTGACTGTTGTTTTGATCTGGATGTTGTCATCGACCTAATCAACCTCATTTGAACCAAGGCAGCAATAGCTCCAGTTGAACGGATACAGTGATCAGCTCCAGTTTGTTTTTGATGGTCGGAGAGCTTAGAGAGAGGTAGAGGTAGTGACACTGATCGATCTTTAATTCGCCAGCAAGGAGGGGTTGAGCTTAGAGAGAGGTAGAGGGTAGAAAATTGCGTAAAGAGCGTGTGTGACCGTGTGAGTTGGTATGTATGTAATCTTTAATTGTATTTGTTTTTTTTATTATCATGAACATTTTGATCATTTGACAAAAGAATTTAACAGAAACTCTAGTGTGTTGATCGGACTATATGGGCTTCCATTACACACAGGTTAACGGGATTAACCAAACTTTCTCAAGAAAAACTAGTTTATTAAACCAAGCTTATATATTTCTAAAACTCAAACATTCTCACATCTTACAAGATTCCATGTGCAACTCTAACATGTACAACTCTAACAGGATCTTCTGATACTGAGTTTTTATTAAAAAGAAAAAGAAACAAGTAATGATATATTGCCACATATGCGAACGGTTAAATGCAAAGTTAGTTTCTACTTTGTAAGGATCTAAACGCCCTCAATCATTGTTAAAGAGAAAACTAGAAACAAACCTTCATAGAGCTGTACAAGTTTGGTTTTTTTGGCATCTTATTAACAAGCTTTAAGGTCGTATGGTGTAGGTAAGTAGACATCGTAGATCCAGAAGATGCGAAAATAGATGCCATTGTATTCGGTTTCCTAGGTTAGTCTTCCATTAAAGGCAGCAAATTAACCATGTTTTGATCATATTAACAGATTCCCAAAGTTCCTGTTCAAGGCCAACAATAAATATTAAAAAAGTTACTGTGTGTATGTACGGCCTGATTCAAATGAGAACCATTAAAAATTGTAAGATAATTAAGGTGAAACACCCAGCATAGTTTCTAATATTGTTCACGGGTTTTTGCTCGTGTTTCGATATAATGCCCACCGGTTCATACGTGTTTTTACATTAATTAAATGTCACCCATTCACATAGCAAAATGACTTTATTTAGTGAAAGGGCTTGTAGTCTAGTGATACCGAGGTGCGTAGAAAAAGTGTTTCTCTCTAAGTGGTTGAGTGTTCCAGTCTCAGATAGACAGATGTGTAGATACAGGAGTAAAACTAAAAGGTGTATGAGTTAATTATGAAAATGTTACCATGTAAAAATATTTTATTTTTCTTAAATGGTACTCAAATCTTTATTGTTTCTCATTTGAACCAAACACTATATGTATATGTAGTGTTTAGTTGTTACCTGCTAATGTTCGATGATCGAGGGCCTCCAGTGATCAATTTTTGTTTGTCAACGTGAATCTGTTTTGATCCAAATTTTGTACTCTGTTTTCTTTTGAATCCTTGTGCCAATATAATAAGCAACTCAGTTAAAGCTTTTTATAAAAACCAAATTTCAAATAAAAGCATAAAGGTTTAATTAAGGGTAATTACTATTACTAACCTTTGAAAAAATAGAGGTTGGCCTAGACATCCTAGGCCTGTTCGATTGAGAACCAGATTCAGATGTCAATGAGAGCTACAAACAAAATCACACAACAAAAATGCTTTTTTTCAAATGTTTTATAGGCGTAAAAACTTTGAGCAACACGATTATGAAAAAATAGAAAATGCATACCTTGTTAAAGAGATCGATTGGTGGAGCATGATGAGCTCGCTTTTCGGTTTGAAAATTAAACACCTGTGGTGGAAGATAGGACTGGAAGATTTGAATTTGGAAATTGGTACTTTATAAAATTTAAAAAGTCCAAATATAAAAATTAAGTAATTATGGTAATTACCATAGCTACTGCAGGCTCCCTCTTGCTACTTCTTAAAACTCTTAAATCTGCTTTACTTGAAAATATCTGCATTCACAAAAGCATGCAACATTATTTCAGAAGTATTTGTATTCTTTGACTGCCCTAAACCAACACCTTCTTGTTAAGGGGTAAAGTTTTGTATGAATTGTTTCACTGACCTCTTGTTTTGGAGTACCAGTAACATGTAGTCTGAAGAGGAAAACAGATTAAATCACAATATATACGTTATTTCAAAATAAATCAAACGAAATTTTACAAAAATACCCTTTCAATTCTCTACTGCTACTTTGTATCCCAACAGCAAAACTAGCCTTTTGTGGTGCCTGTATAATACACAATTTTTAGACCATGTTTTCTCTTAATCTTGATATAAAAACTCCGAATTTGGTATGTAATATGTAGGGGTATTCATGATTTGGTTTTCGTGGTTCGGTTCAGCCAGTTTTGACAAAAATTCTGGCCCGAGTGACCTATGGTATTGGGAAACAACAACAAAAACTGGTTGGTTTTGGCAGTTTGAACCAATTTTTTTCAAAATCGCTGGTTTGTAGAATGGTTATAATGATAAATATGGTTCATGACTCATGACTATGATACACATACATAGCTGCATATTTTAAAAATAATAAAATATATTAATAAAGGTTAAACAGCCAGTTCGGTTTACACGGACAGTTCCTAGCTTCAAACAGTCGTCGGACCATTAAACCATCAAACTGCCAAAACCGAACCGTATGAATCTCAAATCGAGCAACTTGCTTCAGATGAGGAGGTTTGGTCGGTTTCAATGGTTTATGAAACCCCTGGTAATATGTTTATAAGATTTGATTTTTAACCTTTGAGTTGTTGCAACATGCTGAAGTTGATGGTACTGCAGCAGCGTTTTGTGCAGCCCTCTCGGATGTTTTCAAGTGAAATTCCTGGTAAGAAGTATCAATATTTATAACATACCAATATTTATAACATAAATATTTAGTCTTAAGAAATGATTATTACCACAGAAAGTGATAGAAAAACTATGAAGTAACAACTTACTTGAAATTCTGGTAATTGGGGAATGCTTTTTTGGTGTAAGAATGAAGGTGCCTCAAAAATCTACAGGTGACCAACAAATATAATTTATAAAAACCTAAAAAAATACATTTAAAGAAAAAGTTGTTATACAAGTACATACTTTTCTGTTGAGTGGACGAGCTCGAAACCTGGGAGCTCTTGATGCTACATGCTCGCTTCTGCTGTTATCTTTTTGCCTGATACCAAAACATTTAATACTTCAAGATTGTTAGAATATAAAAACATATCTGATTTACAATCATGGGAATAGAGTTGTAATATGAGATCAAACCTTATTCTTTGTGCCCTCTGAGCTGTTGCAAGATCAGGAGGTCTAGGAACAGTGATTCGTAACCTACCACGACCTAAATTACCATCAACATTGCCTTCCTGAAAATAATAAAAAAGAGTTTCTTCTAACTTCTAAGAGTGTTAAAAATTAATAATTAAACAAATTTAATGGAACCATCAAAGGCGTTCAATTTATGCAACTTACCCTTTTTGGTTCCTTGTGGACAAAATTAGCCTGTTGATTTGTGTCTGTGCCCTGTCAAGTAAAACATGTCAGATGTTCATAACTTATAAACAAACTAATAGTTGTCTCAAAAAGATAGAAGAAACTCCTAAGATCAAAATGAAACATTAATATCCTCTAATAAATTTTTTGTAGAACTACAAATGCCTTAAATATAGTATGCACAATCATTAAAGAGAACATCAATCTAGAGGAATAACTATTTATTTCTAACCTTACACAAGTGACCTCCCTCGAGCTTTTGTCTTTTAGCAGCTTGATTTTCAACAACCGAAGAATCGTTCCCTGGTTTTTGAAACCTAACAAAATAATGATAAAAGAACTTCCAAAATAAGGACAACTGAAGATGAATTCAATAACAACTAACATAATTCAGCAGTAATGACCTGAAATTATCCATTAAACACCCCTGATTTTGTTTGGCCAAAATACTTGCTGTAGGTTTCATCAAAGTTGAGGTCCTCGGAAAAGATGGTTTCCAACTTGATTTCATTTTAGATTTATTGTTTGTGTTTCTTATGTTCTCTTTAAGTATACTACTGGTAGCCTGCTGCTTTTTGAATGCTTGAAAACTATAATTCTGCGTGTCCAAAGGAACCCCCACGTTTGCCGCATCACCATCTGTAAAAGAATTAACAGCTTACAATATAATAAATTATATATCTTATCTTTATACTAAAATGCTAGAAAAGTGACTGAGACTTGTATATCGCCATATGAGTACAATACTTTATAATCCAATCCACTTAATAATGTGTATTGGGTTATAGAGAAACCAGAAGTATTTAATAGTCTAGTTGCTACCTGTGTTACTCACAGCCATCGACGAAGATTCTGGTACATCATCAGAACCTTTTAATACTGTAGAACCGTTGGCATTTTCACTCTGTGCTCTTGCAAGTAATCTGACCGCAAATGCTGATATCAAAATCAAACACATATGACAAGTGAATCATATGACAAACAAATAAATACAGTCACGAAATAATCTCGATATCACAATTGGGACAGTAACTTCTCAAGTAAATGGACTGCCAATAATGATGGGTGAGAATGAGAAGGACCAGTCAATATATAGATTTTTGTCTTTATTTTCCTCAAGCATGATATGGACCACAAGTACAGCCACTATATCAACCTTCAGCTGCACGAGCCAAGGCCCAAGCCAGTGTTTACCCCACATTTTACAAGCAATTACCAGACACAAATTTCTATTATTAGCATAGTTTCCCCCAAATTGTATCCATGTGATCGATACAACAGAGTACCAATTATCAACACAAGTTCACTACGTAAGTTTAGACTATTAAAGGTCAAACCCTAGAATTTCAAAATTAAAATTGACGTTAATGATTCACCAAAATTAACCTAAACAAATTTAAGCGACTATAAGCTTCATAAATCAGATTGAGCAACCAATAGTTCTCCTCAAATCATCAAATGTTAACCTAATATTCTACGATTGACCTCATAACCAACATTACACATCGTAAACACTTAAAACTACAAAATCGTCGATAAAAACTGGATTCGCAATAGTTCGTCTCTTTTCCCCTATTTCACAGTCGTAAACACTATCAACAGCATATCAACAACAATCTCCACAAAACACAGCAAACAGTAACCTCTACAACACTAAAAATCAGCTAATAACCTACAAACACTCAAAAACACAAGCATAACCTAACAACATACACAGATTTCAACAACTTACGCGACGGCGGATAACTTGCAGCCGAATCAAACCACATTTCCGCTTCACGAGCTTCATCAACCGACTCCTCCCTCGTAAAATCGAAGAACCGAACAGCATCAAACTCATAATCGAAATCTATTTCCACCGCCGTGAACGTGAACTCAACGGCCGTATTACCACTACTGCTATCATCCTCCATTTCAACCTCCATTATCACAATTCTCTACAGAAACCCTGTGATTTTGGCTTCAGATTCACACAAAAGCTCAGTGTATTGGGGATTGTGATTCTTAGAGGAAACCAGTGCATACAGATTTGCGTGCTTGTAGCCTTGTAGGTTTACACCTATACATACAGGTTCGTGTATGTATAGACTGATGGATTGTAGACTGTAGCAAGTCGCAAGGGACAAGAAGGGAATTAAAAGAGGTTTGGGATTTGAATTAGTGTGGGGTTCCGGAAGAAGATAACGTTATATTTATTGAAATGACGAATGTGCCCTTTTTGTTTATTTGTTTTAACGATTTATATTTGTTATTTTATTTTCGGGTTTCATAAACAAGGTCTTCGTGAAATGTGAACAATGAGAAATTTTAAAAAGCTGAATCGATAAATAAAAAAACTTATTATCAGACTATTTATCAGTATTTTTTACAACAATATATCAATTTTGAGAGTTTTTTTAACGTGTATTTATTAATTAGAAACATCTCAATAAAGACAAAGGTGGTGTTTGTTTTTTAAAAAAAAGGTATGCGCAACCTCTTCTATCCGCGCCACGCAGATCACGCGCATACATTACCATCTGCAGACTGTTTGTTTTTTCGAAGACGTTTCATTAAAAAACGTTTACGCGTGCTCTTCTTGGTGCAGACCCAAAAACACAATTTCACACATCTTCTCACCTCTTCTCACAACCCTTTTCCCAAATCACCTTCATCCATTTTCTCAAACCTTTTCTCAAATCAATCATCACCCTCTAAGATTCTAGGGTTAGGGTTTATCGATCGAAAGACCAAACCCAAACCACCAACCAACAGATCTTCAATCTCTTCATCTCACCGGAATCCATGGCGCCCGTCAATGACACCACCCCTACGGCGGAGGTAGGCAACCAGCAATCAGAACAAGGAGGAAAAGGAGTGGTGAAGCGGAAGCCGATGTTCGTGAAGGTCGGTGACCTGAAACCTGGAACCAACGGTCACACTCTCGCCGTCAAGCTCCTCTCATCGACCACTGTTTTGGATAAGAAACCTCGTAATACGTCGTCGTTAAATGGCCACCCTGGCGCTACTAACACTCGCATCGCTAAGTGTCTTATCGGTGATGAGACTGGCACCATTCTCTTCACTGCTCGCTAGAGTGAAGAACGTGAGATTGAAGACGGTGATTGATGAGTCGTTTGTTGCAGTCTGCAGAAGTTAAAAACCCAACAGTCTTCTTCTTGCAGACTTCAGAGGTTTGACCCACCTCTTCTTCTACAGATTTTTGCAGCTCTGGTCCGCGGACTACAGACATTTACCTCTGAAAAACAAACTGAACCAAAGCCTCCTACATTGCTCTTGAACCACTAGACTAAGATATCATTGGTATTTTTAAAACTATTTAATTATATCTAACATATTTGAACATACATGATATCTAAAATGTCTTTTACTTGTATCGTTACGTTTACTACTCAAGCAACTAAGCAATGTTGTATATTTTTTAGTATTAAACAGTTTAATTATATATTATATGCTTAATATTAATATATTTTACAATAGTTTAATTACAATACGGTTTCATAGTTATAGCCCAAACAACCCAATTAACTATCGTAACATTTACTTTAAAATTTTGCGTTAATCGAATAGAAAAAGTAATTAACAATTAGTTTTCTTATTTAATATGTAAACTGAGATGAAGCAAATGGGCTTAAATTTAGCCGTAAAATATTATAGATACTCGAGGTCGAGGATCGTTGTTTTTAAATTTCAAATAAATTGTTGATAGAATCTTCATATATATATACATTCCATAGTTAAACAAAATCAAATACCACATTTTTTTCAATACATAAATCACTTTTATTGAAAATAAACGTTAGTAACTCGGATACTGAAAACTGGGTTAGAACTTATTACATAGGTTGATGTAATAAATATATTTTCTTGAAATCATTATACATTATAAAAGTTTTGTATATTAGATGTTATCAACCATTGATAAAATAAGAGATTAAATATAACAAATAACGAAGATTAAGAATTATAAAATTATAATATAATATAATTGAAATCTTATAATTTAATAAATCTTAATAAATTATTAACATAAGCATACTTACATTTTACCTATATAATTGTTTTGTTTATTTACATAAAACTCTTTTTATTTAATATCTTAAAGAAACTTACAGTAACTAATATAAAAATCACTCAAATAAAATAAACAAAAAATGATTTTAAAATTAATATTGAAAATTTTTAGGTCTCTTGACTGTTTAGAAGATAAGAAAATTATAAATCTAAAAATGGAAGAGAAATTGCAAGAAAGGAAACATATATAATTTATATAGGAAAAGGAGAATGTGATTTAGTAAGTATTTAAAATTATTTTAAACAAAATGTATAGATGGGTTTAGATGGAAAAACCAACCTGAGAATGCACATAATTGCGCAACGTGTCCTAAAAAACCAAAAACCTTGGTTTATTAGAATATATATATAGATATAGATTAGTAAATTTATTTTATATATCTGATTCGATTTGAATATATATTTTTGAAAAGTTAGTTTATTTAAAATTAATATATTATTGTAACAAATTTGAGATTTAAGGCATAGTTAAATTTCAATAATACTAACTAGATCTTAAAGAAAAACAAAAGGTATGAAACCACATAATTATCTATATGTTAAAAAAGCAACTAAAGAAATAGGAGTTTGGTGTGTTTGTGGTTCGGACACACATATTTGATGACTTTTGCATTTGTCCCCCTCTCAACACATGTTTAAGCAGGAAAGAAGGAAAACACACTTTCTATTTGAATCGGTACTTTTGTAAAGAGAGAAAGATCTCTCTACTTTCGCCGCCTTCTTCCCCATCCACCGCCGTCACTTGCACCGCACCAACAATGAAACCGTCAATCCTGAACGCTCCGATATGGACGCTGCCGATGGTCTCTTATGACCGTCTTTGGTGGCATCTGTCGAGGTGGCTCTCTGGATGTCCCCAACGGTGGCTAGCGACGGCCTCCCTGTTGTGTTTGTGGTGGCAAAGGCCAAGGTGGTGGTCATGGTCTAGTGGTTGAATCTTTTTCTCACTGCATGTCGGTTTTGGGTTTAGCGCCCCCTCATCAATGAGATGATGATTCTGTTGTCGTTTCAAACATCATATCTATGAAACCACAGAATTAATTAAGAAAACATCAATTACATTAGAATGAAATATAATAAAACAGCTATAAATACATATAAATTTATTTTGAACACACAAATTTGTATAACATCACATCTCAGCTAACCTTACTGTTGAGATATATGTATAATCTAACTCAATAACAAACATATTGAAACTATTTTTTAATGTGATATTTAATTTTGCATGGTTCATTATGGATTTTATTTACTTGGATTATGAATTGCTCTTGGGTAACGTCCTAAGGATATAGAAGATAAATTGGTTAAGTGGATGTGATAGTGGGCTTTGCATATGGGCTACTACCCTACACGATTTGGATTATTGCTTTACATGTTGACAGTTGATCCTATAAAAATGATTTTTAATAAATTTAGACTTGAGAGGCTTGATAAAATCGTGTCAGTTTTTAGTTTTTACAGTTTATCTTTTGAATTTCCTCTTGGTTATATGAGGGTTTCATCGTCTTCATCTTTGATGAAAACCAGAGGTAGTATTGATTTTATTCACGTTCATTATGTGAATGTACTAATGGTATTTGTTTAAGAAGATTAGTCTTTATTTAGATCTTTTTCATTTGATAGTTTACATTCAGATTTGCTGTTCATATGTCATCATTCTATATAATATTAAGTATTTGTATTTTCTTGACACTTGCAATGATTTAAACATACATCATTTAAAAAGAGACAACATCGTAACACTAAGTCACTATGTTAAAATAAAAGAATGTGCTAACTTCAATCTTCAAAAGGTTATTATAGCTTTTATTAGAAAAATCCGAAAATGTTTTTACCATATTGTTATGAAATCCTAACCATATATAATAACAATTAGCCAACTCCTTAACCCTCTAACCAAGTATAACCTCCTAACTAACCAAGTAAGTTGGTTGATTAGCATTTTGTATAATCATATTACGCCAAGTATAAATGTATAATAATGACTAATGAGCTTGAATTGATATTACAAAACTAGATTAAGTAGAAAGAAGATAATGAAAGTTGATAAATAACAGGTGCCAAACTGAAAACAAAAACAAGAATCTTAAGTTCGGGTAGTTTCTTTGTTGTACACGGGTATGATGTAATATGTTCCCTTATGTTAATCTATTAATGCCTTGATTACATGGAATATTTAAGCAAAATGGCTACTTGATTGCATGGAATATTTAGGCATTAGCTTTTCCTCACATCAGTTTTTACATTCAGGTGAATATTTAAACTCTATTAATGCCTAATTTACTTATAGTTTAATTTAGTTTTAGTAATTTCATATGGGAGTCTTTTGGGTCTTGCTGTTTTTTGTGTAACCACTTCCTAATTACTTTAGATTTGGTGTGCAACAAATCTTTTGTAATATAACGCTTAGGACGTATAACCACTCCCTAACTTCACAACCTGCATTAAACAACAGAAAAATGTTAAACGTGCGATGGTGACAAGGTGCAAGACTAACTTGTGCATATGCCCATTTCCTTTAGTATATTTGGTTAAACCACTATTATATGTGACCTTTAAGTAGGGTGTAAATGATTCAAGTTGGCTCATGAGCTACTCTGGATTGGCTCACTAAAATCTTGAATCGAGTCGAGCTTAAACGAATTCCAAACCAAACTCATGCTCATATTATAGCTCAATGAATGAACAATATCAAGTCCAAGTTTCACAAATTTAGCTTGAGGCACCTCGCAAGCCTAAACGTGCCTTTTAGTTATAATTATAATTTGTCTATTGAATATATATTTATATAAATAATTGTTATTACATATAAATTATGTTTAAAATAATAAAATCATATGTGTTGTGTTAAGGGAGAATGTCACAGAATAGTAACCAAATTTCAAAAGTGTTCTAATTTAGTCGCTCATGCATAGTTTTCTCAAATTAGATCACCAAACGATCAAATCGAGTCATCATTAAATTTTCTACCTATGTGTTGTAATTTATCTCAATATTGTGTTTTAAGTATTACAATGTGCTTTTATTTCTAAGGAGATGTGTTGTTTATCTTGGCTTTCTACCCAAAATCTTATTTTTAACATATCCCATGTTATACAAAATATACACGCATGTATCTATATACATACAAATACATAGATACATACGTACATAGATACATACATACATACATACATACATACATACATACATACATACAAAAATACATACATACAAAAATACATACATACAAAAATACATACATACATACATACATACATACATACATACATACATACATACATACATACATACATACATACATACATACATGCATACATATGCATGCATGCATGCATACATACATACATACATGCATGCATACATACTTACATACATACATACATACATACATACATACATACATGCATACATGCATGCATACATGCATGCATGCATGCATACATGCATGCATGCATGCATACATGCATACATGCATGCATACATACATCCATACATACATCCATGCATGCATGCATGCATACATACATACATACATACATACATACATACATACATACATACATACAGACATACAGACAGACAGACAGACAGACAGACATACAGACAGACAGACAGACAGACAGACAGATACAGACAGACAGACAGACAGACATACAGACAGACAGACAGACAGACAGACAGACAGACATACATACAGACATACATACAGACATACATACAGACATACAGACATACATACATACATACATACATACATACATACATACATACATACATACATACATACATACATACATACATACATACATACATACATACATACATACATACATACATACATACATACATACATACATACATACATACATACATACATACATACATACATACATACATACATACATGCATACACGCATACATGCATACATGCATACATGCATACATGCATACATGCATACATGCATACATGCATACATGCATACATGCATACATGCATACATGCATACATGCATACATGCATACATGCATACATGCATACATGCATACATGCATACATGCATACATGCATACATGCATACATGCATACATGCATACATGCATACATGCATACATGCATACATGCATACATGCATACAGACATACATGCATACACATACATACATACATACATACATACATACAGACAGACAGACAGACAGACAGACAGACAGACAGACAGACAGACAGACAGACAGACAGACAGACAGACAGACAGACATACATCACAGACATACAGACATACAGACAGACAGACAGACAGACATACAGACATACAGACATAGACAGACAGACAGACAGACAGACAGACAGACAGACAGACAGACAGACAGACAGACAGACAGACAGACAGACAGACAGACAGACAGACAGACAGACAGACAGACAGACAGACAGACAGACAGACAGACAGACAGACAGACAGACAGACAGACAGACAGACAGACAGACAGACAGACAGACAGACAGACAGACAGACAGACAGACAGACAGACAGACAGACAGACAGACAGACAGACAGACATACAGACAGACAGACAGACAGACAGACAGACAGACAGACAGACATACAGACAGACAGACAGACAGACAGACAGACAGACAGACAGACAACAGACATACAGACAGACAGACAGACAACAGACAGACAGACAGACAGACAGACAGACAGACAGACAGACAGACAGACAGACAGACAGACAGACAGACAGACAGACAGACAGACAGACAGACAGACAGACAGACAGACTACAGACAGACAGACAGACAGACAGACAGACAGACAGACAGACAGACAGACAGACAGACAGACAGACAGACAGACAGACAGACAGACAGACAGACAGACAGACAGACAGACAGACAGACAGACAGACAGACAGACAGACAGACATACAGACAGACAGACAGACAGACAGACAGACAGACAGACAGACAGACAGACAGACAGACAGACAGACAGACAGACAGACAGACAGACAGACAGACAGACAGACAGACAGACAGACAGACAGACAGACAGACAGACAGACAGACAGACAGACAGACAGACAGACAGACAGACAGACAGACAGACAGACAGACAGACAGACAGACAGACAGACAGACAGACAGACAGACAGACAGACAGACAGACAGACAGACAGACAGACAGACAGACAGACAGACAGACAGACAGACAGACAGACAGACATACAGACAGACAGACATACAGACAGACACAGACAGACATACAGACAGACAGACAGACAGACAGACAGACAGACATACAGACAGACAGACAACAGACATACAGACAGACAGACAGACATACAGACAGACAGACAGACAGACAGACAGACAGACATACATACAGACAGACAGACATACAGACATACATACATACATACACATACATACATACAGACATACATACAGACATACAGACATACATACATACATACATACAGACATACAGACATACATACAGACATACATACATACATACATACATACATACATACATACATACATACATACATACATACATACATACATACATACATACATACATACATACATACATACATACATACATACATACATACATACATACATACATACATACATACATACATACATACATACATACATACATACATACATACAAACTCATGCAATCATAGATGGAGAATCAAATACAAATATAACTTACGTTTAAAAGAGTATAAATTATATGAAGCGATCTAAAGCACTAATTAAATGGACTTAATAGTTAAGATGACAAGATTGTACCACGTAAAGAATTAAAGGGTTGGAAGAACATTTTGGGAAGTTCTATCGTTGTTGACTTTTTTTAACGTCCACTATTTTCCAAATAAATAATTTTTATATGATATTATTTTCTTAAAAAGTAATTTATAAAATCAAGTATTTTACTCTTCAATTTAAGTATGATATAGTGATAATTTTTTTTATCTTTACACCATATAATTAATCAAAATAGTGAGAGAGAAATTGAGACGAGCACGTAACATTCTTTTGTATCACATTCAAAATATTGTGTACATAATCAGTTTTAGTAATTATCAACAAGTTATTATTGTTAAAATACACATCTCTGTCAAGAAAGATTCCAAAATTTAGAGGGGACACATGGATGTTTGAATTCACAACAATTTGTGGTTGGTGGTCATCGGCGAATATGAGCCAAGCCCAAATCCTAGCCAATATATCATTTACCAAAGAAATTGAGCTAAACTAAATATAATTTCAGTTAATTCTACGGTTTTGTTGCATTTTTCTAATAAAATAATTTATCAATCCTAACTAGTTGTATTCCACCCGTCGCTTCCCGACGGGATTAAATCTGTTTTAACGTTTTTTAAAGGCTCAGAAATGACGGTTTATTGTTCGTTTACCACGCCAAAACAATAAACACAAATTTCATAATTTCATCATCATCGCCTACATGTAAAACATAGATAAATCTCAGACGCACATCATCACCAGCCATCAAATCAACATGGTCGACAAACAACCTAATATTACCCGTATAGAACCAAGAATACATACAAACAGATTAACGTGATCAGTATAACAGCAAACGATAGTCAGTTAGGATGCTTGGAGACTCAGAAAGGCGATCTCGTTGTGGCTGCATCCTAGAAGAATGCCACGCCCAAACAACGAAGACCTTGACTTCCTTAGCATCATAGTCTCAACCAATCCAACTAAATCAGGCAACAATGGTAAAACAACAGATTTGCATCTCTGATGAGTTCACACCCACCATGAGCCATCATCATCGAGCAATTAGGCAACAACAGACAACCACACGCATAATTGCTGATAGAGCACACCACCAGCAAGCAAACATAGCAAGCATATGTGTTCAAAACGGGCACCCACCAACAAATATGGGTCAAATCGGAGCCTTAACGACCCTCAATGGCTGCAACCAATAGCCGATAGGGTTGCATGTCAAATCAGAAAAGCACCATTAACGTATAGCAGGGTCACCATGCAAGAAATGGGTAGTCGAGAGGCAAACCCCTTTCACACGGCGGCAACCCACAAAAGTATGAACCAAATACGGGGAGAAAGAGAAAGCCGAAGGAAAGCACCACAGTCGCAAAGAGAGCCCGTCGCTGCTGACACCAACCAATAACACCAAAGAGCCACCACCAAAAACCCTAGGTCATCACGACGACAACGATGACACCACCGCCGCAGGGATTGGCACTGACGGCTATTGAGGGCCGCGCGACCCAAAAAACTGGCGGTAAACCTAACCACTGAACATCACCCACAGATCGCCGCTAGCCCCACCTCGACCACAGAGGGAAGGCGGAGCGACAATAGAGGCCCACCACCGCCACGAAGAGCGATACATAGATGCACGCAGGTGAACGGTTGCCACCATCGTCGCCGCTTCCATCGCCGGCAACCACCACAACACCCAGAAATCGAATCAAGTCAGAAGGGAGGGCGCACCGACACAACGCCGCCGCAACCGGCGACGACGAGCATCCAGGCGAAGCACACCATCTTCGCCTTCCCCTCTCCGCCATGCAGGCCGGAAAAAACAGATCAGCGGCGACCGGCGGCACCCCCAACAGAGCTCACTCTCCAAAAACCCAGCATCTCTCTCTCTAGAAGGCACAAAGACACCAATATTATAAACACAGTTTGAGGGGGGCAAACTGTAAAACCCAAAAAACTGGTGGCCAAAACACCAAACCACATATACATACTATTCCTTCACATTGGTTTTTAAATATTTAGGATAATTATATACATACAACTACGTAAATCCTCTACATTATTTTCATTAATCTGACAAAGTTACTATAATTTCATAGTTTTTCTTAGTAGCAAACACAAGACCTAGCAAAATGCTAGAATTACATAACTAGAAAAAAAGAACAAGACCTAGAATCACAATCTGTATTGGCAGTTACTTCTTTTTTTAGTCCAAAAAACGAATTATATTTGATCCCGTCTAGAATTCAATATGCCAATTGTGATTTACCTTGAAATTTATTTCAGTCATCGCCTTCGAAAATACGATGAAAATATAGTAGTAGTATTAATATATTTAGTTGACATTAAATATACCCTTTCAAAGATCATAAAAATGCTATATTAGTTTCTAAATTCTTATGACATGTGATTTACATCGCATTTAAAATAAGAAAATTTGATTTTAATAATAAAAAATATTTACTAAAATAAGAAAATTTGATTTTAATAATAAAAAATATTTACTATTAGCCAGTATTAATTCTAACTAATAATTTAACTAATATTAATCATAATTTTTAATTTTATTACCAATAATAGTCTTAGTTTAACTGTTTATTAACTCTATTAGTTTTTAATAACATGATACATGAAGTTGTTTGTGACGTGTCATGTGACATTACTTGTTACATAATTAAAATAAAAAATAAATATATCTCTCAATTTTTGCGTCTATTTATCTCCAAGCGACTCAACCAGCAACAAAAGCGTTACGTTGAAAACTTCAGAAAACAATCTTTTAAAAAAAATTGAGTAACATAATTATATTTTTTATTTATAACGATATTATTCGTCACGTCACGTCACAAGGCACGTCACGTAATACATGATAAAAAACTAATGAAATTAACGAACAATTAACTTGTAACTGTTATTAATAATCAAAAGTTAAGGTTAATATTTATAAATTATTAATTAAGATTAAATATAACTAACAGTTAATAGTTAGGATTATTAAAATTTAATATTTTTAAAAAAATAAAACATTATTAAACTATGTATTTCCAACGGTTTATCAAATACATTTTAAATTATTTGAATTGGCGCAAAAATCATCGAAATTTAACAAGAAATCACACACAAACACACACACATATACACAGAGAAAAACGTCACCCTCCTGAGTTTTCTCCGGCACCGCCGTAGTACACCACCACCACCATAACCACCACCACCACCACCACCACAACCATCACCACCACCACAACCACCGCCACCACCACCAATGAAACAAAAGTTCCCACAATTCCGTCAACAATCCACTCGAAACAACCACTGACTCACCGGAGTTCCGACGGAAATGAGGGTCATCGTCCCCTTACAAGGTGTAGTTCAAGGAGGCAGAGGTGGGTTATTTCTGGGCTCAATCATCCCATGTGCGCTATTCTACTTCTTCCAACTCTACCTGAACCCTAAAACCCCCGACGACGACGACCCCATCAGCCCTCCGCCGCCGCCGTCGCCGCCGCAGCTGCCGGAGATTTCTCCTCCCGGTGGTGGGTTGCAAAGGGTTCAATCACTTAGGTCGATTTGGTCACCACGTGGTGTAAATGGTCAAGCTCCGGTGTCTTCTAGGGCTAATGCTGTAATCAAACAACCTGAGTCTCCTTATTATGTTGGATTGAAGAGGGCTTCGAAGAATCCGTACGACAAATCGCGTAATTCAGATGGGATTATTCAGCTTGGATTGGATGAAAACAAGGTAGATTTCTTGTAAATTTTTAATAATTCACACTTATATTGTAATGATTATGGTTAGTTTGTGTTTTATTGTGCATACATAATATTGTGGCTAATTGCAAAACTAGTGGGAGCTCATATATGAAGTAAGTGGATGAATGGGTGTGAATAAGAAATGCAAATTTGTCTTTTTATTTGTTGAATGTGTGGTATGATTGAGAAGTTTGTAGGCATGGTTTGTCTTTTATGTGTTTTATGATTAGATATTCATTGGGAGTGTATGAATTGTAGTTGTCTTTGGATTTGGTTCAAGATTGGCTAGTAGCACACACCAAGCGTTCGATCATTTCTCAAGAGCTACAAATAAACGGGATCACTGCTTATCATCCTTTCGACGGATTGTCAGAACTCAAAGTGGTATTTTCTTGTAATTCTCTACTGCTTAGTTATGGTTTTCTAAGCTTTCTGCGTTATCATTTGTAAAGAATTCGAAACAGCAAACTTGCAATTGAATTATTAGTGTGTTATCATCATCATTGGCTCATGATTCTTCTGTACTTTCTATAAGTGATTGTATGATTTTGGTTAAGTAGAATTAGATAATAAAGTTGTATTAATACGGGCTAGAGAAGATGGTGTTTAGATGTGCTTCTGTTGTTTGAAGTTGTAATAATCAGTTAATCTGAATATTAAAAATTGAAGATAGAGTTTCAATATAGATCCAAGCACCCCTGAATATATGGCTCTAGGGAAGTTGTGCAATACAAAAAGGCAGTACATTTGAAGCATCTAACTAGTATAGATTTGATTTTGGTTATTGTGCCACTTAGTTTTTCTAAAGCATCCCATCTTGAAGCAATGTTTTCATATTTCACATGCTATTAGCCGGTGCCTGTGTTGGTAATCTACAAACATTGACTTAATTTGTTCATTATTATTATTGTTTTTGTTTGCCGTGTGACACTGGATCGACTTCATTCAATCTAATATATCCGTTTAATGAAAAATAATCATGGTTAGTGTTAAGAGTTATGTTGATTCGTCTACATTTTTTGCTGCTTTTATGTCTAATTATGCTAGCATGATAGGCAGTGGCTGGATTTATGTCTCAAGTGATGGAAGGTCATGTGATGTTTGACCCATCACAAATTATTTTGACTTCTGGAGTAACGCCTGCCATTGAAATGCTCGTTTTCTGCCTCGCAGACCCCGGAAATGCATTTCTTGTCCCCTCTCCATATTCACCTGAGTAAGTCCCCTTTCTGTTGTGGCCCTGATCTGACCCTAACATACTATATTAATATTACTCCATTCTGGTTGACTTTTGAGGTCAAGCATACAACTTTTCAACTTCATGATGATATGGAGTGGTATAAGTTTCAAGATTTTCCAATTATCCCATTAAACACCATAAAAATTGCCTAGATGTTACTGAAAATGTCTGTTTATTATCATGACGACCATTTCAGTTTTAAATCTTTATAGTTTGCATGTTTGACCTTAAAATTGATATACTTAGCCAGTATGCCTCCTATACATGCTAACACATCTACACAGAATGGGCAATTATTTATAATTGTAATTTGCAGCCTTGATAGGGATATTAAATGGAGAACAGGGGTAGAAATTATACCCGTCCCATGTCGTAGTTCAGATGATTTCAGCTTAAACACAGTCTCCCTTCATCGAGCATATAATCAAGCAAAAACACGTGGTCTCAAAGTTCAAGGAGTCATAATTTCAAACCCTTCAAATCCAGTTGGGAATCTTCTTACCCAAGAAACCCTTTACAATCTTTTAGACTTTGCAACCGAAAAAAACATCCATGTCATCGCCAACGAGACACTAGTGGGTCCCATTGGTGATAAAAAGCAAGAATTTGCCAGTCTGGCTGAAATCATGGATTCTGAAGAATATGATAGAAAAAGAGTTCATATCATTTACGGATTTTCAAAAGACATTTCTCTCCCTGGTTTTAACGTCGGGGTGGTTTATTCTTTCAATCAAAACGTCTTACAGGCTTCCAAGAAACTTATCAGATTCTCATCTGTTTCATCTTTATCTCAAAGATTACTTGTGTCAATGCTGAATGATTCAAGATTTACCAGAGAGTTGATCAAGATAAATAGAGATAGAGTTGAGAGAGTGCGTAATCTTTTTGTTGGCTGTTTGAAAAACTTGGGCATCAAGTGTATGAACAGCAATCGCGGGTTTTATTGTTGGGCTGATATGAGCGGATTTATACGACCATATAGCGAAAAAGGTGAACTTGAGTTATGGGAAAAGCTGTTAAATGTGGCTAAAATCAATGCTACTCCAGGATCTTGTTGTCATTGTATAGAACCAGGATGGTTCAGGTTTTGTTTCACAACTTTGAATGAAAATGAGATTCCATTAGTTATGGAAAGAATTAGGAAAGTTTTGTGAAACTGTAAATTTGCAGGGGCAAAAACTGTAAAGTTTTTGGAAATTTTTGTTTTTTATTTATTTTCTTAGGTAGGAATTTTATGTTCAAATGTTGTTGTTCATGGTTTTAAATTGTATAATGTGAATTATTCATTTTATGAAAGGTGTTGCCTCATGTGTTCTTATAGCTGGTCAGTAATGAATGAATCTTATTGAAGAGAAATTACATCAAACAATCAATAATGTTGATCATAAACTGATACAAAAGAATGTCCCTGCTAATATGATCTGGATCCAATGTCCCTGCTAATATGACCCGGATCCGGGCCTGGACCCGGCCCGTACAGACTCAAGAACCTGAACAACCTCCGCCATGCTCGGTCTTCTCGAAGGCGATTCAGATGTGCAAATCAATCCCAGTTTCATTACTTGAATCAGTTCATTATCAACAAAACCGTTTAAACTTCTATCAAAACACTCTGAAGCTCTTCCTCTTTCGATCAAACCCCGAACATATTCACACAAAACAACCACCTCTGTGCCGCCAAGGCTCTCCACTGGCTTCCGCCCTGTAACGAGCTCCAACAAGATCACACCAAAACTATACACATCACATTTGTCACTCAACCTCATACTCTGAGCCAATTCAGGTGCAACATACCCAACTGCATTGTGAAATCTGGTCAAACCGAAGTTATCTAGCATTGGCAGCAACTTCACTAACCCGTAATCCGAAAGTTTCGGCTCGTAATTCTCATCCAATAAGATGTTATGTGATTTCAGATTGAGATGAAGTATCTGAGGCCTGCAGTCATGGTGAATATACGATAACGCCCTTGCGGTCCCTAGAGCAATTCGAAACCTTTTTGGCCAATTCAGCTCGTGGTTTCTGATACCCGAGCTTGTCCCAGGATAACCAACCCCGTGTAGATTATCATATAGGTTTCCATTTGAGGCGAAATCGGATAAGATCAATTGCATAGTTGAAGACCAGTAATACCCTTGAAAAGTTACAAGATTCGGGTGTCTGAGAGATCCTAACCGTCCGATTTCTTGCTCAAATTCATCTTGATTCTTGATTCTTCCTAAAGCTTTGATCTTTTTCACTGCTATTGAAATCCCACCTTCAAAATCGGCTTTGTATACACTTCCAATTGTTCCCATTCCGATCAAACTATCTTTATCGAGTAAAGCTTTAGTCCCGGCTTCCCAATCTTCATATTTTGATGGCAAAGTTTTGCTAAAAAGTACCAACTTTCCAATGATCACATTAGAATCTGATGAAGCTAAAGGCGTGCTTTCAATAATCATTGCTTCATCTTCTCTCCTTCTTCTTCGCGCTTTCATGTTCAAAATGGTTATCAAACAAACTCCTATCAAGATCAATGAAGCAGCAACAATGGCAACAATGGTGGAAACACTTAATTTCCGCCTACTTGATTCAGAATTCGTTGAATCTCCTGGACAAGATCGATCCAATGGGGCTCCACATAGGCCTGGATTATTAGAAAACACAGAGGAATTGAAATTTTGGATTGAAAACGAAGGAATCTGACCCGATAACTGGTTGTAGGAGACGTTGAAGTGATTCAAGTTTGACAGATTTGTTAGAGAAAACGGGATTGACCCAGATAATGAATTTTCTGACAGATCTAATGTTTGGATTTTAGACAGATTTCCTAAAGACGGTGGTATTGTTCCGTTAAGGTTGTTTTTGTGAAGATCAAGGATTCTAAGGTAGGACATGTTGTAAAATGTTTCTGGGATTTGTCCCTGCAAAGAGTTTCCTGAAACATCCCTGTAAAATGTAACAAGATTAGCATTTGATCATCAAGGTTAGCTGATTTACAACAAAGAAAGCTTAAGGTATAACTCGACTTACAGCTCGAGAAGAAACCTGCAATTGCTTAAAGAATCTGGGATTCCACCTTCAAGATCAAGGTTATGCAGATCAAGAACTTGCAGAAGCTCAATGGACCCAAATTCTTCTGGGATTTCACCATTTATTGAATTATTTCCCAGTTTAATCACCGTAAGTCGTTTTAAGTTCGAAATCTCAACCGGGATTTCACCATTTAACCTGTTATACCCCATGTTTATAACCTTTAAGCCACTGCATTGTGCAACAACGCTCATAGGGATCTCCCCTTGAAAACCATTGCCAGCGACATCAAATACTTCTAAACTTTGACTACAAGTTTGAACCACTTGAATCTGTGGTTCAAACCGGTTGTACGAAATGTTAAAATAGCTCAGATTTGCTAACTCAAGAGCACGAAAAGGGGGATTTCCAGTGAAAAGATTGCTGCCAAGATCTAAAAGCTGTAATCTTTGACAGCCTGAGATTTCTTCTTCAACACTTCCAGTTAACATGTTGCTTCTAACAGATAAATAAACAAGATTTGGGATTTCACAAATTTGTGAAGGGAATCCACCACTCAAACTGTTGAATGATACATCAAACCCTTCAAGATTCAAGCAATTGTTAATGATCATTGGAATTGGACCCGAAAGATTGTTATGTGAGAGGGAAATGAACTTTGTTTTCTCACAAAACCGAAACAAAGACGATGGAATCTGTCCTTCAAACTCATTTTTCGACAAATCAAGCAACCGAATGCTCGGTAAATCCCCTAAAAACTCAGGGATTGAACCAGATAAAGCATTGGAGCTCACATTGATCTTCCACAAAGTGGTGAGTTCTCGAAACTCCGGTGGGATGTTTCCAGTGAATCTATTCCCAAAGAGTGTGAGAATCCTAAGGGATTTCAACTCCGACAATGCCGGTGACAACACACCTGCTAAACTAGTGTTCCACAACACAATCTTATTCACATTCCCAAAAGAATCACAAAACACACCACTGTAATCTCTACACTGATCTGCATTCAAATCCCATGAACTCAAACTACTGTAAGGGTCACTTGTGATGTTACCTTTGAATTGAAGCAAGATCTCTTTCTCGGTGGCTGCTGCAGCCTCCGGCCACCGGAAAACCACCACCAAGAGAACACCGGCGGTCAAGTAGCAGCATTGTTGCAATAAGCTTCTCATTGATTAAAGATCGGAGCAAATGTCGATAACTACTAGACTGCTACTGTGTGTACCCATTTGTCAAATCGATTCAAATTTGATGAAATTGAAATGGGTAATGGATTACCGGAACCAACATTGAAATGCAATTATCACCAACGTTTGAAGACTGCAAATCGGTCAAAGAAACAAGATTTGGGGGCTAAATTACTAGTTGGTGATTCAATTTTGCAAAAAATTGAAATGGGTATTGAAGAATAAGCAAAAAAGGTTCAGATTTTGGATGAATTCGCTTGTGGGTAGCTGTTGGATCAATCAATGGTCAGGATTAGATTGGGTTAGAACTTAGAACCCTAGATGAATCTTGAAGAAGAGGGGAAATTAGAAGTTGAAGAAATGAGATTGGTGTGAGTTCAGGGGAGGACGGTGGTGGTCCACGGTGGTGATGCGGTGGCGACGGCGGTGATGGTGGTGGTAGTGGTGGTGATTCTTAGAAGTTTAAAGCATATACTAATGATGATCTTGTTTGTTTCCTACAAAAAGATGGCTGTCTTCACATACTCTGGTCATCTTCTGCTCATTAAATTTAAGGCTGGTGAAGATGGGAATTTTGTTATTAAATTACATTTAACAAACTATAAATAAATATAGAATTATAAAAAAAGAAAACATACAGTGTTTGTCTTAACTTTCGCTTTATGCAAGGGCCGAAAGATTTCAAATCGTTTGGTAATATGATGTATGTAGTTTTACTTTACATTTTATGCAACAATCTGTTTCATACAACTTAAACCTATGATTTTATAGTCACAAATTAATAACATTATCGGTTGCCGAATAAAAATAATTCTTGAGAATTAGGGATGTCATTTTTACCCGAACTCGAATACCTAACCCGATTATACTCTACCCGAACCCGATTAAGGCATAACCCGAAAAAACCGAACCCGATTACAATCAAACCTGAATATGAAATTCTTATTTAAGTCGGTCTTTGGGTTGTGTTTTGCCAATTCGGGTTGACCCGAATAACCCGAATACCATATCGTCATAATTGACAATCCATATTTCGTATTTTAAGATTTCAATCTACGTCATCTGTTTTTAACTTTTTATGAACTCGATCAATCCTTCCATAACTCTATTTTCAATCGATGACACAAATTTTAAACTCGATCATTCCATCAGTCCATCTTTCATAATAAAGCATTTAAACCGATTACAAACAAGGTAGAGTAATTTCATATTTGAGCATTATCATATATTTGTTTTAAATATATGTTTGTTACTCCTTGTACGTCCGAGCTTAATAATATAAAGGAAACACGTTGTATAGCCTAGTAACGTGTTATTGTTTTACCTTTATTCGAGCAATAACAGTTATGATGATTGGTTGTGTTAAGCGTATGTCCGAGCAATATGTGGACTTAGAGGTTGATTTTGTTTTTTTTTCAACTATGACTACCAAACTTGTTTGTGAAGAGATTTCAAATTCAATTACCAAACCGAAACACTTTAAAGTTTAAAGTATGTTGCCTTTGATTTTTAAATTTACAAGTGGACCAACCCGATTACCGATTAACCCGACCCGAATAAACCCGAAAACCAAAAACCAAATACCGATTAAATATAGTTTATTTGGTTCGGTCTTCGGGTTGATTTTCTACATCTAAAAACCCGAGGAACCCGACCTGATGAACCCGAAACCCAATTAAAACACCCGAATGACACCCCTATTGAGAATTATAAAATTAAAGGATATAATAAGTAGGAAAGATGTTAATGGAGAGTGTGTGTACCAGTTCAGCATTTATTCCCCTCACCAACCAAAGCCAGCACCACCATGTTGCCGTTACCATCAACCTTTGTCAAATATATAGGTCGAAAAAGTTTTATTTGATGCAATTCATAACTATCAATCAATCATTAGTATGACTTAAAGTTATAAAAAGTTGGTTATTATTTCATTTTAGTTTCTTATAACGCACGATAAAGATGGCTGAGATCAATTTTATGAAAATTAAAGGGGTTGAACTTGTTATCAAATTGGTTATTGTATATTTTTATGTTTCATTTATGACCCATAGAACTAAACTAAAAAACTATATGAACCCATAATCATTTCAAAAAGTGTTAATGAATTAAATAAAAAAATGTTAATATTTCTATGTGTTAGTTTATATTAAGAATAAAGTAATTATATAATTTATTATAGAAAAAAAGACAAGAAATGAAACAATTTTTGAAAGAGATAGTATTTAATTTAGCTATTCATGAATGTGCATCATTGTCTTTCCAGTTGTCAAACAAATTGATTTATGTACAAGAGGCCCAAATGTAAATCTTAAATTAAAAAAAATGATATCTCTTTTTGCAAATAAACTGCTCAAACATGTCACTCGTTAAAAACCAACTAGCACCTAGTGTCGTTCAACTCATACTAGCCGGTCTGACTGGATGGTCCGGTGCGATCAAATTTTAATTAACAACATGTGTATAACTGTTCATCTAAAATGAAATGATTATTTTATATATCGTAAAACAATTATGAACTGATTTCAAATACTTTTATTAAAAAGCTAGAAACAAAAAGAATTATATTAAGAATTTAAATCTAAATATATAAACTTTGTTAGTCAAAAGTTTGCTTAAATTCTTGAAATAACATACACTAAAATACAACTATCAAACAACTGCCGTCACGTTTTGCATATGATGACAAACAATAATTATATGTATTTCTCACGCAATAAAAAGAAACATATAAAGGTATATATACTACTCTCTATTAGGCTTTTTTGGCTTATTTGGTTTGTGTATCGTGTTTGCTTAGCTCTTTTAGATTAATCGTCGGGTTTATTCAATTTTATCTTAAAACATTGAATGACCAACTTTTGGGTTGTTAATTCAAATATACATATATAAAAATGAAAACGTTTGATTAATATAATGTGTGTACCCTTGGATTCCTGAAATACAAAATGCCAAATACTGAAAGCAAGTTTGCTTTATTCGGTTTCTATTTTGACTGCATCCCAATAAGACAAGTAGAATTACACTATATAAAACAATAGAATAGAATAATAGATTGTAACATATTAAAAACTATATGAAACACGATACACAAATAATCAAGTTTTAGGTCGAGGTTACATAGGTTGAGGTTGAAGTTGTTTTGCTTCTACATTGAATATGTATGGCGGGTTTTGTAGTTGAGTTTGATGAGGATATATATACGTTATAATATTTTTAATTTCTTAACATGTTTAAATTAAACATGGCAACCCACTTACTTGTCAAACCCGTCAAGTTGATTAACCTATTTATATAAACATGTTATTGGGACCATCCAGTTACATAGTTACATGGGCTTAAAGTTTATAGTTAAGGTTTAGTAACAATAAAAAAAGATAGTTCGTGTATGTATTGGGTGATTCCAGTAATATGTCGAGTTTACTCAAGACATGCTATAAACTTTACACAAGTACTTGATGTATGTACTACATAACATATTCTCAGTGTTTCAATGCATTTGTCATAGCTTTCTTTATTATGGTACATGTGTAAAATTCTAGTGGGGTTTGAACCGGAATGATGTGCATGCTTATTAACTTTTACATTTTTATTACATAGTTAATAGTATAAAACTAGGGTACTTTTGTGAAATGTTCAAATATCTATTACACGGTCAAAATATACAAACACTTTGAGGTTCTTTAGGCTAAAATCATAGTATTCGTCGAATCGTCGCTCAACCAGAGAAAGATGAATAATGATAATGTATCGATGTTGTTGTTTTACAATGAATATATGGTACCATGTACATCAACTTGTTACACACTATCCCTAATAGTTAAACCTAATTCGACTGTGGCCCAAACATAGCAATCTTTGCGAACGTTTTTCTTGAAAAGTTCAAACTAAATGCCCTTTTATCAACAAAAATAAATTCTCCAACAACAAGCTTGATTCATTCCCCAACGTTTTCGCGTATCATCAAGAACTATAAAAGCCTATCCAAACAGTTAGTAAACATGGACGTTCATGTTTCCAATCATGTAACAAATGTATTAGTTATAAATACAAGTCATGTAACAAATGTTTTCTTGCCGAATCGGTCGTCTTACTAATCCACTGGTCGGTTTGTTTAAAAAACAAGACCACGCCATAAAAAATTCAAAACTTAAAGCTATATAGACATAACTAATGCAAAACAAAATATAAATATGATTCATCTTTTGAAGTAAAGTTTTAATTTTAATAAAATATGAAACTTTAAATAAAGAAAAAATGAAAAAAAAACAAGACATAAAAATCACTGGAATTGTGTCTGATGACTTGGTTGAATCAGTAACTGAGACCGGACTCTGATACTAATCTTGTATACATTGTAACCAAATAACCAATATTGAAAATTAATCTAATATGAGTTGTTCATTTATCCATTACATTAATAACCAGCAAATTTTAGTTATTTTATACCATATCTTTTAAAAATATATATTGCTAACATATATGAAATTCTAATTAAACCGTTCGACACTAATGTATTCATGTAGAAAAAAAAAATCATTTATAATAAGAGGCCCACGAAAGTGACACGATAGCGGAACAACCCACCTATTTAATTTGCTCGCTTTACCGTTACCAACGTCATCCTCTATTTGCAATTCTACCTTTTATTAGTTTTTTCTATTTTTATATAATAAATATTGTCTCCATCTACAAATAAATTCTTACGTCTTTTTCACGATTTTTCTCTGTATTAACTATTAAATGTTTTCAAATATTATGGATGCTCTTAATAATAGCGCTAAATTGGTAAAACTAACAAATAATGTGAAAAAACACATTATTTAAATCCCGAAACATTAGAGAAAACAGATGTTCATTTTTATAATGGAATGACATGAAGTGGATAGAATGGAGTAGGAAAAAAGAAGTCTAACGTGTTTATGGATTTGACAAACATGACAATAAAAGGGGGATTACGACAAATGTTTAAGTTTTCCACCAAAGTAGGACGTTATAAATGTAAAATGGGCCCGTTGGCTACAATAACATGCTTAGAAGATTTAATACAGTTACTAAAAAATGACGTGATATTACCTTGGTTACTGGTCATGTGAGCGTAGGCCCGTAGTCAATGTACCAAGTGGGAGATTGATCTAGCGTCAATAGAGTGATAGGGGTAGAATTAGTATTCCATATAGAAATTAGGTTAGGTGGATGATAAGATATTAAGATGTGAGATTATAATAGTACCAACGTAAGGATGAATTTGAGTTTAATTGTAAAATGGGACATGACTTGTCATGGTTTGATTATATTCCGATAAAAACTTTATTTCATTTAAAGGATTAAATCCTTTACCTTTCAATGACACATTCAAGGAAAATCAAAATTTTCGGTATTTTTATCCAAGGTCAATTAAAAACTGAAAACTTGGATTATGAAATTGCGAAACAAAATTTTAAAATTGGATCAATACTTCCAATTGAATGAGTATGAATAAAGAATCCATGGATGAAGATAGACAAGTAGATTTCTAATTTCTAATCGTAACTAAATCTTCAATTTTATTTTGATTTGTAGCGAATAGATTGAAGCAAATTTGTAGCGAATAAATTGAAGCAAAATAGCTATTAAAGAATGTCTTTAGTTTACTAGAGACATTGACATATTATTTGATGTGAGAGGTTCATGTTTCAACACTTGATGTTTATTATTGGAAGAGGGAGACAAGAAAACATGATTACAACAAGTGCATTGACTTAATGTTTATTAGTGATGATAGATACACTTATATATAGATAAGGCATACATGGAAGGAGATGATCCTTAGGAAAAGGATTATTTAACTATCACAATGTGAACTAACTAACTAATTAAGGAAGTGTGATGGATTTGGGGATTGAGGATCAGAGTATGAGACACATCTTGTATTCTATATACACTATGATAATTGTTTAAGAAAATATAACTTAAAGAGGCGAATAATGAGTATATCATAATGTAACTACGATTGCACCATGCTAGAATGAGGGCTCGTAAAGCGTACCCCTATTGAGGTTTCTTCAATTGATCCTGAAATGTAAATTTGGTTTTACATTTGTATTCGTGGTTGTTTGATTATGTAAAACCCAAGGGAATGTTTCATCTCAAATTCCTTTGGTTGTGGGATTTCAAATTCTCTCTCTAGGTGGAAGGATTTTAAAATCCCACAACCAAAGGAATTTAAGATGAAACATTCCCTTGAGTTTACTTTTAATTGTTCACTCAAACATACTTTTACTTGAAAATTATACTAGTTTTTCATTTTCAATCCATTCCATTCCATTCCTTCCAACCAAATGCCCCCTAAATGAATAGGTGATTGTTGCGGCGACTCTTAAGGAGTTATGGTAGGTAGTTGAGGGTGGTGAACTCGTGATGATGGCGATGCTACAAGAATTAAATCCATCTCTAGAGTTCTACTTCTTACCCTCATGTTCGTAGATTAAGCCTTATTTTAAGGGGTAAAAGGGAGGTTATAATTGCTAAAAACTATAAACTGTATATCTCTCATCATATCTTTATGACATATATAATAAGCTAATTAATAGTAGATAAAAGATAATAATTACCAAGTTAGAAAGATTCATATTCATTGTCTCTTTCCCTCTAAAATCCTAAAATTCCTAATGATTCTAAAACGTAATGGGCTCCGTTCAAATGGGCTTAGTTAATATCTCCATATAACTCTACTTGGGCCTGATAGCATCAAATCAAAGTCCAAAACTCCAATTCATCATTTGCAGCCAAAATCAAACGAATTGACTGTCTTGTTGTCTTATGAACAAATATCTGATATAATACTGAAAACCAAAAAACCCAGATGTTACTATAAGATGTTGATGTTACAATATCTTCACTAAAAAATCCCCAAAATAAAAAAACATCCAACTGTTCCAGTGACTAAAAACATGTAATTTCATCGTCTATGGTCGTTTACAAGACTCTAACACCGCGTCTTTCAGTTCCAAAACAGATGAAAGACAGCAAAATGAAAACGAAAGGAAGATTCTTTTATAGAGTATGTATGTCGATTATATACAACTTATCGAGGGTATAAGCAGAATAAAACAAACAAAACAAAGTCATGGTCAATCGTTTATATACTAAAAATCAATGGAAAACATACTTTGTTTTGTTAGTTCAGTTCCTCCATCAGTTTCAGCACCTTACTGCAACAGTAGCTGTTCTTCGTCATTCTGCAACTCACTCAACCGTCTTTTAGCATAAACTGTGACCACCACAGTGGTAGCGATGGTTAAAAGAAACCCGAAAACAGTACAAATAATCTGAGGTGCAGAAAGGGATCGCTGATCATTTGAAGCATCTGCTAATGTTCGGATCATTATACCCCTGTAATTTTCAAATCCAAAATTAATAACTACAACAAACTTCTACGATTAACTGGTAATGGGTGTGAATCTTACGTGTATATTGCAACGAAAATCTCGGGTATCATTCCCAACAATGTCCCTAACAAATAAGGACCAAATTTAACATCAGTCGCAACAGCACAGTAATTGTACACCATGTATGGGAAAGGTGAAATCCTTAACAATGCGACAGCTCTAAATTGATTAAACCAGTTTCCTTCACCAGCTAACTTCAAGATCGAAGCTTTCTTTGGGTACCTCTCTAACCACCCCTATACAAGCAAGGAAATTAATAATTAGACATATACAGATATACTAAATAGTGATATGAAAAACAAAATGAGGAGCAAGCAATGTATATGATTTCTTGTTTGATTGTCATGAATGTACTTATATAGTTAGGCTTTCTATAAAGCCTATCCCAAATACATATGAAACTATAGCATATCTGCATATGGTAAGAATTTAAATCAAGATAATGGTCTGTTTTCAAAGTACAACACTGATTCAAGCTATAAAAACATCCCATAAGGAAACTAAGCGAGGTGTGCTTGCTGTTTCAGGGAAAACAGATAACAGAGGAAGCCAACATCTTTTGATACAGTATAAACTTCAAAATTTAGACTTAAGTCATGCATCAAGAATCCAAATTCAGTCAATTTCATACAATATTACAAGCCTGTAATCCACATCCCTTAACTTGTATTACATTTAGCTTGAATTCCTTCTGTCTTATTTGCAAATCCAATTACATTAAACATGATGATACAAAAAATCAAATACTATGATAACACTCACTTGGATTTTGTGGTAAAAGAGGGAACCCAAGAAATAAGGAATCGAGGCGCCGATAGTGACTCCACCAATGATCAACAGAAACCCATAACCATAACCAAAGCTCATTCCAGCCACCCACATCGACGGAGTAGACGGTAGAAATACAGTGGGGAACAATGCCACTGAAGCAAATATCAAAACTGCTAACACTGGTTTGCTAAAAGTTCTTGTTTCCCAATTCAAAATAGGTATCACCTCCTGCAACAAAACAAACAGTGGGATTCAATTGAATTCAGTTCACACCAGCTCTTCAGTAAATCAATTGAACCAAAAGTTTATACAATCAAAACACACCAGTTAGAATGCGAATTAGGGCTTTTTTCGATTGGCAAATTAGGGTTTGTGAGTACTTTACACATCAACAATCAATCAACAAAATCTGTTCATATAACAATCAAATTCAGATAACAGCAAATCAACAAACCTTATCCATCAGAAACGGTCCAATCCACAGGAAGAAACAAACCCCCAAAACAGCCAAGAAGACAACCACAAGAACAAGCTTAGCCCACCACCAAATACAGCACCAAAACCCAACACCGACATTACCACCACCACTCGACGACGGAAGAGAATCTCCGCCGCTGCAACCACCACCACCACCGCCACCGCCACCGCCCAACCCCTCCGGTTCATTCAAAATCACATAATCATCCCTAGGATCTTCAATTGCGATCTTCAACAGAGTAACTACATCATTCTCCTCATACGTCATAATAACAGCAACAAACCCAGATCAAAATCAGGTCAATTGAACAGAATCACCCACCGATCGGAGGTTTTGCAAGTAGCCGTTGGAATTACTCCGATCAAACTGAAACTGAAGCCGATTATCAAAAACGACGACCGATGAATCAGATCAAACGAAGAAATTGAACATTAAAGGTAAACAAACGTTGATTCAGATGGATTGATAGGTTGATTGGATTATGAGGAAAGTTAAAGATCTTTAAAGTTGGGTATAGTATATGATATGAAAAATATAAAATATAGTGAGTTGAGGAGCCTATGATGAGTATTTGATGATATATAAGGGGCAACTACACCATGCCAACCCCAAACTAGACCCACACTAGTGCACCACCTGTAAACGGGCGTTTGAAAACATACATACGCGAGTTTGCGAAGGTTTTATTTTTCTCATATAAAGTTTTGAATGACGTTCGGGTTTTTTTTTTATATAGTGCAACATATGTCATCGACACATAATGTTTTCTTCATGGTTTTATAACTATGTCATAACATAGTGTTTTGTTTTTTTAGTATGATGTTTCAAGTGATATCAATAATGTACAAAGTACAAGAGATATGTTTATTATATGAAGATATCAAATATGTATGTTATCAACGTCTCATTTGATGTGTGGATTATTGATAACATGTCGATGTTAGTTTTTTTATGGTTTTACACTCCCGTCGTAACACGAGGGTCTTAATACTAGTATACTTAAAAATACTAATGTCGGTAAATATATCAGGGACCTTTTAATACAATAAATATATTTAGATAGAGATGTCTAATATATAAAAAAGCTAGCCGGTGGTTATAAGAAGTTATTTTGAATATCCAATATTTTTAAACAAATGTTCAAAATATCCAAAATTTGTAATCCAGGATTTTCTATACATAGTTTGAGAGCATTCACAATCTACTCATCACTTTCATCTTTATATTACATTAAAAGTCATTAGTGTTTTTTTTCTTTCCTTTTCAATTAAATAATATCTTTTTATATCTTAATGATTAATTTTCTCTATACTTTACTCACAATCACTTTTAACAAATATTAAAAAACTAACAGAGATAAACAATGTTTTATCAAATATAAAGATGAACAATAACATTTTTTCTATAAACAGTTTCAATAGTAACATATTTTATTATAAAATGAAATGATTATTTGTAGGTTAATCAAATCGTATAGCACACTATCTTATAAATAACAGTTTGAGTAGTAACGTATTTAATTAAGTTTAGTGATTATATATATAGTAGTAACAGGACCATGTATAGGCTACAAGCATTTAATCAAAATTTGATAATCTATATTTCCTTAAATAATTGAAGATAATATATAAATGTTGATGACCCGAAAATTAGTACCGAGTAAAGTCAGTAAGTATGGATACATTTGTCCTATATAAGTGTCATGATTGATTATATTTTAAAGAAAGGGTTTGCTTGTTAAACATTAAAGTAATGATAAATATAAAATTAATGTAATCATTGATGGAATAAGTTACATCTAATTTTTGTTTCATGGTGTATTAAAGAATGCCTAAATTATATTATACATTTCAAGACAAAAATTGTTATAATGTGTAAAAGTTTAAAGATTTTGAGATGATATTAGTTTTTAAAATTTAGAGTGAATTGGAGTTTTCTTCTTATGGTTTAATCATATTTGTTATTTTCATTCAATAATTTTTTTTACATTTAGCTCCCATGGTTTGAAATTTTATTATTTTTATCTAAAAATATTAGCTTTATTATTTTAAAATATTAAATATTCATCATTAAAAGTGTTAGTATATAAGTTTTCATACGAAAACAAAATCCTAACCTATGTTTGCGTGTTACTGATAAAATTTTATTCACGGAATTTATGTTTCTGGATGAAAGTGGTAATATTTTCAAACCTTGGGAAGTCACATGTAAGAATAAAAAATTTTTTGGATAAAAATGGCAAGTATGACTAAACCACAAGAAGAAAAACACCAATTTACTTTAAAATCTATTACAATCTTATCAGTATTTAAGTCTTTATCGCAACTTTTATTTATATATTGATAGAAGAATGATGTTCTAGAGACCCTTCAGTGAGTTACTTCAGATAATCCTAAGTATGTCATATAAGAGGTTGCGTTATAGTGACTCGAATAAGTTTTTTGTAATGATGGCCTCTAACTAATCTACTTCTAAGTTACACCTATATTCAAAACGGGACTTGGAACCTCAAAACTCGGACAAATATCCTCTAGGACAATTAAGGATTTTACTTTTAACCAAATCTTCGACTTATGTTGATCTACAAAAGCCTACTCACTGTTCTCGTCTTAATAATTTAAATGTTGGTGTTAACATATCATACAAATTACTAGTTGATGATGAGCATCCTATTTTGGTCTGGGGGCTTTGACCCATTCATGTTGATGTTACCAATATCATACAAATTGATAGTTGATGATGGGCATCTTATATTGGTCTAGTGGCTATGACCCATTCATGTTGATGTTAACAATATCATACAAATTGATAGTTGATGATAGGCATCTTATATTGGTATAGTGACTATGACACATTCTTGTTGTGCCCATTAGTGTTTGGCTCATCTCTCTCTATAAAAGAGAAATGTATCAACATTGTAAGCATTTGACTTTTTTTAGCTCCTCTACGGCAGCTATTTTCATATATCAATGTGCCACACACTCTTACGCATATATATAGGTATGTGTATACTCTTATGATTATATCTAATGATTTTACGTAGACTGACTTGACTGCCATAGTGTATGAGGTGGTTCAACCTCTAGACCTTCTAAAATAGTTCTAATAGGTTGTTCTCATGTTACATCTTTACTTCAAGATCATGAAAGACTAGATTTGATCAAAAATAACTCCATTACCTACCTCAAATTTGTTGCTTCAATAGTAGCTTACGGTGTTTGTTTGTAATACATGATTTCCAAATAAAAATAGGCATATGAGGGAAAATAAAACAACATTTTAGCAAGAGTTTATACATTGTAAAGCCAGGTCCATACAAACACATAGTAAAGTGCTTAATTTGATTTTCTGCATTCAAAACCTTCTTTTTTTAGTAAAACATGTAATACATTAAAGCCTTTTAGTGCTACCAAGGTTGTATAATTTTATTAAATCTGGTTGTTAAATTGTTATAATTTTATCAAATCTGGTTGTTAAATTGTTATAATTTTATTAAATCTGGTTGTTAAATTGTTAAGACGAGAACAACGTGTTTTAATATTTTAACTTAAAATAAAACAATCATATTTGATCGTTAAAAAGTTGTTACAATGCCTTAGAAATGTATATTAAAACGAACAAACCTAGATGTGTGACGAGTGTGATAGCTTATGTTAAGAAGAAGTCGTTTGTAATTATCGGTAATTTTATCAACCACGAGGAACCTTCATCTCTTAACGGTATATATAACCTTAAAATGGGTAATCTTTTATGGACATTATCTTCATTTTTATTAGCTAAGATAGAGAAACATGACCAAAGTGGTAATCAATGATCAACATTTACTAAAATTCAACTTTAATTAGGGTTGGGTTATTGTAAAAAATGTATTTAATCTTAAAAGCGTAAAAAGGAGTGTGAGCTTGACACGTGTCCTTCTATTGTTTTAAAGCAAATGACATTTTAATTATTGTATCAAATACATCAGTTCATTGTGTCATATACCATTATCATATATTTCACATCATTTGTTAAATGTATTTATTATTTATTTTACGTTTTAGATCATTTTACATTATTATTGTCATTGAACCTATATATTATACTTTACAATTAAAAGTGGACAATAATATTCCTTCACCAATGTATTTATCAAAACTTGAAATAACACAATGTGTTATTTGCATTTGTTTATACATTATATAAACTTGTTGTTATCTATCATTGTATTTTATAATCAAAAGTACATAATGATATTATTTCACCAATATATTTTTTAAAACTTATAGTGTTCAAGATTATATAATGATGATCAGGTAATACAATGAGCCATTGTGTTATTTGTTATTGTTCTTAATGTATTAGATTAATTAGTTTTAATTTTATTATTATGTTTTACGTATTAGAGATACACAACAATGTTCATTGTTATACTTTATTATTTTAGAAAAAAGTTAACTAATAAAAATACACAATGAATTTGTACCAAAAGACACAATGATGATATGTAAGCTTAAAATTGTAAAAAAATTATTAAAATTTTATATAACAATATTGTACTTGTTTTAAAGATAAAATACATTTGTTTTTATGATTTAATTTTTTTAAATTTAATGTCGTACATAAAAGTTATAAACGTTTAAAAAAAGTGGGTGAGCTTGCAAAGAGTAAACAAAAGTGGCTATTACTAGAATAAGCCTCTAACAAACTTTTTTCTACAATTTTGTCTCAACCATTGATTTAGAGGATCGATGATGGAGATTACTTTTTACATATTTTAGTTTTAAGAGACTTGAACATTCCCCTTTTTAAGTGTTGCTGTTTACTACTATATAAAACTATTTTATTTACAAAATAATTGATTCATCTTTACTGCAAATTTATTTATTTGTATTCCAAACAAACAATAAATCATAACAAATATGAAGTGCACTTGCAAGTGGTGATCGTATAACAACGATTCTTTATTAAATAAACGAGTTTATTGATGTTACATAAGTGCAAAGTGGATACATGTGTTTTGATTACATATTATGTTCATTTAAGTCCGTATCTATGTGAAGAAATTATATAAACAAAACATATACCTTCGAGTAGGAAACAAGAATTGAGATTGAAAAGTTTTAAATCAAGAATTACAATTGGATAGAATATGAATGATAAATGATAATTCATCCACACATCATTAGTTTCCACCTTAATTGATTTCATACACACATTGTGTTTGTCTTTTTTGTGTATGTTAGGTTTAAAGTCAAGTTACATAGTGAAAACATGATGGATTTGGATTAACTTATAACAATGTGTGTTACTCATCCTATTGCTATTTGGTTAGGGGTTATTGTATGGATGTGCGTATGTTGTGTTTCATAGCATGATTTTGGACTTGAAAATTCCATTACAATTCATGTTAGAGTTACAATGTATATAAAAGTCATTCACAACATTAGAGGCCATGCATGATTACATTAGTTTAGCCAAAAGAAACATTAGAGGTTGTTGGCGACTTGGCCCAAAATCATCTAAGCCGAGAATGACCTATTGAAGGAAAAGGTTTGCATCGATGATCTCATTAGAAGAAGATTCGGATTAGGAAACAAAAAGAATAAGTGGTTTTGGGGAATTACTCTCAGATCAATTCTCGAGACTATATGATCTTGAATCCTCAAAAACCTTCCATATCAATCAAAGAGTGCTACAAGCCGTAAGTGACTCATCTCTATGTGTTATGTGAACTAAAGTGTGGAATTCAAAAGACAATACACACTCAATAATCAAGATCAAAAAGAAAACCAAAACTACACAAGTAGACCTTCATGTTTACAGTGTTGATAGTATCAACACAAAACTTCTAAATGGTAAACTAACAAGATGAGTACTTTCACATAACTAACTTCAGCGTATAACACCAACAATTTACATCTCTAGGCGAAGTTCAACAAGTTTAGTAATACTCAATATCTTTAAAAAAATATTGAAACTTCGATCTACGGACAACTTTAGTGATCAACACATCAGCTGCATTATCTAAAGTATTCACCGTTTCCACTTTGACTTCTACAGAGTTTAGAACATCCCTAATAAAATACAATTGAACACTTAGGTGCTTAGACCTTTCATGAAACACCATAACATTAACTTTACACTTTTGATATTTTTTGTGTTTCTCTCATACCATTATTTAAACAACTATCTTTCATCATTTTACTTCACCTCTTGAAACTTAACATTTCAAATACTTATAAATACTATTATGTAGTTAAAATGTAAGAGAAGATGAAGCAAGAAAGAAATGTTAAAAGTTAAAACACTAATACCTTTTTCCTTACCTCACTATATAAATGTGATCATTTCCTTAATTAAGAGCAAATTAGTGGTGCTCCCTTTCATTTGTTATTAAGGTAGGCTAAAGGGATCTATGTATTTTGGAGAGAACTTATGGCGACCTCTGTCATATTAGACGGAAGATTGTACAATTATGATGTCTACCACTTAAGAGAAAATTTAGTAAAGAAATTGTTGATTGAATGTTAAAGAGTGTGCATATGATGGATTTGTTAACATTTAGTTGAATTATGTTGTGTTTGTGTGATGATATATTTTTTTCTATCTCTTTTTTAGAAATATATTGTTGAGTTGTTGAAATTAACTCGAAATCTTTTAAAATCAAAATAACTTATTCACCCGAAGTTTGTGTAGTTTACTCATGATTTAATGGTTTAGTGATATAACGTTTAACTCTTTATAAGTGCATTATTAGGTGGAACTGGTATGGTAAGAAACCGTTGCTAACAACCTAAAACTCTACCATTGATCTTCACATTAATAAAAGGGTTTATGATAGATTTAAGTAAACGTATACCAATGCCCATAGCATTATAGCGTAATAGCATTGATGATTGCTCACCATAAAAATAGTAAGAGCTTAAATTACTTACAAGTATAAAGTTAGGTGATAAGGCTACCAATGATTCTTAGTTCAACTGGTTAAGGTGAGATACCCATGATATGTAAATAAAGGGGAGGTCATGAGTTCAAGTCTCACTCTAAGTAAAATCTTTAGAGTTTAGTCAAATGGTTTTTTTAGCAATGAGTTTCCTCTTGAGGGGTTGGGGGTGCGGTCCCGATTGGAAAACGTATAGATGGACCCGTTAAGATAACACCTATCTTACGAAACAAGGTCGTACATTTGCCGTAAAAAAAAGGTGATAAAGGCTAAATACAATATTATTAAAAAAATCAAAACTAAAAACGAGATCATTAATGCAACAATAAAAACCATATCATACGTCTCTATCTTCATGTGATTCGTATTCATTATTGTTCCTGCTCAATATTAATGTTGAATTGAATGTAACAAGTGATTTCTATACTATATCTATAATCATAAATTTGTTCGTCCCACGGAAATTATTGTCCAATAGAAGTTCTTCTGAGAGAAAAAATACCGAACTTATTAACTCGTTTATGACACATTCGTTTTAAAATTTACAGGAGGCAATGCGATTCACGGGTCATCTAGAGACAAAAGATGAGGTTCGAACTACTATTTCTATCCCAAAATTGCATCATGCTATAACCTTGATTTGGACTCCCGATCAATATCATGAGCTGACCACTCTAAGATATGCTACAATCTCTTTCTTACTTTGGTTTCAAGAGTAAGTTTAAAAAATAAAATAATTGTTTTTCGTTTATTAACTATTTCTAAACAATTTTAATAATATATTATAAATACTAAAATAATAAATAAACGCACTAATGCGAAACGTTAAGATATAACATCAACAACAGCTTACCAAAGTAATACGGATGTTTGATGCTGATAATTCATATAAAATAGTTAAGTTGCCTTTGGGTTTACTTCTACCATCAATTCTTTATTGCGATTAATTAATTATGAAAACACTTTTCTTTAATCTTGCCGTAGAATGTCCCTAATAAATAAAATAATTTTTTATATGTGTAGCCAGATTTTAATTCTAAACTATTATTTTTAGACAATATATATTGAAAAGGAATGGTTATATATATATATATATATATATATATATATATATATATATATATATATATATATATATATATATATATATATTTGTTGCTGGGAATAGAAGGTATTATATGTAAAAGTTTTTTGATTTTTAAAACCACCACTTTGTTTATATCTCATGTCATATCACCTCATTTATTCGAATGATAGTATATGTCACATGTTATATAAAAGATGATGTGTTTTATACACAATCGGCACCCTAAGTTGCCGTATAGAAACACTAACTGCATTTTATCGCTTCTAAATGATATTTATTGCATATATCACTTAATTTTAGACGTGTGAGTGGTAAACATGATATATAAAACCAATATTTTTATACAGAAAACAAAACATTATAACCAATGTTTACTGAACCGATCGGACGTCGAGCCGAACGCTTTACTGGTTTGGTGGTCAGACCAATCAGACCGTATTTAATAACCAGATGACGTCATAATTATATATATAGTATATTATTTATATAGTTATATATATAATTAAATATAATTAATTTATATATGCATTTTATACTCATATATAAAACTCAACTATATATGTATATCCAACACACTAATTTATGGTTCAACACATCGTTTTTACCCATTAAAATCAATACACACAACACATCATAACGAACCTGACCGGCCACCTAGCCGATCCCCAGTCGAACCGGTTGGACCGGCCGGTCCGATCCGGTCCCAACGACATTGTGTATAACATTATACTTTTATGTAAAAAAATCTGTCGCTTTAATTTATAAAAAGGAAACGAGTACCTCAAATAAATAAACTACTATATTTTGGTACGTGGTTTTAAAATTAAACTCAACTCATATATAATTTTAACATATTGTTGGGTCATTTTTCTCATATTTATAATTAATTTTATTTCTTTTTTGATCTATATATGTATTAGATTGAGTTTTAAGCTTATCGGATAAACCCAACAACAATCTTTATATGTTTAATATATTTTAATCGAGTTGGAAAAGATTGTGGAGTCACCGCCTATAACGCGTTTTGCCGCCAGCTGTATATGATTGGCCTGGGTTCTACACTTCAAGTGGTGACTGTCAAAGTGCACGTGTGAACCGTCCAATAATACAATACCTTTTTCACAAGATTTCTCATGTCGATGTTAATTTATAATATCATTTTTTTAACAGTTAATTAGATTACTGGTTTATCAAATTACTTTTATCACTCGAGTATATAATTTCAATACAATCTTTAAGAAAAAAACTCCTCATAGATGAGAGCATTGTTTTGAAAATCAGACCGGACCAACCTATCTGACCGGTTGGACGGGAAACCAGACTCCAATCATGTTTGATTTGGTACTTAAAACCGTTTTAAAGTTAAACCAATAATAGAACTGGTTGAACCGGTTTTTTTATATAATATTGTTTAATTCTTCAAGATTTTTTTACACATATTTATTAAAATATTTATAATTTTACCCAGTTCTTATATCCGGTCCGACTAGCGACCTGGTAAGACGTCTGGTTTACTATCTGATCTGGTTTCGAAAATATTGAGTGAGAGATAACCTCTTGACCCGACATGAAACCCTATTTTGTTTACCATAGGTGGAATTTGAAACTAAAACCTCCTCATATTATAATAAAGTTTTGAAGTACTCACCTCAACAATTTAAATTAAAGATCATTAATTTAAGGAAAATAAGATTTGTATTGAACTATTACTAGTAAAACGCCCGCGCGATGCTGCGGCGGCGAGAATTTGTGAAATGATCAATTTGAATTGTGTTTCATCTTAAACGTGTTAATTTGTCTAGAGATTAGACACTAAAAATCTCATCAGAATATATTGTAATGTATAGAGCCTCGTAAATAAGTAATATTAATAGTAGGTTGTTGAAGTAATACTAAGTTTTATTCTAATACCATGCCAAGTTTTACAAAGACAAATAAACTTGTTATATGTATAAATCTAGAAATATACATGTTATTGCTTTTGATTGAAATTTAACCAAAAACACAAAAAAAATCGTCACGATAAAGTTTTCACTTTTATAACCATAAGAACCAGTTAGAGTGTCACCATTGTATCATCATTGTAATTAGTCCCCATTTGCTTTTAGCAGCAAATTAGTAACCATTTTAACTATGGTAAATTGACACCATTGTAATATTGATCTTAGAGGTCATAATGTAAATTGGCACCATTGTAATATTGATCTTAGAGGTCGTAACTTGAAACTAACAAATTTTGTTAACAAAAAAAGTATGTTGAACAATCATTTCTAACAACAAAGTAGCATACATACTATTCCTTTACTACCTGAAAGCAACAGAAAAATACGAAAGAATTTAGTAGCTACACACTTTTAACCTTAACAGATGAGAAATGAAATGAAGTAAACAATTTTAATGTTATTCTAAATAAATTTTACTTGAAAGAGATAATAAAAACTCACCTAACACATAATTACAACTATAACAACATCAACAATTTTAAAGAATTTTAAAGAAAGGACCATGGGGCTAATTTCATTTCTTGATCAAATGAACTAAATTTCAACATAACAACACTGTAGAAGAATCCAATTTATGCATTCAATGTGTAAACTATTACAAAATAGTAGAATTTTGTGAGGAGTTAAAGTTGATCATAGAGACATAATAATACTTCAGAAGAAATCTTGATGGCTTCGGAAGAAGCAGGTTTATTCTTCGGAAGAAGAGTATTTGCTTCAAAAGTATTTCCATAACTTCGGAAGTTAAGTTTACCTTCGGAAGATGTGTTTCCTAAACATAATGGAGGTAAATTGTAAATAGGTTGTTAAGTTTGTTAGGTCTGATTCGTGTATATAAGGATCGGTTGTTGTTTTAGAATCTTATCTTTTCAATTGTTTTCAGATACATTTCTTAGTTCTCAATTGTTCTCAATATTCAATAACATTTTGAATCATTTCGGTAGTGGATTCATTGGCAATTTCGTTCTTTCTTTGAATCGGTTTTACAACAATTGGTATCAGAGCCAAGTTTGGCTCAATTGAAGAAAGAAGAAGATCACGGCTGAGATCAGAAGGGAAATTGGAGAATCAAAGATGGTGTCCACGAAGTTCGATCTTGAAAAGTTCGATGGGAAGAATAATTTCGGGTTATGGCGTGTCAAAATGCGAGCGCTGCTTGTACACCAGTGATTGGTGGGAGCGCTTGCAGGGCATGCAGATTTGGCAGAGAAAGAGAAGCGTGAGATCATGGAGAAGGCGCGCAGTGCAATAATTTTATCCTTAGGATATCGGATGCTTCGAGAAGTGTCGAAGGAAGACTCGACTGCCGGAATCTGGACGAAACTTGAAAGCTTGTACATGACGAAGTCGTTGGCAAATCGACTGTACCTAAAGAAACGTCTGTATACGTTTCACATGGCGGCAAACAAGACTTTGGAAGATCACACAGATGAGTTCAACAAACTTATCTTGGATCTTGAAAACATTGACACGAAATTGGAAGATGAAGACCAAGCTATCATCTTCTTGACTTCGTTGCCAAAGTCATATGAACACTTTGTTTGACACATTGATGTATGGTCGAGAGACATTATCAATGGAAGAGGTTCTTGCAGCCATGAATTCTAAAGAATTGAAGAAAAGGAGTGATGTACAAAAAGATTCAAGTGATGAGCTGGTTGTGCGCGGGAGATCAGAACAAAGGTCATCTAAAGGCAATAGCCAAGTTAGATCAAGATCAAGAACCAAACGAAGGTGCTATGTGTGCAATTCGGAAAAACATCTTAAGAAAGACTGCCCGGAGAGGAGGAAGAAGGGAGTTGAGTCAAGTTCAGGAAGAGGCAAAATAGCCATGTATCAGAAGGATCTTTGGATGGCTATGACAGCTCTGATGTTCTGAATGTGTCTTGTGATGAAGACATGAGTGAATGGATACTTGACTCAAGGTGTTCTTTTCATATGACTCCTGCCAAAGAGTTCTTTAAAGAGTTGAAGATGGAAGATCTTGGTGAAGTAAAGCTTGGGGATGATCGGCATTGTAAAATTCTAGGGTCAGGTACTATCACTTTTAAGTTACATAATGGCATTGAGGTTGATATTAGTGATATCATGTATATTCCTAGTTTGAAAAGGAGTTTGTTATCACTAGGGACTTTTGAGAAGTCAGGCTATTATGTTGGGATAAAGGATGGTAAGGCTAGAATTGTTAAGGGTTCCTTAGTATTGTTAACTGGTACTAGAAGAAGTAACAATACATACAGATTAGAAGGATCTGCAGTGTATGGAAGTGCATGTGTGGCACTTACTAATAATGATAGCTCTTTGGTGTGCAATAAGAGATTTGGTCATCTTAGTGACTGTCAAAGTGCGGGTGGTGTGACAAGTGCACGTGTGAACCACCCAATAATACAATACCTTTTGCACAAGATTTCTCATGTCAATGTTAGTTTATAATAACATTTTTTTAACGGTTAATTAGATTATGCTTATTAAATTATTTTATCACTCAAGTATATAATTTCAGTACCATCTTTAAGAAAAAAACTCTTCATAGATGAGAGTATTGTTTTGAAAACCAGGCCGGATCAACCTATCTGACCGGTTGGACGGGGAACTGGACTCCCAATCATGTTCGATTCGATACTTAAAATCGTTTTGAAGTTGAACCAATAATTGAACTGGTTGAACCGGTTTTTTTATATAGTATTGTTTAATTCTTCAAGATTTTTTACACATATTTATTAAAATATTTATAATTTTACCCAGTTCTTATATCCGGTCCGACTAGCGACCTGGTAAGACGTCTGGTTTACTATCTGATCTGGTTTCGAAAATATTGGGTGAGAGATAACCTCTTGACCCGACATGAAACCCTATTTTGTTTACCATAGGTGGAATTTGAAACTAAAACCTCCTCATATTATAATAAAGTTTTGAAGTACTCACCTCAACAATTTAAATTAAAGATCATTAATTTAAGGAAAATAAGATTTGTATTGAACTATTACTAGTAAAACGCCCGCGCGATGCTGCGGCGGCGAGAATTTGTGAAATGATCAATTTGAATTGTGTTTCATCTTAAACGTGTTAATTTGTCTAGAGATTAGACACTAAAAATGTCATCAGAATATATTGTCATGTATAGAGCCTCGTAAATAAGTAATATTAATAGTAGGTTGTTAAAGTAATACTAAGTTTTATTCTGATACCATTCCAAGTTTTAAAAAGACAAATAAACTTGTTATATGTATAAATCTAGAAATATACATGTTATTGCTTTTGATTGAAATTTAAACAAACACACAAAAATTCGTCACGATAAAGTTTTCACTTTTATAACCATAAGAACCAGTTAGAGTGTCACCATTGTAATTAGTCCTCGGTTGCTTTTAGCAGCAGATTAGTAACCATTTTAACTATGGTAAATTGGCACCATTGTAATATTGATCTTAGAGGTCGTAACTTGAAACTAACAAATTTTGTTAACCAAAAAAGTATGTTGAACAATCATTTACTAACAACACAGTAGCATACATACTATTCCTTTACTACCTGGAAGCAACATAAAAATACGAAAAAATTTAGTAGCTACACACTTTTAACCTTAACAGATGAGAAATGAAATGAAGTAAACATTTTTAATATTATTCTAAAAAATTTACTTGAAAGAGATAAAAAAACTCACCTAACACATAATTACAATTATAACAACATCACCAATTTTAAAGAATTTTAAAGAAAGGACCATGGGGCTAATTTCATTTCCTGATCAAATGAACTAAATTTCAACATAACAACACTGTAGAAGAATCCAATTTATGCATTCAGTGTGTAAACTATTACAAAATAGTAGAATTTAATTAAAGTATAATTATGTTATTCGCTACACGCATCTTATGTAGTGTGTCTAAGGGTGGCAAACACTTTCTCTATGTTCTTTTCAGTGTGAAAAGATTAGCTGTTAAGATAAACCAAAGGTAATTAGTTTGGAAGATACTTTTGTGTAAAAAATACAGAAATTTTGTGATTTTAAAGAGATAGATCGAAAAAGTTTGAACCTCATTGAGAAATTAAAAAAAAGAAACTTGCGTATTGGTTTCGAAATCTATTGTGTGAAAGCAGTTATCGTGAATTAAATCTAACAAACATTTAATGAATATACATTTATATACGATCAAAATCAAAGTATAAATAATGTAGAAACAATCAAACAAACAACACCTTTGGTAGAGACAATCTTGTTTGAAGAAACCATACATATCATTGAGCCCACCACCACCGTCATGAAAATGCTAGAGATGGAAACATGTTTTTGGTGAAATTGAAAAGCAGGTTATCATCTTCATTCACAATCTACAATTGGTTGCAAATTCATCAAAGGTAAGTTCACATCACCACACATCTAGTTGATGCACATTTAAACCCAGCTAAATATGACAACTTTTAGATATGTGTATTCTATAAGCATATATTTTTCGACTAATTCTTAAAATACCACATGGTCAACATTAAATCAACATAAAAACATAAATTGACCCATAAAACCAAACAAAGGTCAACAGCAGCAACAAAAGAATATATCGCAACAAAAGTGTCAACCGGGTCAAGTAGGATTCTGAAGTTTCTACTGTTAAATATATCTCAGTTAAGGATTACAAGCACTTACTTGCTAAATATTAAAATAAAATAAAAAGATGACCTTAATTTTCATGTCATTTTCTTTTCTTTTTATCAAATATAACTTCTTGAACCAATAAAGTAAAACAAATAAATCAAAGACATGGAATTTTAAACATCCCAAATTAGTTTTGCAAACTTCTGTGATGTACTAAGAATGTATGGCATGCAGTCATGCATATAAAGCTCATCAAAATTGTAAAAGAGATAAATTTATCTAATGTACATGATATTTTCAGTTTGCTTATTCAATAAGATATATATCACTCTTGTCACCCATAATCTATTAAATTGAGGATCAACCAAAAAACTTTGAAGTGAGTTAGAAGGAACATTGTTGCAAATTTCAAATGTGCTGCTTAAATTGAAGATGTTAATCATTAGGGAGATCTAATCTGATGGTTTCTTGCTTCTACTAACAAATAATAAAGTTTATGATTACTATTGTTGATTAACCGATTCAGATATATGATACAATCAAAATTGTTCATACCAACAGATTTACCAATGAACCAGAGATGCCCTAGATTCAAATAATCCTAATACCTCCTATCTTGCTTTAAAAGTTGCAAGGTTTCTGTAATTAGATAATTGGAACAAAACATAATGAAGTTAAGAAACTAAGAATGGGTGTTGTACCTGTTTGAGGGAATACTTGAGAGAATATAAGCATCCATACTGCAAATCACATATAGTTGAAAAGCTATCAACAAATGGATGCATTTGAAGTTACCCTTTGTGAAATTACTTTTTTCTACTCAAGTGTTTTGTATTATACAGTAGTAGAGATATATTCATATGACCTTTTTTTTCTTCCAATATAGTGATATTGGTGATAATCATAAGGGTGGGCATATATTAAGTCCCAGTCTATCTAATCATAGTAAGGGTATGTAGTGGTGTACAGACCGAGTTTTTCGAAAACCGGTTTGGTCAACCGTGGTCAAAACCGGTTTGGCCTCAAACCGGTTCGGGTTTTAAACCGGTTTGGGCTTACAAAAACTCAAATCTATAAAACTGGGTTGGGTCGGTTTGAAAACCAGTTTGGGTCGGTTTGAAAACCGGTTTGGGCCTAAACCGATTCGGTTTTTCTTTTTTTTTTTCTTTTTTAAAGCGTTATAAATTAAAAAAACAATTAATTTGTAAAATTAAATAAACTTATAAGATAAATGTTACATATTACCCTATATGTTTAAAAACAAAGGGGAAGAAGCAGTTAACTTTCAGGTTTTCAGGTTTTGACCACTTAATTTATCAACTTTACACTTTGGTCCTCAGGGTTATATTGGCATTTCACTTTGTGCTTGCTTGGGATATTATGCTTATTATATTTTCATAGATGGACAGAGATGCGAACAAAGAATCTAGGGTTTTGGGGTTGCGGTAGGTGCTCACGGCGAACGGTCGCCGCTTTATGGGCCGGATACAACCCGTATGTGCAACCACCTACCCCCTTCGCCTTTTAAAGGCACAACGTTCACCTCCGTGATGATGCTTTTGCATTGGTGCCGGGAGAGGTTGACTCACGGTGTTGGATTCCAGTGGTGGCGGGGAAATAGTCGTCGGTCTTCTCCCTTGGCGTCTATCGTTGCCCTCTCTCTGTCGTTTTCCTTTGTCTGTGTTCTAGGGTTCCGGTGGTGGTTTTCTTTAGAGAAACATATTGAAGGAGGTGAGAGGGTGCCGACAGAGGGCTTTTGGGTTTGCAGTTGTGGCCGCCAATTGTGGTCGCCGGTGTTGGCTAGGTCGTGGTTGAGGCAAGGCTTATTGCATGTCCCGAAAGCCTCTCTGTTCGTACCCTAAATCCAGTCGTTGGTCTGTGCGGAGTTTCTTTGGTCGGAAGTCTCGACTTTTGGCAACATATTTGGGACTTTTCCCGTCGTACCCTTTGTGGCCTCTTTTTTGTGACCGTCGGCCATTGGTGTTGCCAAAATCATAGATTTTTTACGATGTATTTGGGAGATTTTGCATTTGAGGTTGATGATGGTAGATTTTATTTACCTGAGACTTGCTGTAACCGGTTTGGTTTTCCGGCATTATTGTTCCTTCTCTATAAAACAGGCTGTGATGTGGCTCCTTCATTTGGCGTGGCAACCTATGTTGCAGCCATGGAGGAGATCTGAGCCTCAAATAACCAGATTAGTTGTTTGTTGCCTATAGTTTTTTGTTTTGTTGCTATTCTTATATCTGAAATTTTTAAACATATAAAAGAATTTGTGCTTAATAATGGTTGTGTTTGAGAGCTGTCATGATGAGGCTGCCATTTGAGCCTGAACCAGAGCTTATGTTAGATGGCGATGTACAAACGCACGTTATGCTCATTGTTTTGGCGCAGCGAAAGAAAGTTTGCAGCCACAACGAGACATCATTTTCTGATCCTGATCATTGTGTTGTGCTGAAACAACGTGGCAAGCTATCGGTGTACACTGTTTGGGTTTTCTTTCGATTAGTGATTAATGGTGCGGTTCATTTGGTTGCTATGTTAAGGAGGTTGTGATGTTATTGTTTCTTTGTTTAGGTGAAGATTAGTAATTTCTGCTACATGCATTTGCCAACTTTGTTAGCAGGGTTGATGCTACCCCGCAACGGTGTTATAGGTTTCTTTGGCATGGCTACTTTTATGGTTAACGGTCGTAACTTAACACTTGTCCTGAGCCCGAATCATCAAACGCGCAACGCGCGTTGGTGAAATTACCTAGTTAATATGTATAATATAAATAAACCTATAAGATGCATTTACATATTTTTATTTGTATAAATTAAAACATATAAAATTAGAAACATTACATAATTGTTTTTAAAAACAAAGTACATAATTTAAAATCAAAGTGAAATATATAATATATAAAACATAGAAACAATTTAAATGACATAAAATTTTAAATAATTGTTTGAAAACCGGTTTGGCTACCGGTTTGAGAACCGGTTTGTAACCGGACCGGGTTAGAAACCGGTTTAAAATACGCAACCTACAAACCGAACCTAAACCGCCGGGTTGGGTCGGTTTGAAACCGGTTTGGGCCCCAAACCGGTTTCGGTCTTTTTTCTGAACCGGTTTTTTTAACACCTCTAAGGGTATGTAACTGAATAAAAAATAAACCTTCATTCAGATCCTTCATATTTCAGGGGGCTAATCCTTATGATTATATGCTAGATCATATAGCATTAAGATTCTTCAATAATCTTACGTCTCGTAGCTTGTTCGAAAAAAATTCTCGAAATCGGCTTGATTTGAAACAAATCGAGCCCAAGCCAAGGTTAGCTTAGCCCGTGGCTCGCTCGTTAACTAACTCGTTGGCTTGCTCGTGAGCTTGATCATTAGCTCGTTTAAATTAAAGGCTAAATTATATTTTTATAGATTATAAATCAAATATATATCATATTATAAATATGTATCATAGACATATGGTAATTTGATATTTTCTAGAAAAAACTAAGTATAAAAATATAAAAAATGATCATAGTTCATGAAAATCAATCTCATCTCATAATTTCAATGAGTTAACATAAACGGACATAAAAAATTATTTTTATTTTTACATATATGAATATTCTTAAGAATAATAAAATTAATTATATTAAATAAACAAGTTGTCTCGTGAATCTGCTCAACTCGACCTGTATATAAAAATATTTTTTTATTTTTACATGTATGAATATTCTTGAAAAAATAAAATAAAATTTTTAAATAAACAAGTTGGCTCGTAAGCCGGCTCGACTCGACTTGCATATAAACAATTCAAACCCTAGCTCACATTTTAGGCTCGTTAAAATAAACGAGTTGGTTCGGCTCAACTCGAAATTAATACGAGCTGAGCACGAGCCGGCTCGACTTAACTCAATTTTTATACAAGTTAAGCCTGAGCACGAGCCGGCTCGACTTAACTCAATTTTTATACAAGTTAAGCCTGAACTCACCCTGATTCGATCGGCTCGTTTACAACCCTAACATCATTATTCAGTTATTTGAAATAGTATTCCAGTTTTTTGTCTTGTCAATATACAAGAAAATGGTGGGATAAGAATTTTGTCATTATCATTTATCATTGTGATTTCTTTTTCTTTTTTTATAAATTGTATGTCAATAGATTATTCGAGGTCTTTATTTTATTTTCTGCTTTGAGAAGGAACATAGATAATTAGTGTATTTAAATATATTTTCTCTACAATACAGATGTTTCATCATAATTTTATGTGTTAAAATCTTAAGTAAAAAATAATTTTTTATAAAAATATTTTCTTTAGAATACATGTTATTGTGATATATGGGATACTGTTGGATTGCATAATTGTATACACACGTATCCATTGTGGAATTAAGGTTAGTTATTCGCTTTATCTTAATAGAAGCTTTATAGATAAATTTAAATTGTATAAGTTAGTAACTTAGTATTTGATGTTATTCGTACTCATAAGGTGTATGAAAAAGCTTGCTAGACTTCAAGAGATGTTAAATCGAAGTCAGAAATTTTAATCAGTTTGCATAAAGGTCTTACCTTTTTACTTCACTTAGGCCCTTGGAATGATTGAGTCGTCACTCGTTTGCGTGTGTGTATTCTTTACTTCTATGCATTATATTGTTGGCAAATTGAATTTAATAACCGAAACCTTCCATATGCCGCTAATAATCCATATTAATAGTTGACGGGTGATACTCCGAAAGTTAACTTTTAATATCAATAACAATCCTACTAATATAATTATAAAAGATTTACGCTTGATTTGCACTTTATTTCGTTCACAATAATGATTATGAATGACATGAAAAAACATAAAAATAAAATCAATAGAAAATAAATGCAAATGGAGTGTATTTTAATGATAATCAAGGTATTAGGATTGTCATTTGTAACAAAAATAAAAGTTAGAAGAGTCACCGCTCAAATTAATAATAATATGAATTATTCAAATCTAAATTTTTATATATTATTAATATGTCATCTATAACTGAATTACTTATAGTGTATTATTTCTTGTGACATAATTAAAAGAACACATATATACATAGCCAACTTATAATATCACGTTCTTTATTCACATGTTTGATGAATAGATGTTACTTTTTTAATTCATACTAGGTGTGTTTCAACCATTGTGCGTTGCACGTCTGACAAATGGGGCTTAGAACGGGTGATCAACTACGCCTATTAACCATATACGGTAGCCACACCGAAACCGACCACACCATTGTTAGTTTATCATCACAGCCCTAACATGAAGTAACAACTTGTACAACATGTACTTGCATCAAACATTAGTACAAAAACATACAAACTTGCACTCTACCATTCATGTCATTCACAATTTAACATATACGATAATAATAACTTTTGAAGGCTTAAAGCAGAAGTTTGTTACGACTGCAAATTACGTTTACCACGCTAGAACAAAAAACATAATATTTTTTGGGCATCGTCATCGCCTATCAAGTTTTAATGTACATATCCACAAAATAATTAAGGCTTACACCAATAGAAAAGCCGTTTAGATAGGGTCTCAGATGAGCCCAAGCACATCATCAACAACAACCATCTTGTAAAAGCTATGAACCACATGAATTTTCCATGTTAGCCAACATTCCATGAAAGTACAACTAGAAATCGATTAAACTTGAACATCGACTAGTAACACATCGACCCTATCTAATTTAGCTTCATCCTGGCCTCATGTGTTCTAACACATACAAAAATCAAGACACATCACAGGAGCTAGCAATCAACAAACACCATTGGCACTAAAAATAATCCAGAAAATCCTTGGTATCTACAAATTTCCAAAAATTATAGGGGTTAGTCACAACAACAAAAAATAGAGCAATGTCTTGGATGAGGGTATGTTCATCATCATTAACCGCAATCCTGATGAAAACAATGTCAAACACCTTGAAACAGAAAATCAAACTAAATCTAGGGTTCAAAGGACTGTTGATTAAATGAAAACCCAAAAAGAATACTCTCCGGTCTAAAACTTGAGACATGCACCCAACAAAACCAGTGAACCGACGTCCTTGACACACATGCCACCAAAAGATACAGGCAAGCGGTACCGGCGGTGAGCGAACATGACCAAACCACAAGATCTCGTCGGCGTTTTGGGCACAATCCATACCACGTCGAGGAACCTGTTGCGATCCTGTAGGGTTTATAATCGAACAAATCGACGATGACACCAATGGTGATGACAAATCTATAATGAACCCTTAGGGTTTGACACCCTGTGACCTTGTCAAGGCAAACGCCTGGCACACCCACGATCTCAGCGATGTGGTCGTCAAAGAGACCAACCCACATAGATAGCGAAACACCATTGGCAGCAAAGACGACGATGGGCTTAGGGCACCGGCGACAACCAACGAAACAATGTTCGGCAGACCACCAGACCACCACCGCCAAATCCACCAAACTGCCATCACCGGCCATATTCCAGTAGAAAGAAAATGGAGACACAAGAATTGAGCCATGCTAATCATCAATGTTTTCAGAACCGGATCGGACGTCGAACCGGACGCCTTACTGGTTTGGTGGTCGGACCGGTCGGACCGGTTGGACCGGATTTAACTATATTTTAATTATATTTATATATGTAATTTAATATATGTTGGAAATAAGGGTGTAAAGGGAGTCTCTCTAAGACTCTAACAACTTTGTCCCACATTGGTGTGACAAATGAAACATTATGTGTTTATATGTGATAACAAGGTGAAAGGTATTGAATGTCTTTATGATACCTTTTACACCATGACCTACCCGCGCGCAGGGGGGGGGGTGCAAAAACGGGTTTCTGGCTGGAAAATTTGGGTCGCCCGCGCACGACATGCGGACACGAATGCCGTTCGAAATAAACCGGGTCCGCGTGAAGCCGGTTTTTTGCTTTTTTGCTCTTAATTTATGGTAAAAAACTAAAAAAAAAAAAATTTGAAACCCGGTCGAAACCGGTCCGGTTCTCCCGGCCCGACCGCTGGCTCGGGAAGAACCGGCCGGTTCAACCCTTGAAAAACGATCTACCCCAGACCGGACCGGACCAGGGGCCGAATCCCGGTCGAACCGGTCCGACCGGCCGGTCCGATCCGGTCTTCACAACAATGCTAATCATATAAAAGGAAAAGGCATGAAACGCAAGACACATAGTAAAATATCAAAAATACCCCTAGTCTACTGTCATTTGAATTGTTTTTTAAACATATAGGGAGCGTTTGGTTGGAAGAATGGAATGTAATAGAATTGAATTGAGAAACTAGTATAATTTTTAAGTAATATTATGTTTGAGTGGGTAATGAAATATAAACCCAATGGAATGTTTCACCTCAAATTCCCTTGGTTGTGGGATTTCAAAATCCTTCCACCTAGAGAGGGAATTTAAAATCCCACAACCAAGAGAATTTAAGGTGAAACATTCCCTTGAGTTTAATTTCATCACCTACTCAAACATAATTTTACTTAAAAATTATACTAGTTTCTCAATTTCATTCTATTCCATTCCATTCTTCCAACCAAACGCTCCCATAGAGTAATTTACTTTAACCATAAACTAAAGGAATATTAATTTAGCATGCCATATTATGAATTAATTCACTAGAAAAAAAATCGAAAGTTATAAATATATATATATGTAACATGTCTATGGACAAAAAGGTGCTTATATATTTTCTTTGACATTATTCCTTCTATTATTATTGGCAGGGTACGTAATCTTAATTTAAATCATACTTAAAATCATATAATTGTTTTGAATGACACATATAACTTTTACAAAACTAATTTAAGTGTTTTATTTGGATGACATATAATGTGGAAAGAGAGGAATATCACATGGTGTGTGGGATTATAATGTGGACATGGGTTGCACTTGACACATAAATGTGAGACATGTTAGGTTATAAAATATTTGAGTGTTAAAAGAAGGTACAAACTTGCAACATGTTAGGTCTCTAATAAAATATTTTCATGTTCAAGAAATAATTCGAAGAGTATCTTGGTTGTGTTCTAAAATACACAATAAAACAATTTTATATGATTATATTTATTTACGTTGTTTAAAATAATAATAGCATACTTTATAATAGATCATGTAAAAAGCATCGGTAAAAATAAGGTAAAAATAAAGGATGATAAAATTGGGTATTGTGATTTGATTTTAGTAGAAAGTTATAATACGTTGATTGTTTAGGTTTCATTAATAGTCTAGACGTTATATGAACATGTAGTGTGATTTAGTTTCTTAATGTTTTATTGCATGTTTGGGATTGCTTTTGAAATCAACTTATGATTTTTTGTAGAGGTAAAAAAAACAAAATGTCCTTCTAAAAGTCATCATAAGTTACAAAATTGTATTTTTGTCCTTTTACCCCTAAAAAATATCATAAGTTGTTTTTTAAAAACAATCCCAAACATCCCCTTAGTGTTTAACGTCAAAACGACAATAGTAATGATCTATTTACATTTTCATGTTTTGATATACGAGATCGTGATGAAATTTCCAACGAAACACGTCTCCAAACACTAGTTAGAAATAAAAAGAAAGTGTATGTATCCATGAACAACATGGTTGGTTATTTTGTCACCAAACAACTTCCTATCTTCTTAATTAATCTCCAAACTATCTTCTTCTTACTGTCATGGCAATTCTTCCAACATTACTATCTTCTTCAAACCCACAATTTTTCTCTCATCAAAATCTGCAGAAAACCCTAAACCCCAAATCATGTAACCCCAACACCCCAATTGCATCAAATACCCCAAATCACAGCAAAATTCGATTCAACAGAGCCCTAAAAGCTCTAATCGGAGGTGGGTTTGCCCTAACATCACCTCTTTTGTTGGGAGCTTCTTCTGCTGCTGCTGCAGAGTTGCCATTGTTGTTGGGTTCGTCACTGCAACTCGTGGAACCGTCTAATGCTCTCTCACTACCCACTTGGGCGATTCATGTTTCAAGTGTCGCCGAATGGTAAATTAGGTTACTAATTTGTTTTACTGATTGATTGGTAGTTTGGTACTCTGTTGTATATTGACGGTAGTTTTTGATTTCTAATGTCAAATTTGATATCAGTGTCAATCAGTTTGTATGAATTTGCAATAAATTTGACTGGGCTTATGCATTTTCACTCTAAAGATGGTATGGGATTGACTGACTGATGTTTGAAATTAGCACATTTGGCAACAAATAGAGTAACTCAAGCTGTGCTATAAGTGTTTATTAGTTGTGTATTATTGTATTGGCTGATTAGTTGTTTAATTTTGTGAAATTTTGAAGGGTTACAGCAATGATTTTAGTATGGCAATATGCAGAGAAATCTGGATATCAATCTTGGAAGGGGCTTTCTTGGGGTATGGTGAGTTGCAGTTCTTGATATATTAGTTCTGGTTATAATTTATAAATCCTGTTACTTATCTGGTCACAAGGCATATGATTATGACAACGTTACGGTTAATACATGATAAGTTAATTACTTCAGGTTCCCCTGCTTGGTGGAGCATTTTGCGCGTGTACTTGGCATTTCTTTTATAACTCGGAGTCACTGGAGGTAAGATTGCTATGACATTCTTGATTCACCATGCTCTAATTTTCCTAAGTAAAAAATAAATCTTGAACTTTTATCATCTAACAAGCAAAACGGGTCTTACCCAATGCAAATTATAGGTTTTGGTTGCTCTCCAAGGGGCATTGACGGTTATTGGCAACACTACAATGTGCATAGCTGCGTACCGAATCTATAAATCATCACAAGAACGCTCCACTGATGCATAAGCATTTGTATCAAGTTGCAGCATGCAATTTCTTGTGTAGGTGTTACATTCTTGAGGTAAATTTTCCTTAATTTTGTTATCATCTTTTGTCGATCTGGCACTCAACATGAGCTGCATTTATAATTCAGTTAAAGAACAACAACAAATGGAACAAGAAATTTAAGCTTTAGGGCTGTTCTTGAAATCTTCCTGTTATGATGGTCTGGAAATGTGAAAGGTATCATATTTAGAAGGGTACAGTTGTAAATGCTATATATGCTAATGCAATGTATTATTTGAAACTGGTCTTTCCTCATGGGGCTTTGCATTGACTTTGACTTCTGTTGCTGCATCATAAGAAAATTTAGGAACATTTAATCAAGGAAGTTCCTTAGATGGTATGCATATCCTATGGTTAATAATGAGAGTGTTATCTATCAGGAGAATCTACAAGTTCTCACATTTTGTGTTTTTTAAGAGGGACTTGTCACTGTACAATTTGCAGTCCTTATATCAGACTAGTTAAGTATGAAATTATCATGACAATGTTCTAACCTCTTGCACTAACCTAACTGGCCCAGAACTTCAAAGTTGATTATTTTAAGGGAACCTAGGTAGTCAAAGGTGCAAGGCACAATAAAATGGTGCACGCCCGAGATAAAGAAAAAGCATAACTAAAAATGAGAAAATGACTGGCATAGGAAATTAATACCCTTCCACATATATAAAAACATGATTTAGGGGCTATTTGTTTCAGCCTCTTAATGGTTCAGGCTGTTTGTTTCATGAGCAAATTTCTAAATGGTTCAGATATTTGCCTCAGAATGGTTAAGCATTATACTAATGTTGAATGGCAATTCAGACATTTGTCTTTGAATAGTTAAGCGATATACTAGCTCTTAATGGTTCAGATCTCTTAGATGTTCAATACTTAATGATTAAGACCTCTAATTGGTTCAACGCTTAATCATTCAGAAATTGCCAAACAACCTCTTAGTTGGTAATTAAAATCATCTAGTTAAAACCAAAAAATCAAAAGTTATAATAATTCATACAAACATTCATTGTTCATCACTATCACCAAAACAGTCCAAAGTTTTGTTCTCAAATTCATTTGAATAACATGCTTTAGACTTGTCTTCCATGTCTCCTCCATGTGAATTATAATCTTATTCTTCTAAAGCCATTCAAGATGAAGGTTGTGAAGACCTTGTCGATTGTCTAGTGCTCCTAAGTCCAAAGTTCTCCAACCCGCTTGCATATGCCGCATCAAGCCATGTCAAGTTTCAATTCTCATAAAGTAGCACTTCTTCATCCATATTTCCAGTCAACCACTTAATACTATCATCAGTATCATCCAAAGATATAGGTTGGGCGTTGGTCGCCTTCTATAGAGGAGGAGCAGGGAAAAGTGAGAGAACGGGAATCGGGGATAAAAGGAGGGTAAAGTTCAGATTTTTTATTTGTTATGTTTAATGAAAAATGTAAATTAGTCGTTTACTTCTTTTAATTATCTGTCAGTGTTAAGGGCTAACACAGTTACAAAGTACGAAACAATTGAGATCCAGTTATCCAGTAAATTTTAATATTAGTGTTACTCTACTACGAGGTTCAAAAACATGGGTCAAATCTTATCTAGATTACCATTCACCAGCAACCAATTGCATTATTGCTTATCAGCTATTGATATAATGGGTGCAGTGATTCAGATCCAAGGACTATTCACATCATTGTTAGTATGAAAATCGCTTATAACATACGTATAACGATCATCCATTATAACATTATCGTGATGGGTCTATTTAGTACACTTTTCACCAACAAAAGTGTCTTGTTTGAACAGTCGGCACGCTGTGACCCATGAGACATTGTCGGTACATAGTTCACATCAGCTCTGATCTGAGCTGGAAGCTTTGCTTGTATGCAGCTCATATCCAACTCGAGTTGGCTTGTGGCTTGGTGAATTGGCTCATTTTTTAAAACTTTATGCTTTTGTATGTTTTTTTGTTTGTACGAGTCTCAAATAACTCAACTTGAAAGTTTATACGAGTCAACTAGCCTGAGCCAAATAAACTCGAACTGAATTACGAGTGAGCACGTTGCTTGCCACGAGTTTGTTGCAAAGCATTAGGATATGTATGTTTCTACCACTTCACTTTTGGACCTAGGATTGAAAGAATTTAAATGAATCTATGATCCATAGGTCAAAATTGACTTTTATCAACTGTATTACTTAAAATTAGCATTAAGAATCTGTTACATTTTAAATTAGTATAAAGAATCTCCAATGGTACTTGACAACCTTACTATTATATAATCCATTAATTATATGCTACTTATAAAAATATAGTATGATTTATATTATAAGTTTATAACAGGAAATTAAACATACAAACGGCTGATAGTTTGTCATTTTAACTACAAATGTAATTATTTAAACCATCCAACACTTGATATCAATATCCCCAACTATTAGTGGCTCGAGGGTTGACTTTTTAAACGTCAACTCCCTTTTAATATAAAGATACATCATGACATACTAATATCAAATTTAAACAACAATATAAAATAACAAAGTCAATTATAATTAATCTAATAGATTAATCATTAATAAAATAATTTCTGGCTTCATAACCCTAATAATCAATAATTCTAGCAAATCAATTAGCCAAAAAGACTAAAATTTTCTTTTTCTTTTTCAAAATTCCAAAGATGCCCCTGTGTCAAAATGATCATGAAGGTGAAGGGTTCTTGAAATATGATCAAAGATTGACTTTTTTCTTCTCTAATTCTAATAACAGTGCAAGATTCTCTTGATGAAGCAAGTTAGCTCTTTTCTTCAGCATTTCATTCTCTTTCAAGATTCTCAAGTTCTCCATGTACAACTTCAGGTTTCTTACCTCCATCTTGTGTTTCGTCTGTTCTTCGATAAATTCATTAGTCCTGAAATCAATACATACATACATATACACACAATTATTATGATGAAATGAGAATAAACATACATACCCAGAAAGAATCAATTTCATATGTACCTTTTAAGCCTACGAATTCGAACCTGGACCCGAATTCGAAACTTTGATTTTGCCTTTTGGTTAAGTGAATGAGGAGAAGATGGTGCCATGTATTCTTTGTTATTGCCAGTGCACATGTTCACTTATTGTATTGAAATGGGTTGCAAGATTCTTATAACTAGGTGGTTTGGTTTCTAGCCATGAGACACACATGGATGTGTATTTATATACACACATACATGATACATATAGAGATAGGGGTGAGGAAGTGAGGATGTGTGTGTGTGTGGGTATGTTGTTGGGAGATACTTTCAAGAAGTGTAATGATGGTGAAGGAAATTCATGATTAAAAAGAGAAAGAAGCCAAAAAAGAATTATATTCTATTAGACAAGAGGGAAAAGCCTAAGAACAGGGAAAAGAAATCATCCCCACTCTAAGTTTGCAATTTGTTTGTTTGAATTCATTGTTGTTTTGAAATCTTCCATTTGGGAGTATTTGTAGAGATTAAGACACCGGTGTTGACGCTTTCGTTTGGCTGGTTCTGATGAAAATTCTAGGTCTGACTGCTAATTATGGTCTCGGGAATGAACAAATCACATAGGCGGTCTTACGGTTTGGGATTGACAGTTTAAGTTGATTTTTTTAATTATTTTAAATAATTAGTTTGTATTAGAACTTCTAAAATAATAGTTGTTCATGATTATACTACATATAGATTACTACACATTGTTAGAACTATTATAAACATGTAAGTAATAAAGCTTAAATGGTGGTTTGTTTTACATGGGCGGTTCTAGTTTAAAACCAAACCAAAAAGGTAAACCGCCAAACAGTGAAACTAGAACGTTTGAATCAGACTAGTCGTCTTGTTTGTTTTGTTTTAGTTGGTTGATCTTAATTTTTTTGAACACTCTTAGTTTAAAAGTTTTTTTATAATTAACAAGTTAAGGTTTAACTTGTTTTCTGAATTTTGTTTTATTGTATGTTTTTATACTAAGTTTAAAAACCAACTTATCAATAATCTTAAATTATGTGAGTATCAAATAATAGAGTATAACTTCCAATATAAAGAAAGTCAAAAGGATGTAAATTCTTATAAACATGCTACTTTCATCTTTCACTTGGCTCGAATGTTTATACTAATCAAGTAGCTTGAGCAAAATTACGAGCATATCCAAGGCAAGAGATACAAAAATAAATTTCATTTCAAAAACATTTATAAAACCACATTTGGCAACGTTTCATTGACAATATTTCCATGCTAGTACTTTTAAGTTTTAAAAGTTACAACTCTTATTTTTACCCATTATACTATATATAATATATGCTTTTAATACATTTTTTAATTGTATTTGTTTTATTTCTTCGATAAGTTTTGTTTGTAAATTTTTTATTATAAACTAATTTGTTGTTGTGTTTAAATCTTCTGTTAGCGTTGTGCAATAATTATTGTAAAACATTGGAGTTGTATCCAAAATAAGGTATGTTTTTAGTATCCTAGGCTATCGGATTGCTGTGACGTGCTGGTACCGTGAAGAACTGCCGACCAAGGAACATCGATATCGTTTCATAACTATTTTCTACCTATGTTTCTATCTTTGAAATCGAGTCGCCGTCACATCATGCGGGCTTAATTTTAGTTTTATCTTAAGATCAACGAATTTCTTTTTTTTTTTTTTTATATTTTTTATTATATTTTGTGTGTAAATTCGAAATCCTATTAAGTGCATTTTTTTTTTGGAATGTTTTTCTGAACACAAACAAAAATGAAATATGATGATTTTAAAATGTTTATCTGAATTGGCAAAATGTTATATACTTTAAAAATACTAATTCGAAACAATAATTATACGTCTCCATTTTTATTTTTAAATTCTCTTTGGTGATAATGATTTTTAAACCGACCGTCACAATATACGAAAGAATAATAATAGTAATAATAACATGCGAAATGCAACAGAAGGTCACATGTGCTTTCAACGATTGTTTTTCTAGAAAACGTAGGGAAGCAACCTTGGGATGACACTAATAAGTAATAAAAGTTAAAAACATATTCAAAGTAAACATTTACACCATATTTACTCTCCATATATGTGATCTAGTGATCCAGGGCACCTCAATGTTTTTTAAAACCTCAATCGAACAAAAAAAATTATGTTTTTTTTTAAACGTAATATAAACAAAAGAAACTTAATAAAAAAAACAACATATTCAAAATTCGTTAAACAAAAACAGTAAATCAAAGAAAATCTGGTATATTAATCTTAAGTATTTGATAGTTGATTTTTTTTAACAAAAAATTGACAAAAAAGGGTTAACATATGTCGATCGAATCAATTGGAGAGAAAGAAACTCAGAAAGAGTCATTTGTTTTTAAATTGTGTGACTGTGTCTCTTTAATAACCGATCAAATCATCAGAATTTTCATTGGGACTCAACTATCAAGTGTTATATTCGCTTCAAAATTTCATTGGCTTATATAATACGAAAGCCCACTATGAATATTTAAAAAAATAGAGGCCCTTATAAAATGACTCGAGTCGGTTCGTCAAGCGAACATGTTTATTTATATAATGTTTAATTACACAATTATTGAAATATACACCACAAATTATATTATATTATGCTAATTACATAGAACCAATAACACACGCTACAAACAAGAAAAATAGTTCATATCAATCATAATTTAGACTTTAATTAATAAATATCAATCATAATTTAGACTTTAATTAAACAAGATAGCTAACAAGCAAGTCACGACCCAACCTGATCATATCGGCTTGTCATATTTACAAATGAGCCGACTTCGAGTGAGTTTTTTTAAAGCAAGCTTCAAGTGGTTCACGAGCTTTTCGAACAACCCTAGTCGTTATGCTATTGGTGTGACCACCAACTAATTTTTCTAGTGAATTTGAGAACCTCGGGTGATGAACTTAAGCTCTAATGCTCTATAATTAGATGTTTTTTTCTTTACCAACCAACCAAACTTCCAAAAGAGAAAGTGAAAAGTGCATGCTGCATGATCGACTCGCGATCATCAACCATCGAGTATTACATTTATACATTTTATTATCATATGTACTTATATAGTAGTCGCAAATATTACATGGTACAATTATTTTATAGTAGTAAAATTGGTACCAATAAGTAATATTAGTATCGGTTTGTAATAATGGGCATTGTAGGTATATATCTCTTATGTCAATAATACACTTGATGGGTATAGAGTAATCGATTGCATTTTATTGTATTCTTGAATCCTCATCAAACATTATCACCACCACCATTGAAAAATACCATTATTCCATGATCATCACATACGTTAATTTCAACTTGTAAATCGAGTGCGGGTGCATGTGTCATTGTACCATTTTTCATTTTTTTTTCTTTTAATATTTTGCATTCTTGTTACTTTGTACCTTATGGTATAATAAGTGGGATTATTATTTTATGCATAAAAATGATTATTATATTGTGTTTTCCATAGGACACATTTATAAAGAAAACATTTTTAATGTATATAACATGATTTATTATTCTAAGTCTTATGTCTAGAATTTAATCATTTATATATATATATATATATATATATATATATATATATATATATATATATATATATATATATATATATATATATATAATATATATATATATATATATAATATATATATATATATATATATAATATATATATATATATCCTTGTTTGACTAATTTGTAAAACTTGTTAAATGATTAGTAAGTATTATAAATCATTAATTGTTACTGAATAATTAAATATGAAGAGAAAATAACTACATTATTTTTAAAAATTAAATGCTACATCCATTATAATCAATCAAAACTAAATTAGAAGATAATTGAAGAAATAATAACTTAAAAAAGATGTGCTTAAATTTGATGTCGTTTCTGGTTAAAGACGAATTATATATCTTTAGCTTTATCAGTAAATACTTATTAATAATTTAGTAAAAAACCATTCTAGTAAAAAAATAGGATACAAAACTATAAAGATGTGTTCTAATATTTAGTAAACAGTAGAGTTAGAGATCAACTAAACAGCTAAAAAGAAAGTCGATAAATAAAACATATATATGATAGCGAGAACTTACCTACATAGTTTATTTATGTTAACATGGTGAAAACTTATAAATTTATAGTTTTTAAAAGGTCTATCTACTTAAAAATTTCACAACAATTCGCCAACTAGGCTTCTTTCTCATCATCCTTTTAGAAGTTCATATGTGCACGTCAAGTCGATTTAAGGTTTGGATATGTACATATTTAAAGTCGGTTTTAATGCGACTAGATGTTAGTTTCAAGTTCAATTTGTGTCGTGTATAGATTTTTCTGTGAGTTTAGATTCAAGTTTGATTGGACGTGTTCCTTCATCTTCTTCCTTTTTGGTTTTAATTTGCATGTTTCTTTTAGTTTATATGTTTCCACAATTTATTTATGTTTGAAAATTTGTGTTTGTTATAGCTAGATTCTAAAATAAAAAGGTATAAATGAGTTTATTGTGCGACGGTGGTGTATTCTGTCGTTCATGATGGCACACAATGGTGGTAGAGTGAAAGTTGACATCTTTAAAAACAATGATATAAATTATTATAAATGCTAAATTGTATTAACATATTGCAAGAATTTTCTTTTTGTAGAAGTTAAAATGAATGCAAAATGTTCAAGAAGTAAATTAACAATAGTGCTTTTAAGAAAACTTTTCTGTAAATTATAAAATAACATAATAGATTTTAATTAAAAAAAAGTAGAATTAGGGGTAAGTTGATATTAAGGAAAATATATAATTTAAAACAAATAACTAGCGGAAATGACAAGTGATAACAGACAATCTATACTATGTATACCCGAACAAATCTGAATGAATTATTAACCTAAAGAACTTATTAAGTTCCTAGATGTATTAAAATTAAAATTCGAATCAGATTTTTTTTTTTTTGACTTCACGCGTTTGAAAGTTTACCTAATATAAAAAAAATCCATTAAAGATGTTATATTTCTAAAAGATTACTTTCCTTAAGTAATTTCGAAAGAAAACCATAACTTTTTGGGCCTTTAAATAGAGCCCAATAACACACATATGTTGAAAAATATACTTAGTTGAGCTTCGAAATCGTTTCGATGAATATTGCTCTTGTGTATGCCCAAAAGGATTTTGGGCCACTAATATACCTCAGTGTTTAGATGACAACGAGGGCAAGTTTATGCATGAAAAAGAGTCGAGAGAAGTAAAATTAGAAAACAGTATAATTGTAAATGTTTTAAAACTTTTTATCTTTTTAAACATATGTGTTTAATCCAGCAAATAAAATTAAAATTGAATCTACTGTAATACACACTATTATGATTTTATTAAAATAATTTCATGGATCCACTCTTGTTTTATGGGTTTCATTTTGATTGTTAGGGGTGCTAAATGGGTCGTGTTCTCATGTTGTCGGGTCCAACCCGACCTGAACCTGAAAATATTACACGAACCCGAACACGACCCGAATCCGAAAATTGTGTCAAAAGTGTCAACCCGAACACGACACGAAAATTTACGGGTTGACACGAACACGACCCGATTGACCCGAGTTTTTAATTTTTCATATATTTTTTCACATATTAATACTTTAAATTATTGTTTTACAACAAAAAATACCAGTTAATATAAGACAATTATATTGATGAAATCTTACTTCAAATTCCTATTTTAAGTTTTAAATTTTGAAATAAAACACATACGAAACTTAATTTGTGACAAAATATATAAAAAAATAAAATAAAAAAAACAGGTCAAACGGCATCGGGTTGAACCTGAACTCGACCTGTTTAGCTAAGCAGGTTCACATGTTCGACCCGAATCTGACCCGAATCTGACCCGAATCCGTTAATAGGAAACCCAAACCCACAAATTTCGTGTTACTTTCGTGTCATGTCAGAAATTCACTCCCTTATGGATTGTACGCTAAAAGATAATGACTCCCAAAAACTCACACATGATTCCATAAATTATGATGTAAAGACTATGGATTTAAAAACTGATGTTCAAGCCGATATTGTAAGAATGCATACTTATGTGTTACAAGTCGTACGGTTAAAAAGGCTTTCAAATTGGAAAGCTTCTTCCTTGTCTATGGGTGGCCTAATAACAAATCTGGTTTAGAAGCATCTCTTTATTATATTTTTTTTATCAATATTTCATGCTCCTATCCAAGCTATTAACTCTCTTGAATGTTTTTGTAGTAGGTTTTGTTGGGGTATGTATGATACTATCATAAAAATCGGATGAACGGTGTGGGATCAAATGATGGTGGGCAAACAACGAGTTTATTCGGTATAGGAAATGTTGTTCTAAATGATTCAAGGCCGAATACTAGAGGCGTAAAATGGGTAATTCACGCCATCTTCCTATCAAATCTATGTACTGTATTTGTATCTTCTAGCGTCTCGTTGGTTTCATATTCATACATATGATTATTTTTTTGGTTGTTCCTCTACGCCCCCAACGGATTATAATTATTTATATGTTTTTCAATCCTACTCGTAAAATCTACTCATAAATATAGACAATTTGATTATAAGAAGACTTAGACCATCAGCACTCGAAAAAATATTAATACCGTTAAACTTCAACGCGCTTTGATACTAATTATTTAAAAAAACTAATTATTTAAAATCAGATGATAAAACAGCATAGATGCATATTTAACTGGATAATCACTTGTCATCTTTGAATACTAGTATTTATATATTCGTTTGACATTAAAGTTTGAGTCCTTCAATGTCGCCTTTCACCAACCATTTGGGACGACAACGAAGCATGTATATAATATTATTGTGTAAACTTATAGTTGCATTGTTTATTCTCCTCACAAAAAGTGGTGTGGAATAAAACAAAAAAGCTGTTAGAAAATTATAATACGAGAGTAATTGATTTTCCATATCCTTATCTGTTATCAATTGCAACATTTTATTTATTATATTTTAGTCCTGGTATTTTCAACTGTCAGCTGTGTAACAATTTTAATCATACATTTAAATATTTAAAAGACGGATTATATAAGTAGATAACCGAACCTTTCTAAACGACATGTATGTATCATCAAATTTGAGTCCATAAAGCTGTATCGAACTTAGATTAATCATATCTAATTTTGTTACATCTCACATCGATTCCTTACATGAGGTTGAATTCTGCTGTCAATGCAGACAATATCTAATATGAAGTTTGGTCTGTTACAAGCTTTAACAAGCCTTACTAATAGAATTAATTTATTAGTAGTTAATATTAATTTTCAAATTTCTAGCCTCCTATCTTTGAGCACAAAATCTTCTTCTAGTCAAAGGATACTGGTCCAAGAATTCATATAGAATCATACTTTTTTCTGAAAATTTAGTCCAGAGTTTTATCCGATTGAAAATTTCAAGTGAACCATCAAATTTAAATTAGCAAATTTATGCTTTCCTTAAGTTTAGATTAGTATCATCGATCATTTAGTTGACGACATGACCCGTTTAAAACCCTGATGATTCAAATTTCAAACCTAATATATATATATATATATATATACAGCCATGTATTGAAATCAATTCTATGAAAACTGTAATATTTGTTTGTATACGGAGACAATGAGCATCTTAATTTGGTGGTTCACAATTACATGTAACATGATGCATTATGGGTTTCAATTAATTCGATCAGAAGCAAACCCAAGAGTAGTAGTAAAAGAAGTAGCGACAAGAAGAAGAGTTGTAGTGGTGGATGATCAGCAACGAGTCCGCCGGTTAGAGACTGCACTCTCGTTAACTTGTTGTCAGCGCCACACCCGTGTCTTTTCCCCCCCTCCACCATAACCCTAACCCTAACCCTATCACTTTAATATTGTTATTATATTTCAATTAATCTTGCTTTTTCTTTTTTAATTGAAAATGCACAACCATACTTTTGAGTATATGTGTTATCTTAATCGAATCCACATATTTGTTATCTTAGATTATATATTTTTTTGAGTTAAGTTCGGTTTTACTCTTTTAAAGTTTGATACAAATAATCATTTTACTTCAAAAGATTAATAACACTAATTTACCTCCGAATGTTTCATAAGTTGTTTCAATTTTAGTCTAAAATTTTTATTATTGTTTCAATTTAATCCAAAATAATAAAACTTTTGGAATGAAATTGAGACAAATTTTGAAATTTTTAAATGTAAACTGATGTTTTTAATCATTTAAATGAAAATAGTTATTTTTGTCAAATATTATTAGGGAGTAAAATTAAAATTAACTCTATTTTTTAACATTGTTTGGAACTACGTTCAATACCCGAATGAGTTTCCAGAGACGGTGGTGTTAACCTTCTATATTGATTGTACTACTCTCGGGCTGACTCACCCAAGAACTATTAAAAAGAAAACCCACAAATGTGAAAACCCATCTCGAATTAGGTTTGAACATGTGAACATTAAATTTTCAAACTTAAACCATCATTTTCATGTAAGTACACCATAATGCCAATTGCAACTTATATAGGCTATTGATATATTGATGTATATTTTTCTAGCTATCTAGAAAAAGACTAGGGTCTGTTTGGTATAGGGTAATAAAATGAACAAAGAAATAAAACGAATGAGAAAATAGAATGTATATATGAATGAAATGAATTATTACCTTCCATTGTCCTATTTGGTTACTCTTTAAGAATAAATTAATCATTTTTTGTGTTGTTTCTTAGGTATGAAAAAACGAATTACTGAAATGTAAAAGTGGTTATGATGGTGATGGCAAGCGATGATGGTGGCCAGTGGTGGTTTCCAGAGGTGGTGGTGGCCCGAGGGTGGTTTCCGGCGGTGGTTTCCGGAGACGCCGGTGGTTTCCAGCGGCGGCGCTGGCCGGCGATGGTATCTGGAGGCGGCGGCGACCGGCGGTGGTTTCCGAAGTGGGTGGCGACTCGGCAGTAGTTTCAGACGACGCGGCGGCCAACGGTGGTTTCCAGAGGCGGCGGCCGGCGGTGGTTTCCGGAGGCGGCGGCCGGCGGTGGTTTTTGGAGGCGGCGGTGGTTTTCGGCAGCGGAGGTGGCTTTCGGAGGCGGCGGGTGGCCGGCGGTGGTTTCCGGTGGCGGGCGACGGGGGCCCTAGGGCGGTTTTTGACGGCGGAGGTGGCCGGCGGAGTAGTTCTGGTGGCCATGGTTTCCGGTGACGGGCACCGGCGGTGTGTTCCGGGGCGATAGTGACCAGCGGCGGCGATGGTTGTTGTGGTGGGTGAGTGAGTGGTGTGGTGACTAATGATAGAAGAATGGATGGAATGAAAAAAAAAAAAGAAGAGGGGTGGATGAAATGAATTTGAGGGAATGAAATCAACTATGTAATGGCTCCTTCGATTACTTTCACCAACCAAACATATCTTTGTTTATTTACCCTCAATGGTTCATTCCATTCCGTCCTTATTCCTGCATACTAAACGCTACCTATACTTATTTGGGTGAAACATGATAAGGACTTAGTCTATATGTATAGACTGCATTTTGTAAGGTTAAATAAATAAAATATTAAATATAATAAAATTTTACTTATTATAAAACGATATTATAAGATAAGATATGATTTTAGTTACGTAGGAGTAAAAACTATAAATAATAAAACAACAATATTAACTTTTTAAAAATTTTTCAAAAAAATAAAATCAAACATTTTGTTTAAAAAATTGTGAATTTTTAAATTTTCCAACTCTCATTTTTAATTATTTTTTATAAAAAATTTACTTTTTAAAAACACTACATTTAATATATTTCATATTTTTAAATAAGTTTGATGTTTTAGAAAAAATCTTATTTTATAAAAATTTGTTTTATTAGAAATAACATTAATAAAAAGATATATTTCTTAATTTTTTAGAAAACCATTTTTAATTTAAAAAGACTTAAATAATATTATTTGTAATTAAGGTAAATATTTAATATGAGATAGAAACGGAAAAAAAATTTATGAGAATGAATATGATGTCATAGTTACCATTTTATTAGAGTAGAATAATATATATCATTTATCTATTTAATATTTTGCATTTAAACTACTATTTCATAAGCAGTAAAGATACTGTATACAAGTTTTATTTTTACAAAATAGATAAATGCATATTGTAATAGTGCAAAATAATAAGAACATACAGTAGATTTTTTATTGTCGATAGTTTCCTTTTGATAGACCAATCATGTGTACTTTTGTTTTTACAAAAGGTTTAACCATAATTTCTTCACTAGACTTGTCTTTTATATCTAACTAAATATGTACATGTTTATATCTCTTGAAAATCAAGAAGCAAATAATCCAAAATATTAGTTGTTGGTTTATAATAATTATAAATTTTGTTTGTATTATCAATGACGACACCAGTAGCATAGTTATCAAATATTTACATATGATTTGCACTCGATTTTACTTACAATAATGATTATGAATGAAATTAAAAATATACAAGTAAAATCAAACATAAAGTAAATGCAAATTGAATGTTACGTATGATAGTTAAGTTACAGTACGTGATTGCCATTAGTAATAAAAGTAAAACTTAAAAGAGTCGACGACCAAATTAATAGTATAAGATTATTATCAGACAGTAAGTAATAGTTAAGATTATTAAAATCATGTTTATAAAAAGAAATGCTACAGATTTTCTCTAATATATTACATGGTCATATGATATGTAACAAGAACTTGTAGCCTAGTCGTGTTGTCACATTGGTTATTACCCGCCCCTATAAATGTGATGTGGGCTAAGATATTTACAGGTCAATTGGAATTAAAGGAAAAAAAGTGCTAATATAACATGTATTAAAGAAAACGAGCGGTCAAGAAGACATCATGATCCTGGTAAGTTGATATACCTCCATTCAAAAGTTGAGGGTAGAATTTTATTGGATGATTTGGGTCGATTATAAATGTACCCTACGTTAGAGGTGTTCAAATTCGGATATCTAAAAATTTCGGATAGTGGAGTTTACTATCCGAATCCGAATCCGAATCCGAATCCGAAATTTTGGATTCCAATTTGGATATCCGTTCGGATATCCGAATTTAAAAAAAATTGTATTATTTAATAAATATATAAAAATGTAAAAAAATTTATTGAAGTTTTTATCGGATATCCGAAGCTTTTTATTAAAATGTCCGAAATATCTAAAAATATCCGAAATATTTAATTAATATTTAATATTTTTAAAGTTGTATAAAAATATTTTGAATATTTCGGATATTTTGGATATCCGAAAATCCTCAAAATCACTAATTGAATCCGAATCCAAAATTTTGGATATCTGAATATATTCGAAGTTTATATATCCAAAAATATTAAAATTTCGGATATTTTGGCTTCGGTTTCGGATTCTGATATTTTGAACATCCCTATTCTACATCGTAGATATAACATAGAGAGTGTATGTTTATGAAAAAGAAATAGAAGAAAAGCCGATATGAATTCCTTGGTCAAACCCCCCATCTTGGTTGTTGTGCACTTGTGCATGAAGTATCAAACCGCACAAGATGACTTCTCAAACGAAGTGCCACTCACCTATCCACATGTTCACTACCATGCCATTCTTTTTCAAATTCTTTTTTTCCTTTTTGCAAGCATGTGGGGACAATAAAGAGTCATTTAATTAGAAATTAGAACCTGTTTTGATGAAATTTAGGTTCAAAGGCAATTTTTGTTTGAAATAATTTTACATGTAATTAGGTGTACTTCAACTTGTTGCACAGACCTCAGGAGGTGATATATATTGGGGGACATAATAATTAACATTAGTCTTGGTAAAACCTAAAGGAAAGGCACATTTGTTACATTGGAGAATTAGTGTACTTTTGATCTATGTTTTCTAAAGATGTAATTATATATTATCCAAGGTCTGGCTCTAACAAATCGCTAGAGTCGGTCTTGGTGATTTTTATATTTATATATTTATATACTGTTTTGTTGCTGGTCAAAATTTTTTTTAACGAAAAGTAACCATCTAACCGTTTTGTTGTAATGCTTATGAAGATGTATTGAATGACATACATTTCAACGCTTTGTGTGATTCCAAGGCTTAATTCCTTATTATGATTATAATTGATGAAATTGATAGATTTATGACATGAAAGCTTTATTTGCTTAATTAGTTATTGTAAAACCTACTAATATAAGATTTTATATGTTTGCATGCTAGAGTGTTGTTAAGGCTTGCAAGCAAATGTTGAGTTGGAATTCTAGATTTTAATGATTTTAGGATTTACATTTTCACAAAATTGATGTTGCCATTTGACAGACTGAGTTCTTACTTCCATAAAACTAAAGGGTTATTTGGCAACTTCTGAATGATTAAGTGCTGAATCAATAAGAGTTCAAAACCATTAAGTGTTGAACCGTTAAGAGGTCTGAACCATTAAGAGCTAGTATATCGTTTAACTATTCAAATACAAATGTATGGCCAATTCAGATAAGAGGTCTTAACCATTCAACATTAGACATCTTAACTATTCAGCACTAGTATAATTTTTAATCATTCAGAGGCAAATGTCTGAACTATTCAGACATTTGCTCGCGAAATAAATAGTCTGAATCATTAAGTGCTAAACCATTCAGACATCTGAACTATTAAGAGGTTGTCAAACAGTCATTAAGGACATATATATTTTAGAACCTCAAAGCATTGAAGACTCCATAATTGGTTTCGTGAGTATTTGATCGGAAAAATTTGATATGAATGTTTTGTTGTATTATTGATACTCTCATGTGGTGCGGATCCAAATGTGAAGAAGTAAACTATGTTGTATTTAGAGGCTTAGGATCATTTATCCTGTGAAGGTTCACTATAATAACTTGAGCTACAAGTTTTCATTGTGGGCGTATGACCAGTCAAAATCATCTTATTCTATGAGTATTTTAACCTTGTATGTTACTTTTAGTTTCTGTTAGACTTTGATGATGAGTCAATTTTTGGTCTGTTTATGTTTTGAGCCTCATTTAAATTTTGACTTGCATTTTATATTTCTATAAACATTATGATTAGTTTTGAAGTTTATGAATAAAAAAATTCTTCCTATCATTATTCTGTGAAATTCCTGATTATTGGTATTATTTGTGAATTTATGATAGTTAAAAGAAATTGTTCATAGTATTATTGATAAATTAACATGTACAATTATTTATCTTGTTTTCGGTGTACATCATTATGTTACTTAACATACCATTTTAAAGTGGACAATAAAACATCCGTTTAATATATTAGAGAGAATCCTTAGATTAATATAACCCGATTTTATGACACAGTCTCATCTGTACAAAACATAAAAACAGTTTTAGAACATATACTTGCATAATTTTCTAATACGAATAGGAATAATAACATGAGAACTTATAGTTGACAAATAAAAATTTTCTCTTTACTTAATAAAAATGAAGAGAGACCTATGTTATGTTAATTTAATTGATTAATTATTCTTTCCAATGGCATTATAGGGGCCAAAATACATTATTAAATTAGAACAATAATATAAAAGACGAAAGTAGTTGCACTTAACCCGACAGATAACGGTCATCAATACAAAACATTATGTGTTTCACATTTTAATATTTGTGATTATTATTGCTACATAACAAAGCATCTGATCTCTCTTTCCAAAAATAACCCAACCACTGTTTATGCTTATAGAATTAGAGTACAACACTTACTGCATGTAATACAAGTTCCAACCATTCAGATATCTCAAGGATATATTTCTGCCTAAATCAATGTACGTGCCTCCAAAGATGATCGTATACATTAAAAATATAGTAAGCCTATTATAAAAATATTCAATCATCAATTGTCTAGCTTAATACTTTTATTATCATATTAGATATTAACCATGGCTTCAAGTGTATTGAAAGATATTATATACGTACTTATGAATTGAATTCTGTAATTAATAGATTATAACGTTAGATGACTTACATTATTTATACATTTTTAGTATCTTATAACTAAGGCATAACTGTTATTTAACATGCGGATTATGATGTTAATTAGAAGAAACCTACATTGTTAACAAGAATTAAAATTTTATAAACCTCTTACATTACAAATCGATACAAACATATCTATGTCATAATTATATCGTTAAACATGAATCAAGAAACCCTAAAACCGAAGTAATAAAGAAGAAAAAGAGTCCACATAAATTACCAACAAAAGAAGAAACTAAAGAAGTGAAATTAACCACAAGATTTTGCTCAATGACACTAGAATGATGGTCGATTGCTACCATTATTGTTACCCCAATAACCATCATTTGGTAACTGAATTGAGTTGACTAGATTTTGTGACATCCCTTGATGAAATAGCGACGGATCCGACGTCATAAGCTGTTGCGACGGTGGTGTCACGGTTGCCGGAGATCCAAGAGCACCACCGTGAACCGGCAAACCACCATCTTCCTCCTCAAGCGGGAGCCTTTCGTAGGCGGCGTTGCTAAACGACGCCGCCATGATAACCACCGGCCCCGCCGCGAGCAGTGGTCCAACCACCGCACACCACCCACCACCGCCCTTGGCCACCGGCCAAGTACACTGTCAGTCCAGTGGCTGCAGGCGGGCCGGTGGTGGCAGAAAAGAACCTGACAACGACAGAATCTAACCTCCCGTGCAGCGTCATCACAGCAGATGGTGACGCTGGCTGGCGGAGGGGACATTCACGACGGTGCCGGTGGCGCTGATGATACAAACGCCACGTTGCCGGCGGCGTGCAAATGTGCTGACGCTGTCCATCACATCGCACCCGTCGGCAACCTCCATAACATGGGTTCTTAGTGCGTTTGCACTGTCTCTAGTGATTATTATTGGTGGTTTGGGCTTGTTTTTCGACCCCGAGGGTCGTCCTCGGGGTCTTCTTCCTATTTCAGTGTCAACTTTGCCCTCACTGGTGCTGAACATCTCTTCGTTATTGTTGTTGTTATTGTTATTGTTTTCTTGACGTTCTCCTTTGTGGAGACCGTTGGTGGCGCTTTGTTGTTCACGATCTTCTGAATTTTGTTGTTGAAACTGTTGAAGATTGAAGTTTCTTGTATGAAACGGAGGTGGAAGAGAAGGATCCATCTTCGAATCGAAATTCACCTTCAAAGATTTGAAGATGAGGAAGCTTAGAACGAATTAACAACAAATTTTCAACTGTGAGATGAACTGATGTGGTGATCTAGGGTTTGAAGGAGGTTGAGATTGGTTGATGACTAAATTTGGTGAAATTTATGGTGATTTGTTTTAGGGTTTTGAAGGAATTACAGTGGGTTTGTGGTTTCCATTTGTGTGATTGTTGGAGATCGAATAGGATGTATGAGGTTAGGGTTAGGGTTAGGGTTAGGGTTAGATTTAGATCAGATTGGGGTTGAGCGTTGACCTGAGTATTAGATATGACAAGACTTCAAGTATTTATGGGTTTTTATTCATGAAACAAGAAGAAACAATAAGAAGTATTAAGTGAAAATCATAAAAATGTTGATTCGAGCTTTTTATTTCTTAATATTAGACTTTAGTCGATCATGTTGTTAGTCAATAAAAATTAGACACGTATATATGTAACTTAGGAGGTAACTCTTTATTTTTCTTGGCAATACCCTTGTTGAACAGAAGCGGGGGCGTCTTTCTGTGGCGTGTGTGCGTGCCTCGGTCACCATGTTAGTTTTTAAGTCTATGTAATAAACAAAAGATAGAGGCGCACGCGTATTATAAGATGTGCTCGTGTTGGAAAGAGGTGGCACATGTGTTGAATCAATGTATTGCGCTGTTGAATAGAGGCGACATTCGTGCTGAACACGTGTTAGTTTTTTAGAGGGATAGAGCACGTAGAGGCAGGTGATCGTCTTCATGCACACTTCGTCGTCTGCAATGAAGGGGACATTTCTAAGGTAGCTAGGGTCAAGTAGACATTTTGAATTTAAAAAATCCCTTGAAGGAACATTTTAAGAATTTTAATTTCTTATGAATTTGCTAGCAAAAAGGAAATCATTAAAGTTATAAGTATATATTCATGTCAAGTGACAGTAACATCTTAGTTACAACATACTTTAAATTTTGTATATAAAGTCAGTCATCTTTAACGTTAAAATCCCTTCTCATATATTCAAATATATCTTACATACAACTTGAACCAACTTTAATATGTTAATAAAAATATCAAGCTAGACAATTGATGGCTAAATATTTTAATAACAGCCTTATTATATTTGCTTAGTGTATATAAAACACAATATGCGACGGATTTATCATGTTTGGAGGCACATGAAAAAAAAAAGCTCTCTCATTCAGAAATTCTTCAGATAGTTAAATGCTTGTTACAGTTTGTATACAATGCATTAAGAGTTGTACTTTCTATTAGCATAAACGTACTTGAACCACAACTGGTTACAATTGATTGGGTTATTTTTGGAAAGAGAGATCAGATGCTTTGTTATGAAGCAAAAATCACAAACACTGAAGTATGAATCATATTATGTCTTGTATTGACGACCCTTATCTGTCGGGTTAAGTGCACCTATGTTGGTCTTTTATATTATTATTATTATTATTTAATAATCTATGTGGCCTCTAAAATGCCATCCGAAAGAATGATTAACTAAATAAATTAACATAAGATAGCACAATTTCATTGGTAATAATTAAGTGCACAAAATTCTATTTGTCAACTTTAAATTTTCATGTTAAATATTCCATTCGTATTAGAAAATCATGCAAATTAAGTATGTTGGCCAACAGACTTCATCGAATTGATTCATATGAAAAGCAGTCTTTTACAAAACTAATGTTTGACTCTTTTTATTAAATCAATCAGAAACTCTGGGCACACAAAATTAATCAACCTACGCTCCTATTTATACTATACAAAACCCAAATATACTAAGATAAATCCAATATTGATTGATTTTAAACTCCAACTAATTTAAAAGATAAACATACTAATAATTAAAGGACTCATTGAACTTATAATCTTCCTAAATAATCTGCTGGAAATCATAGCCCTCACTAATTGCTTTTTTTACAATTGCAATTCTGTGCACGAACAATCTCTAGCGTCTTGATTGTACAAGTTTTGTTAATAATATATATGCTTGTTTTTGTCGCAGGGAAAAAGAAAACTAGAATGTTGTTACAAATCTAAACAAAGTTTTGATGTATTATTAATTAAGTAGTGTACCTCGATTCATGCAATGATTATATAAATGCATAGTTTAATAAGTGATGCGCACACACATGTAGGTTTAGTGGGTATCAACTGCACGAGGGACAACTGTATGTGGTTCGTAGACTAGCAGTGGTTCCTAGAAGTAAGTTCCTTATGACTCTGGGAATTCACAAAAAAAAAAAAAAAAAAAAAAAAAAAAAACTCTTTATAATATAATGTCTACCTGTATCTACCACCACTACATATAGGTTTAAGTTTAATAGTTTACTAGCTAGCTAATTAAATGTATTTTATTCTGAAATGAATTGTCGTATTTTATTCTGAAATGAATCGTTGTTTTCTTTTGTATAGTTTACTCGTATTTGTTATTTTCATTTGATTTTTTTTTATTTAGCTTCTTAAGTTTTAAACAATTGTTATTTTAATAAATTAACAAAATTATCCTCTAAACTATATAACAAATCCACTCAATTGCATAACCATAATTGAGTGGAACTGAATCACGATATGAGAGAGAAGACAAATATAGAAAAGGATAAGGATCATTGGTAATTTCACAAGTTATATTACTACCCAACCTATATTACTTTATTATTATTTTAGATGGGAAATGAATATTTTTTGTTTGGCTTTTTCAAAAATTTCCACATTAGTTTTAAGTTTCTTATATTTTTAACATTAGCTTTGTTATTTGATTTTGGCTATTGAAGTTTAAGATATTAGAGTTCGATTACCACAATATTTATAGAGAAACTTTATTTTATCGAATTTGGCCACTATAGTTTTGTTTTTTTTATATATTGGCCATCGATTTGTTTTCACTTTGGCCATTAAAGCTTAGTATTTCAGACTTGGCAATCGATTATTATTTTTTGATTTAGCCATTAAAGTTTAAAAACTTAAAGTTTGGCTAGACCACTAAACTATTTATATTAAAGTTTTAATATTTGAAGTTTGGCCACTAAGGTTTAGTATCATTGAGTTTCGCTGTCAAATTTTTATTTTATAGTTTCTGACGAGTTGGACAGATAATGACCAAAGTAACTTAGCATTACATGTGGGAAAATTAATCCCACCGTGTAACACGTGATCCCATCATGTAACACGTGACTTTGGCCACTAAAATTAAGGATATAAAAATTTGACCAATAAAATTTAGGATCTTAAAAATTAACCACTAAACTATTTATAGTGATGTTTTCTTTTCGAATTTCACCACTAAAGTTTAGTAATTTTTAGTTTTACCATCAAACTTGATTTTATGGTTTCTAGCGAGCTAGACAGATAACGACTAAAGTAACACAACTTTGCGTGTGAGAAATTTTACTGGACTCCCGTCGCGCGGCGCAGCGAAAAAAGCCTAGTTAATATAATTATGCAAATTATGCAATTTGTTTTTTCTACAAAATTTATTAGTTTTCATAGTTTTTCATTAGAAAAAGACATAACTTTATTTTTATTTTTTTTACAGAACTTTTACACGACCGCGTATGACTCACTTTGCAGTTTTGACACGGTCGTATCAGGAAGATTAAATATTTTAGGTTTTTATAAAGTATTTCTAGATTTAATTTCCAAGTAAAACTCCTCTCTTGTTTAAATAAAAGTAACCATAGTAACTGTGTTAAAATTCCTCTCTTGTTTGTATAAAAATAGTTTTAATTTCTATGTATATACTTTATACTTTTTTATAAATTAATTACAAGTTTGGGAGATAATTCGTAAATTTGGTGAATATTGAGGTGGTTAAATGTAAAAATACACAAACTTAATTAAATCATTTAACCCTAAAGTTCAACCAGACGTTCTCCTTCCATCATTCCAATCACCAACGTCGCACCCTTCCGTCGTACCAGTCTCCAACGTCGCATATCCTCGCCTGAATCGGCAAATCCGGGCTCTAGAATGGGATATACGGTGGTTTTCATCCTTGGGATACCACCGATTAGGACAATTTGCCCCCAAATTTGACCAATTTTTGACAGGCTACCGCCTAGCACCTACGATTTGGTGAAATCGAAGCGGCCAACCTCCGATTAGAGACTAATCGCTGACTAATCGAAGGCTAGTAGCGAGTTTTACAACAATTACTTTGATAATTTATGCATTATTAAACACCCTTAGTGTCGAATAAAATTTACATCGAAACATAAATAAAAGTAGACAATCCTCAGCATACTCAAAGTTTTATAATAAAAGTGTACTTTATATGTTACAAGATAAAAACAATAAAAAAAGTTATGAGTTAGTCATATCCAAACATAACTGATAAAAAAAGTTTTAAAAAGAAAACAAACTAAAAGTATATGGTTTAAATATTAATTCTATTTATAATTAAAAATACCACTTTATAACTACAATCTCACATGTCATATGGGCAAACCAACGCTATTATAACTTCTTGAGTTAAGTTCGGTTTTACTCCCTGATGTTTGACAAGAACAACCATTTATCCAAATGATTATAGACATCAATTTACCTCCAAAAATTTCATTAGTTGTTTCAACTTAAATCCAAAATTATGAAGCTTTTGACTGAAATCGAAACAACTTATTAAACTTTTGGAAGTAAATTGATGTATTCTAATTTTTTGAAGTAAAATAGTTAATTTTGTCAAATATCAGGTAACAATAAAAATTAACTCTAACTCCTTCATTTAATTGGTGCATTTTATATGCACATATTGTATATTATTTTAGCTATAAGTGCAACATATATCATTATAAAAATATACTACTTTTAACTGTTTTTGTAGTTTACCGGTTTAAGATGAAATCGAGATAAACCGACGTGATCGAGAAAAACAAAGAAATTACATCATGAAAAAACATATTTAAGAACTTGAGTTCTAATTTCAATGATGCTGCATAAATCCTAAGATGATCTATAAATGACACTTGAAGATTGAAGAGAATCATAACTTTATTTGGTTTATGTGAACAGCAGAGGAAAAATATGGCATGTATAATTATTGGGCTTCAATTTATTAATCATTAAAACTTAATAATAAGAGCTGGAAGCCCATAAAATATTGGGCTGAATGTAACTTAATTTGATTGGGTCGATGGGCCATTACATCTCGCAAGAGTGATGGAAATAAAAAAAACACAGCGGCAGTGGGCTTGGGCTTCGCGAGGAGGTGGGCCCAAGCCCCAAGGTTTTCAAGAATTACAATGATTGGTTGGTTCGTTTTATGTGATCATGATCGAGGCTACGGTTTAGTTATCCCGAATTAGTACAAGATGAAAGCATAAATAAAATAAGATTGATAGTTCATTCAATTAAAAGTTGAAATAAAATTAAGATTAATAGTCAATTCAATTAAAAGCTTAATTCCACTATCAATTAAATCATATCCCATTAGACATTAGCATCGACCATATGCCACTACAACCACCACTGACCTCCTAGTTGCTCGCCTGCTATGCCACTTGTCGGAACTCCAGCAGTCGTCCGTTGCTGTCACTAGGCAATTGCACATCACCTGTCAAGGTTATAACTTGTATAAGGTATTCTTTATTTATTTTTTAATTTTCACTTTTGATTTTAGATTTAAGGGTTTATGAAATAATGTGCAATTGTACAATTGTATTTCTTTATTATAGAGGGATGAATTGAACTTTAGGCTGTAATTTTTGTTGTTGATTGTGTATTGATTATTGTTTATTTGTTTATAAAACCAGGATATATCCAGCTTGGTAAATGAAATCTTATTCTTAACAAGTTTTTATTCGCACTTTTTTTTCATTATTGAATAAGTGTACCGTAAAAATAATCAATTGAATGAATGTAGTGTATATTTTTTTTATTTAATGTACTGTAAGTGCTAGATAAGTTATGGTGGTGCAATTTTAATTGCTCCGATTTCCCCTAGTTCTTACTTCTTAGAATATTAAACAATATACCATTTTTAGCAACTTGTTAGATTCTTATAATAAAATCTTCATCGTCATTAAACAAATATAACTAAACGTAAGAAAACATTTTACTGGTAGGTTGTCTTTTTTTTAATTAAAAAATAAAAAATTTGACTCATATTAGTTGCATTTATCTTTCTACTTTAATAATAAAGGTATTTTGAGATGTCACGTGTCAACACTACAATCATCCTCATCAAAATTTTTCCGCCCCTCTCTCCTATTAAATAATTACCTTAATTACTAATAATATTATTTAACATTTTTTTAAATTTAATAAATTAAGAAAGAGATTATTTGTCAATGTTATTTCTAAATAAATAAGTAGTTATAAAATAATAATTTTTTCTAATACATAAAACTTTTTTTAAAAATACAAAATATCTTAAACATAGTATTTTAAAAAGTAAATTTTTTAAAACTAAAAATAATTAAATTTAGGAGTTATAATAAGGAAATTTTAAATGATATTTTTATACGGTTTCTTTTAGAACAAAATGTTTATTTTTTTGAAAAAACTTTAATAACAATTTTTTAAAAAGTTGATATAACTGTTTTATTATTTATAGTCATTTCGATCTCATACATAATTTCAGTAATATCATATCTTAGAATATTATTTTAAATTAATTAATTTTATTGTATTAATATTTTATTTATTCAATTTGTATAATACACGAGTTTATTAAAGCTAGTATAATTATAGATTCATCGGAGATGATTTGAAGTTACTCAATTCTGAGAAAACAAGCTAAAAAGTCATAAATTAAGACGATGGTTTTGACTTTTTTGCAATTGTCGGTCCGTTTAATATGTGGAAATAGTCAACGAATGAAGAAAACATACGTGGAGTGTCGGACGGAGCGATCTACGGCGTTAGTGTATCTTATCACGATATAAGACTTCCCCCCTAGTACCCGTGGTTTACTTTGTTCCCGTGATCAACTTTTTTTTTTAACAGCAAAATATACGAACCTGATTCGGAGGATAGATTGTTATCTTAATCGGATTAATCTATCCGTTTTACAGCCGTGACCGCACCCCCAACCCCTTCAGGAAGAAATTCATTATTGAGAAAAATCCAATAGATTAACTCTAAGTATTTTGCTCAAAATTGACTTAAACCAGTTGTACTAAAGATTATATCATTGGTGTTCCCGTGATAAACTATAATCCACTCTTTTGTAATAAGTTGATTTGGTTACATTTGTTTATTTATTATTATTTAAAAAAATTTGAAAGTGATGTTTTAACGTAAAGACATCCACATCTTTCAATTTAACTTTTGCCTCCAAAGGGAATTAAACAGTTAATATTTTGATCATTAGATCTTATTCTTTTGTCGACCCATTTGCTTGCCTTTAGTAGGTCACAAACTTATGAAAAAACAAAAATCATACTTTCACATTAAATTGTTTGAGTTTTGAAAAAATTGAAACCAACCATTGAATCCTCATTCCTGCCTATCCTGCATTGTTGTTGCCTCATGTGTTCTGCACGTTGGACGCGGTGGCCGCTGCCTGGTCTCTCATTGTCTTGTGTCGATGGTGATTCTTTAATTCTTGGAAACTTTTTTTTTTCCGACGATGATTCTTAAATTCATTGTAGCGTATGATGCTTTCTTGTTTGTCACATGAAGTTATGGAAGATATGCTTTTTATTATTTATTTAGGTTTAGAAGAATTTAGTGTTTTTTTCTCATATATGATAACATGTGACTCTTTAAAGTGTAATCAAACTAAAATGACTAGATAATGATAACATTTTAATGTGTATCTTACTACTCAAACTAAGTAACAAAATTTCGAAGAAGTGATATATTAAATAATAAATATAATATTATATAACAGAGAAGAAAATTTTCCTACAATATATTTTGGAGAACGGATGCTTGTTGAATTAAAGGGCATACTGCTTCAAATATAAATATATTGGTTTATTCTTAAAACCTCATCAGAAGATTTCCAGATAACACGTTGGCCTACAAGTTCAACAAGACCTTGAATTTGAAGTTTGGTCAAATAGAATCTAACCGTGTAGTAGAAAGACATTTGGTCAACAAACTAGTAATCTAGAGTGCAGTTGGTATATAATGAAGTCAAAGACCTTATGCAATGATTATATCTCTTATAAAGTGGAAGATCAATCTCTGAATGTTTGATGCACTAGTGAAATATAAAGGTAACTTCTCAACTGCTAGATATGTGTCATCAAGATTGTCACTCTACAAGATGGGTGGACTAGCTAATGTAATCTAAAACTCGTGTAGTAAAGAGATAATTCACAGAATCTATGTTGTAGTATGAGCAAACTATGTACTCTAACTCAATGCTAGATCTGGCAACTATGTGTTGTTTCTTGGAGCTCCAACTAATAAGATTATATAAAAATAATATAGCATTTGATGGTAGATAGAGATTGATCTAGGTGGCCAACTGAGTCTATATATATATATATATATATATATATATATATATATATATATATATATATATATATATGTATGTATGTATGTTTGTGTGGTGTGTGTTGGTTGTGTGTTGTGTGTGTGGTGGTGTGCGTGCGTGTGTGTGCGTGCGTATGTGTGCGTGTGTGCTCGCGCAAGTGTGTGTGCACGCACATAAATAATAAAGTGGGTGAACTATGAATAGTGACAATATCTGTCATAATCCATTTAGGGTAGCTCATAGTGTGCATGACTACAACCCACTGGCAATTAGTAGGGAGTTGAAGAAGATGAAAGACCTTACAAAAGACATAGGAAATATCTGAACTACTTAAGGTAAAATAGTATGATGCAATGATTGTGCTCAGATATGTTAGTCGAATTGCCATGGGTATGCCTGAATATCAAGAAATGTTTCCCTAGAGAAACTCACGTAGAAAGAGGTCTACACTAATTGAAAAACTAGTGTTTATAGAAGTTCCTTTAAGTACCACTGCTAAGACACATGTAGAGTTTCATTAGTAAAAGTGGCATGCACTCTAGGAAAATAGTTCCAGATATGTGATGGAAAACTGAGAGTGAAGTCATGAGAGAAAATAGTTGAGCCTGCAAGGATAAATATCATTGTATACTAGCTCGGATAATTCTCTATCTGAAAATGCATTTTTAGCGTTTATCTGTCTAATATCATAGTCATGAGAAAAGCCAACTAATAAAACATAATGCTTAAGTAGTAGGTTTAACCATAGGGCTGAGATGTTATGTGCAGTAAAAGGTATCTATCTTATGGACGCCCTTAGCTAGTAGGAAATATTGGCTAACTCTACACTAAGGTTACATTTAATCTTGTAATGCATTGACATCAAACAATGTTCGCTTAAGGAGTGCATGCACTAGTGTTCAATTGTTTTATTGGAAAGCAACAATCCTTATATGCATGGAATCCTATTAAATCAGTTATTTTTGTGCTTGAGAGAAGGTGTTAGTGTTAATTAAATGGGAGTTAGAGTAGACATGAAAAAGACATGATCAAGGAAATGTTTACATTGAAGTGTGTGATCAATTGGGCGAGTGATGGTATGAGGAAAGGAAATGAGTGTACAGGGATAAACGGAAGTGGCTAGCTAGGTGCGCGAGGACCATACGAGTGTATAAAGTATAAAATATGTGGGAGTGGTTAATAATATGGATATAGAGATGGTAGTTTGTAAAGATGAGACTAAAGGGGGGTGTGTGGTGAGGCCTTAGCATGACAGGACCGTTAAGAATTTACTTTTGTATTGTTTCTTTTGTCATAGGGACAAGTGTTAATTGAAATTGTTCTAAATTTTTAGTTTGGATGTTTCTTTTATTGATTTGCACATTGCTAATTGTTTATTTGTTTTAGAAATTTTATTTTATAGTTATTAGAATATAAAATGGCAGGACCGTTTAAGGGCTTTAACACAATTACAACACAACAACACAATGAGGAGATTAACTAAACTCTAATCAAACAGTGAACTGGGGTAACCAAAGTGATACAAAGACACAAGTAAAGTAAGAAAGAGACAGAACAAGAGAGTATGGGTTTCAAGGAGGCAGTATATTGCTTTCTCAAGTTCTTTTACAAGTGTTACAAAGCATAAAGAAAAGATACAAGAACTTGAAATACTTATACTACAACCTACAGCCGGCTATACTTTGAAAGCCAGCTGGATACAATTGACTAGACACTAACAAAATCAATTGTAGGATCAAAAGGCATATCTGCCTTTTGACCTTGTGACTATGACATGCCATAGCTCACATCCTTATACAATACAAAAAGGATAAAGTACATAAAGTGGAAAGTTGAAGACTCAAGACCTCAATGTACAGTTACCAAAAGCAAGGCCCTTTTCACCAACTCATGTAAGTTGGTGACTTTACAGAGATGCAGCGGAAAAGGTGCTTTATGGAACAGTACATCAGATAAAGCATGTGTACTAAAAGTCTTCGGAAGAAATCTGTCTTCATAGGTTGAAGCTTCGGAAGACTTTGTCTCTGAAGCTTCGGAAGACTTCATGTTTGGCTTCGGAAGATATTGGTCTTGGCTTCGGAAGATTTTACACTTAGAGTATTTTCTAATGCTTTGTGTAAAACTTCCGAAGCATTCTTCACTTCAGTACTTAGTGCATGTTGCTGAGACACTTAGGCTGTTTTGGGTTGCATCAGACTTCAGGAATCCTTACAAACTCCCCTAGGCTGATGCTACCAAAACACTTGGAAGATCTTCAAATGTTGGTAGTCTTCAGTACAATCAGGACCATTCCTTTCTTCATGAGATGGTCAGGATCATCAAGACTTTCATAGTATCTTCTCATCTCAAAGAGATCATGCAGAGGTAAGTTGATTATGTCTTGCCATGAGTAGACATTCTCAACACCTTGATCTCTGATACAGTCCATCTTTCTGGATTGGTAGAGTAAGTCCAGGACAAGATGGGTGTCTCACTAGTTAGAGGAGCCACTTGAATAGGAGTTGATTGGGCTGCCTCATCATGCACTTCCTCAGGTTGATCTGATTCAGCCTGAGGTGCAGAGGTAGATGACTTTGGCTTCTTCTTCTTAGTCTTTGGTTTAGAAGCCATCCTCTTCTTCCTCTTGGATGTCTTTAACTGAGAAGACTGGTCTGCAGCACCATGTTGATCATCAGTGTCTTTCTCAGTTGGGTGTTCCTCCCTCACAGGTTCAGAAGGAGAGGGAGTTTGACCCTGCCTAGGATCAGAAGATGAAGCTTGCTGAGGCTCAGCTGGAGGTGCTGGTTGAGGTGTCTCTGGTTGTTCAAACTTGACCTCCACTTCAGGTGGGACTTGACTTGGAAGAGAGTGCAAGTCAATGAGTTCTCCACTTTTAATCTTCTGCTTGATCACCCTAATATGCTCATCCATAGTGGATAGAGACATGGGGCCAAGTCTCCTTCCGGAGAATCCATACACTTCAAGAAGCTCACCATTCTTTGTCTGTCAGCAGACTTCTTTGCATTCTTTTGAATGATGGCCCTTGACTTTGCAGCTTCTTCCCTTAGCTTCCTTTTAGTTGTCTTTCTTTCCTTGACTAACTCAAGCTCAAGTTGCTTTAGATACTCGAACTCAATGAAGTCATAGGACAAGGGAAGAAGTGCATCTGCCTGATAGAAGCCTGTGGCACTCAGGTAGTTGATCATCTTGATCCTATCTTCTTCTTTATCTACCTGAGGTTCTTGTGGAGCCACATCTTCCTGTGCAGGACTTTCTTGAACTGGTGAGAGAGTAGGAGCATGCTTGTAAAGTCTTTTCTGTCTCTTCTCCTCTTTGAGTTGGAGAAGTATCATTGCATCCTCTTTCTCCTTCAACTCTCTTGACACTTCTCTGTCAGCCAGTTCATTTAGTTCTTCTAAGGGGAGGGAGATGATTTCATCAATGTCATAGTTCCTGGTCTGTAAGTAGGTAATCCTGACTGCCCTTAACTCATCATCTTGAGTATTTGGTCTGGGAGCAGCCCTGATTGCAGCTTGCATGAAGCTAGATGACCCAGTGGAACTTTCTCCCCTTAGTCTCCTTTTCCTCTCTCTCTCTTCCTCCTCAATTTCCTCAGGAGTCATTATCCTTTCCCTTTGTCACCAACAGACCTTTGTGACTCAGGGTGGATTGAGGCTTGGCCTTCATTGCTTGGAGTAGCTTCCATGCTCTGGCCAGAGAGAGGCTGAGAAACACCTTCACCAGCAGGTGTCTCAGATGGAGTTTGGACCTCAGCAGCAGTTGTTGATGATGAGACAGGGGTCTCAGGTTCTGTCACTGGGCCTTCAGTCAAGGTTTCCCCTATGAAACTAATCTTAGGGTCCACCTCAACATCCAGTTGACCGATGACATTGCCTGATTCCCTAAGTCTCCTTCTTAGAGTAAACTCTGCAAGGATCCTGTCTTGGATTCTTTGAGCCAGCCTGTCAGCTTGTCTTGAATTGCTTGGATTGACAAGTGGCAAGTTGACTAAATCCAGTCTTTCATAAAAGCTCAGGCTTTGGAATTGAAAAACTTCTTGTTGGCCTTGAACTCTTGAAGTATAAGGGCTCTCCTGTCATCATCATACCTCCACCTTATGATGTGATTGCCAGTTCCTTGTGGTGGAGATGAGACAGCCCTTGGTATACCTTCCTCAAAGAGACTGATGAGAGAGTCTATAGAGTCCACATTAATGTGAACTTGAGGAAGTTGTGAGAATGCACAACAGCAAGTGAGGATGGTGAGTCCTCTATGTCCATTCTCTCTGAAGAACTCCCAGGTTCTGTGGTTGTAACAACTTTCTCCCCCTTTTGGTAGCATCACCCACTTGCATAGGTGAGCTGGAGGATAAGTCAATCACTTCCACAGGTTCTTGTGTTCCTGGTTGAGCTCTCCTTAAAGGTCTCCCAGCTAGTTTTTCCTGCAGATATGAAATCTGGAGTTGCTGATCATTGACCCTGTTTTGCAGGGTAGTCACCTGAGATTCCAAGTGACTAACCTTAGAGACTAAATAGGTGCATGTTTTGACAGTTTTTGCACCTTTAGTCTCAAATTCCCCTCATCTTCATCAGAAGATTCATTGGGGGATGAGATGATTGGACCAAAGTCCTCTCTCTCACCACCAGCTTGAGTTTCTTGGCTGCTGGTTTTCCTCTGCTCACTGGCAGCCTCAGTTGAGATGCCAGTGGGCTGAGTTGCCATGGTTGAGGTCTTAATGATGTAATCACTTTCAAAAGTGAGAGCCTCTTCCATATGGACATCCTGAACAGGTTCAGAAGTGTCCACCTCAGTAATAGGTGACTGATGGGGGATAGACTGAGGAGAGTCAGAGGTACTCATCTCTCTTTGAGTAGGGGAGGAGAGAGAGAGACTCATGGTACTCACTGAATCCTAAGTCTTCATCAGTGTAAAAGGATAGGTTGGGAATTGGTTGGTTGAGATCCAAAGGCTGGGGATGGTAGCTGTCCCCTGAAGGTTGTCCACTTGAGTGTTGAGACTCAGAGTGAAGGCTTAAGGTTGTTGGGCTATTGAGCTCATCAGGGTGAGCTTGAGGAACCTCAGCCCTGATAGGTGAAGTAATGGGAGTGGTTTGCTCCTCAGGAGAAGTGGGAGCTCTAGTGTCCACTTCTTCCTGTAAGGTTGAGTTTGGGGGCCTGCACAGACTCAATAGCCTGAGCAGGGGTTCGTTTGGATTTTCTTTGGTAGGTGAGGGTGATTTCTGGTCTTTTTAATGGTAAGGACAAAAGAGGTGTGGGTTCAACACTAGCTTGTGTTGCTAGGTTGTCACCTTGAGCAATGAGCTCTAACATTTTTGGGACTAGGGCTGTTTCTACCCCAGAGAAGCCTACAGTTGGCTTCTTCATTATTTTAAAGATGCCGGGCTTCATCTGTCCCAATTTAAGAATATTACTGTTTCCCTCAACTGTGAGCCCAGTTCACAGTTGAGAATGTGTTGAACATATCTAGGAAACATGTAATACTCTAAGGAGTCTAAGTTTGCAAGTAAATTAGTATAAACAAATTGTGAATACCTGAACTTGACCCCCTGAACCATTCCATGAACTATAAAGGAGAGATCCTCAGGAATCTGGTCCCATCCACCATGCTTGTTTGACAAGCTGTGGATAACCACATGGAGCAGGAATTTCCATTGGGATGAGACCTTCCCTTTCCTAAAGGTCTTTACAGAGAAATCTCCCTCATAGCCCATCTGCTCAAAAGAATGATTAACAGCTTCTTTTGGAAGGACACCTCACCTTCTTCATCATCCAGCTGTAGATGTTGGTTAATGATGGCCGGAGTGATGAAGATTGTCCTCCCTTGCACTGTGGCAGACAGTGCCTTCTCCCCATCCATAATGACCTCTTGGCAGGTCTTCCAGAATTCAAGCAAGTGATCCTCATATAGAGTAGGATCAATGGTCAGGGAGGTGAAGTAGTTTGACAGAGTCAAGAATTGGCAAATCTCTGAGAAACTTGCATCTTTCTCAGAGCTTAACAGAGCAACTTGATTATGTTGCCTGTGTAGTTGCATGGAGAAATCAGGGTTGTTTCTGCGGTTAAGGTTGGCCATTTCAGAAGCTTAAGGGTGAAGAAAGGTAGAAAGCAAAGGCGGTTTAGAGAATTAGGTTAGAGAAACAGTAGAATTGAGGAAGATAGTGGGAAAGAGGGGGAACCGTTGGGTATTTATATGAAAAGGGATTTGAACCAAAGTTAATGAAAGAGGATAAACTTTGAAATCCGAAAGTCGGTCCCACCTCTGAAAAGGTAGTTTACTTTTGCTCAAAAAGTAGTTTTCTTGGAATTCGAAAAGCTTCCGAAGTTTATTTGTCTTCGGAAGTTTTGATTGAAAAAGCTTCCGAAGCTAAAATGGCTTCGGAAGATTTTCCTGAGAGTCTTGAAGATTTATGCTTCGGAAGAGAAATAAACCCTTGAATGCTTTGTATAGAAATAAACAAAGCTTCCGAAGGTTAATTTTGCTTCGGAAGGAAAAGGTCCTTAAAATAAATAAGTGTCTGAGATAAGAATTTTAAGCTTCGGAAGATGAATTTGACTTCTTCCGAAGGTAAAATCTCTTAGACAGTTATTTATTTTGAAGACATGTTTTTCTTCCGAAGATAAAATTTTATCTTCCGAAGTATCAAAAATTTTCAAGAATCTAAGGAAAGTCTTCAAAAAGAATTTTACATCCAAAGAAAACATGAGCTTATGAAAGTGATGAACTAGACAACTTAGGACACACATATTTTAAGAAGAAATAATTAGAATTAGTTTTAATAAAAAGTCTACTCAAAGTTAATCATCCCAATAGCTGATATCAGATACTTAAATCTCTGTTCATCAAAAGCTTTTGTGAACAGATCAGCATATTGTTCATCTGTATGAACTTTGACTAGTTTAATTAATCCCTTTTCATAGTTATCTCTTATTAAATGATACCTGATGTTGATGTGTTTGGTCCTTGAGTGCTGCACAGGGTTCTCAGTGATAGAGATAGCACTATTGTTGTCTATGTGGATAGGAGTCTCTTTGAAGTTAAATCCATAGTCCAGCATCTGATTTTGAATCCAAAGCACTTGAGCACAGCAGCTTGCAGCAGCAATGTATTCAGCCTCAGCAGTTGATGCAGACACACAGGATTGTTTCTTGCATTGCCATGAGACCACCCTTCCACCAAGGAATTGACATCCCCCAGATGTAGACTTTGCAGTCATATTGCAACCACCATAATCACTATCTGTATAGGCATACAGATTGAAATTTGGATTCTTTGGATACCATAGACCAAGTGTTGAAGCACCTTTGAGGTATCTTAAAATCCTTTTCACAGTGATTAAGTGAGACATCTTAGGGTTGGCTTGATATCTTGCACAAATACATGTAGCAAACATGATATCAGGCCTGCTAGCTGTAAGATACATAAGAGACCCAATCATAGCCCTGTATAAGTGTTCATCTACACACTCCCCCTCAAGATCTGGACCAAGGGAGTGGTTTCTGGCTATGGGTGTCTTAGCAATCTTACAATCAGTCATGTTGAACCTCTTGAGTATGTCTTGAACATACTTTGACTGACTTATGAAGATGCCATCTTCAACCTGCTTCACTTGAATTCCCAGAAAGAAGTTGAGTTCTCCCATTGAACTCATCTCAAATCTGTCTTTCATCAGCTTCTCAAAGTCTTTGCAGAGCTTTGGATTAGTTGAACCAAAGATGATGTCATCTACATATACTTGAACCAGCAATAAGTCATTTCCCTGTCCTTTGATGAAGAGAGTTCCATCTATAGTACCTCTTCTGTATCCATGCTTACAAAGATACTCAGATAGTGTCTCATACCACTTCCTGGGTGCCTGATGCAGCCCATAAAGAGCTTTGTCAAGCTTGCAGACATAATCAGGATGATCAGGGTCTACAAAACCAGGTGGCTGTTTGACATAAACCTCTCATCAATCACTCCATATAAGAAAGCACACTTTACATCAAGTTGGTAGACCTTGAAGTTCTTGGATGCAGCAAATGCCAGGAATATCCTAACAGCTTCTAGTCTTGCTACAGGAGCAAAGACATCAGTGTAGTCAATCCCTTCTTCTTGTGTGTATCCTTGAACAACTAGTCTTGCCTTGTTCTTGATGATGATTCCTCTATCATCCTTCTTGTTTCTAAAAACCCATTTGGTTCCAATGGTAGTCTTCCCATGAGGAAGAGGACAAAGGTTCCAAACTTTCTGCCTTTTGAATTGAAGCAGCTCTTGTTGCATAGCTTCAACCCAACTTCCATCCTTTAGAGCTTCATCAACTTTCTTGGGCTCTATCTGAGATAAGAAACAAGAGTGAAGACAAACATTTGCTTCATGGGTTTGTCCTCTTGTTCTTACCCCTGTGACAACATCTCCAATGATGTTTGTGGTGGGGTGAGACTTGTGGATCCTTAGCTGAGGGATCACAGCAAGTTGTTGAGAAAGATCTAAATTTGAGAAATTTAATCTGGTCTGGAAGATTCACCCTCCACATTATCACACTTATCAAGATTAACTTGATCCAATGAGTGTGAGACATCATTGATGTTGTCATCTATGGTATGGTTATTAGCATCAAGAAATTCCTGATCACTATCACCATCACCATTGTTGTCTTCTACAAGTGAGGTGTCTTTATCTGGTTGAGAGGCCTCTGAGCTGGAATTTGAAGGCATGCCAGATGTATCAGCTGAATTTGTCATTGTTGTGCTGATAGAAACCTCATTTGCTGAAGTAGTTCCAACTGGAGCTGAAGATGTATGAGTTGAAGGTCTTCCTAGCTCAAATCTTGGATCAGGATCACCTGTATTTAGATTTTCTGCAGATCCGATCTGAAACATGCTCACAAGATTTGTTAAAACAGTTGGTAACTAAATCAAGATCAAACAGCCAATCCGGACCAGAACCAGCCACACAAGAGTGTGCTCATTGAAAGTCACATTGGCTGACTCCTCAACAATTCTAGTTCTGAGATTGTATACTCTATAAGCTTTAGCTTGAGAAGAGTATCCAATGAAATGTCCATCATCTGATTTCTCAGCAAACTTGGCAATTTGATCTTTGGTATTCAAGATGGTGCAGGGACATCCAAATGACCTGAGAAAACCAATGAAAGGTTTCCTCTTGTGCCAAAGTTCATAAGGAGTCTTACCATGTGTCTTAACTACTAAAACTCTGTTTTGCACATAGCAAGCAGTATTACTGCCTCTGCCCAGAAGGTGATAGGCAGTTTAGAGTCAGACAACATAGTTCTTGCAGCTTCAATAAGTGTCCTGTTTCTCCTCTCAGCAACTCCGTTTTGCTGAGGAGTCCTGGGAGCACTATATTGTCTTGTAATACCTTTTTCATCACAAAATGTATCAAGGATTTGGTTCTTGAATTCAGTTCCTTGATCACATCTTATGGTTTTGACCTTGTGATCACATTGATTCTCAACTTTTAAGATGAAATTCTTCAGAATCTCAGGGGTTTCATCCTTAGTTCTAAGGAAGAAGACCCAAGTGAATCTTGTAAAATCATCTGTGATCACCAGACAGTAAGAGGTCCTTCCTAAACTCATTACACTGGTGGGGCCAAAGAGATCCATATGTAACAAGTGTAGGGGAGTAGTGATGGAGTTCTTTTCCTTAGGCTTGTGAGATACCTTGTGTTGCTTCCCTTTCAGGCATGCAACACAATGATCATCACTTGTAAACTCTTTCTTTGGCATTCCAGTTACCAGATCATGTTTAATTAATTTATTCATGTTCTTAAAGTTTACATGGCACATTCTTTTATGCCATAGGAAAGACTCATCACTATTTGCTTTAGATAGAAAGCATGAAACTTCTCCAGAGGGAGATGTTTCTTGCAAATCCATCTTGTACATGTTCCCTTTCCTGGGGGCTCTGAGCAGGATATGCTCATGAGGAATGACCACACCAGGCTTGAGAACAATGCACTCATGCTCAGTAAAGAGCATGTTATGACTCTGATCACAAAATTGGGATACACTCAGAAGATTGTACCCAAGCTCCTTAACAAAGTTTACCTTCTCAATGCTGAGCTTACCATTTGTGACCTTGCCCCTTCCAGAAATGTAACCACCTTCATCTCCTCCAAAAGCAACTGGTCCTCCATCAATTCTCTCAAAATTATGGAGTAGAGACCTATTGCCTGTCATGTGCCTGGAACAGCCACTGTCAATTATCCAGACATTCCTGTTTGTCTTGAGCTGTTCCTGCACAAAGAAGAAAATGATTAGTTACATTTGGAAACCCAAGCCTTACTTGTCTTGGGCTCATTAATGTAATAGAAGGTAATGCAACAGTAATAGATCCTATGGTTGTACTATGGGGATCTTCAGCTGTTGTTGATGGAGAAACCTCAGTCATTTGGTCTTTCTTAGACTTCCACACCACCTTTGGAGTCTTGGACTTGACCTTCAAAACCTTAGAAGCTTTTGGAACTTCACAAGTTTTGATGACTGATCCTTCGGAAGATCTACAGTCACTGCAGCAGACTTCAGTGCTTCGGAAGAACTCCTTTCTTCCGAGACCAACTTTGCTTCCGAAGGTAATTTTCCATTTACCTTCTTCTTTGATTTGGAGCTTCCGAAGGAAACAGACTTTCCTTCCGAAGCTTGAGACTTCTTGAGACTCTTTGAAGTCTTTGTTTTAGTCATGTGGACAGTACTTTTAGGATTGTATGGGCAATCCTTAGCAATGTGAGAAGTACTTTCACACATAACACACAACATTTTCTTCTTCAAAGAAGTCTCCCTTTGAGAGCAAGACTGGCTTTGGTCACATCCCTTCTCCACCTTCATCTTGGTAGATGCTGAGACAGTTCCTTTGGGCTGTGAACTGTTCTTGGAGTTTGATGGTCCAGGCTGTGCAGCAGTGGTACACAGCAGCTCAGTCTTCTTCTTGGCACTGAGATGATTTGAACAAGAACCATGACTCTTAGCTGAGGAGTCTTGGTTGATGTCTTCAGTCCTTACTACTTTGAAACCTGCAGAGATAAAAACTTGTTTCTGCTTAGCATCAAAAGTAGCCTTGATTTCTTGAGCCTTCTTTGCTTTCCTTTGCTCTTCCTGATCAAGTTCTTTCTTTTGGACTTGGTCATCACAGTTGATTTCTTCTCCTCAGAAGGATAGTGGCCCTTGGAAGAATCCTCTTCTTCACTCTTCTCAGAGGAATTCTTCACTATCACTTCTTCATCATCCTCACTTACAGGATCTATGAGAGGAAGCTCATCTTCACAAGTTCCACACCTAGGAGATCTTACAGACAAGATTGTGTGTGGAGGAGCTATCTCATTTGATCCCAGTCCCTGTCTATTTTGATAACAAACCTTGTTGTGCAGGGATGAGGATATCATGTTCTTGAAGGTCTCTTCTTCAAGAACACTCTTCTCTGCCTTGGCTTTGCTGATCACAAGCTCAGCCTGGCACTCAGTTAACTTAGTGATGAGATCTTGGATCTGAGTTCTAAAATCTGTATGTTCATGTTTTAGTACTGAAATGGTTTTCTCCAAGTCCTCTATCTTTAACTTGTAATCATTTTCAGACTTTCTAAAATCAGATTTTAATATGTTTAATGACTCAAGATCAGATCTCATCTCTAGGTTGTAGGACCTGTATCTATTTACTTTAGCAATGCATTCAGGGGAGCAAAGATGTTCCAATACCTTGGCTTCATCATGGTCAGCCATCAGTGCTTGGTTTGGAGAAGCATCCTCCACCTGAAAACTCCAGTCAAAGCCTCCTCTTCAACAGCAACAGCAGCATGTTGCTTTGTCTTCTCAGCCTGAGGGCTTTGTCAGTAAAGTTTGGTCTGGGTTGTGTTTGGCCCCCATTTGCTTTAGGTGCCTTACACTCCCTAGCAAAGTGACCCATAAGGTTACAGTTGTAACACTTAACTTTGCTTTTATCCAGCCCAAACTTACACTGGTAGCATTGCTTGGAAATCTTCTTCCTGTCCTCTTGTAGAACTTCTTGGCTCTGTGAGTGAGGAGAGCCATCTGCTGAACTATCTCCATGTATTCCAGGTCATCTGGATGGATACAGTCCAGGTCTTCAAGAGTGAAAGATAATTCCCACAGCTTTCATCTGCAGACACAAAGGCTTGAGAAGAACTTGTCTCTTGGAATGGGCTTCCTTGAGTAAAGTTCTCCCTTGGTGTCTCCGGGAAGGTGATGAAAGGACCCTTTTGTGAGTTGTCAGGGTAGCATATGAGAGATGTGCTGGGGTTCTATGCTGTCCCTTTCAACCACATGAAGGGCTGAACCCATTTGATTGTTGGAGTTGCCAGATGAACCTTGCATGTTCATCTCCATCTGGTATCCACTGAGAATCCCATACAACTCTGTAAGAGTAAGAGTCTTAAGGTTCTCAGTCCTCTTGATCACCACACAATAGTGTGTCCATTGCCTAGGAAGTGAGGACATGAACTTCCTTACAATGTCCCTGTTCTCAAGAGGAACTCCTCCATCCACTAGGGTATCCACAATCTCAACATACCTGAAGTATTGTTGGGTCATGGTCTCACCTGCTTTGAAGGTGAAATTCTCAAACTGCTGCTTCAGAAGATCTTTCTTGTTCTCCTTGGCTTCAGAGGAGCCTTCATACATCAGCTTCAGTGCATCCCACAGCTGTTTGGCTGTCTTGCACTTCTTAAAACTCTGTATACAGAGTTTGGGAGAGCAGTCTGAAGAGCAGTCATGGCCTTCCTGTCAATCTCTACTCTTTTTCTATCTTCATCTGAGTAGTTGGCCACATCTTTAGGAATCATACCAGCACCAGTAGCAGAGGGGGTGCTGGGTATGAAAGGTCCATTCTCAACAGATTCCCACATTCTTGAATCAAGAGACCTGATGAAGCCTTCCATCCTCATGCACCAGGTGTCAAAATCATCAAGAGTGATCAGTGGGGATTTGTTCATGGTTCCAGTCTCCATATCAGTCTTTGAGATGGAAGCCATTTGAAGAGTTTAGCTTTTGTGTGTGTGAGGGATCTTAAGATGGTTAGATCTTATATCAAGAGCCTGGAAAGCTCTGATACCAATTGCAGGACCGTTTAAGGGCTTTAACACAATTACAACACAACAACACAATGAGGAGATTAACTAAACTCTAATCAAACAGTGAACTGGGTAACCAAAGTGATACAAAGAACACAAGTAAAGCAAGAGACAGAACAAGAGAGTATGGGTTTCAAGGAGGCAGTATATTGCTTTCTCAAGTTCTTACAAGTGTTACAAGCATAAAGAAAGATACAAGAACTTGAAATACTTATACTACAACCTACAGCCGGCTATACTTTGAAAGCCAGCTGGATACAATTGACTAGACACTAACAAAATCAATTGTAGGATCAAAAGGCATATCTGCCTTTTGACCTTGTGACTATGACATGCCATAGCTCACATCCTTATACAATACAAAAAGGATAAAGTACATAAAGTGGAAAGTTGAAGACTCAAGACCTCAATGTACAGTTACCAAAAGCAAGAGGCCCTTTTCACCAACTCATGTAAGTTGGTGACTTTACAGAGATGCAGCGGAAAAGGTGCTTTATGGAACAGTACATCAGATAAAGCATGTGTACTAAAAGTCTTCGGAAGAAATCTGTCTTCATAGGTTGAAGCTTCGGAAGACTTTGTCTCTGAAGCTTTGGAAGACTTCATGTTTGGCTTCGGAAGATATTGGTCTTGGCTTCGGAAGATTTTACACTTAGAGTATTTTCTAATGCTTTGTGTAAAACTTCCGAAGCATTCTTCACTTCAGTACTTAGTGCATGTTGCTGAGACACTTAGGCTGTTTGGGTTGCATCAGACTTCAGGAATCCTTACATCAAAATGATTGAATCAATTAGGATTGTTGAAATTAACTGATTAAGAATATGAATCAAAAGTGCTTGTGCTTCAAACATGAGAGTTTTTAAAAAAAAATAAAGTTTTAAAAGGCCTCCGATTTCATCTTCGCTTTAGGCCTCTAAAAACGTTGAGACGCCCCTGAATTTCATGATGCATAAATAATATTATATTGTATGTATTCTAGTATTTTAGACAAAGGTTTATAAATCTATTTTAGTTTATTTCAGAAAGATATTTTCGTAAAAAAAATAACGTTTCTTATTTTAATTTTAACTTCGAAACTGCACCTTTTTAATTATATGTATGGTGTAAACGAGTCTAACCGAATTCAAGATCAAGTTCAACTAGATAGGATCGAGCTCAACTCATTCAAGTTACGAGAGCTCAAGGTTGAGCTCGGCTCGTGAATAGTTTTTCAAATTCGAGCTTAGCTCGAATTCGACTCGTTTATTATTTATTAATTAACTTGTTTGCTTTATAATTATTTAAATATATTTTAATTACAGTAACACAAAACTATATTATTAAGCTTTATTTATCATACCATTATATATAATAATTATTATTATAATATAATAATATACATTTAATATATTAAATAAAAATTAAATAAATAATAGGTTTGTCTAGACTCACGACTAACTCAAGCACCATAAGTGAGGATCAGTTCAGGCTCGTTTAGCAAACAAGTTGAGCACGAGCTCATTTAAACTCTACTCAGTTCATGTTTTTACCAACCCAATCTAAATAAATCATGAACGGCTTGACTCATTTACACTTTTAATTACATATGTTAGAGATGTAAAACTAATATGTAAATTATTGTATAATATATTATTCATATATTTCTAAAATTATTTATTTTTTTTTAACACTTGTTTTGAGACAAGGACGGATCTAATAAAGGTGGTAGCCCGGGATACTCCTGAACTACCCTTAAATTCTTGTTTCGAAATGTAAGTGTGCTTTTCAGCATTGTATATATGTATCAAGATACCTCTGAGAAAAAAAGAATACACCTTAAATGTAAAAAGCCTAAATTAAAATAAGATTAAAAACCCAATAAAAAAAAAGTTTATACTGACCCCTAATAAATTTTAAGACCAGTCCAATTATTATAAAATGACCCCATAAAATAAGTAACAAATAGAAACAATTGTTTTGATAACCTAGTCATTTTGTTAGTTGATTATCTGATAGATTTTATTGGATTATTGATTAGTATATTACTAGATTAGATTATTTGATTTATTAGTTGATTATTTTAATTACCATGATTGTTATATAGGGGTGTAAACAAGTCATGTCGAGCTCGAGCTCGTATCTTGTAAATTTTAATACTCGAGTTGTTAGTCCAGAACTTTTCATACTCGAGCTCGGCTAATTTGATTATTTTTATCATATATTTTATATGATAACAATCATCTATATAAATAATATTTAATATATTAAGTAAAAATTACATAAAAAAAGTTCATTTCGAGAGGGCTCGATACGTGAAGCTCAGACTCAAGCTTGTTTATTAAATGATAAATAGTATAAGCTTGAACTCAATCTTGTTTAAGCTCCGTTCGATCCGAGATTTTGGCGAGACGGTCTCGACTAACTCACGACTTCACATGCATCATATACACTCTTAGTGTTGAATGTTATTTATTTTAATTTGATTTTTTGTCTTGTTGTTGCATAATCCGGCCCGATCCATATCGGACTATATAAAAAGATTTAATAATTAGCGATAGAGAATCTAGTCTTAAAATTTTCATTCTAAACAAGTTATTATTGGTAAAAAGATTTCATTATTAAACAAAAGTACCATAAGTTTTTTACTGCAAAATTTATTTTTTAGGATAACCAATTAACCTTAGGGTTTTTTTGTTAAGTCCGACACTATAGAAACTAAGAAAAAAGATCTATTTTTGACAACCAAATATAAATGCTTTTATAGGATAGGAAATGATATGAAGTGTCGTTCACGTGCCAAATCATATCTACGATGCCCCACCGTTAGATTTTGTGGCGGGAAGATCCATTGTATCCTCACCATGTTCGCGCCATGGAGTTGTTGAATAATAAGTCAAACCCCTTTGTTCAAATTCAATTTGCTAAAATTCTAAAACTATATTTGTTTTTACATCAGAAACTTATCATGATTTCTCTAAATCTAATTTTGTAATTAGTCGGGACCTATAGTGTATTTAAGGACACAATTTATATATTTGCAGAATTCAAGCCCACGTAAGTTAAATGATCTGGACTCGAGTTCAAGCTCCATCTTGCTTACTTTATGGTTCATACCAGTCAAATAGAAAACATGATAATTAACCATTAGCATAGGTTAATGGTAAAGATATATTCTTTTTTTATCTAAGAGGTGTTTAGTTTAATTCTTGTTAGAGACCTCAAGTATATTTAGGTTTGAAGTAAAATACCTATTACTTGGGCAAGTTAGATTCAAACAACTTAGACTTGATTTAAAATAATTATTTTTTTAAAATTGTATGGGTTAGGTTTATGAATGACCAAGTGCCTATTGACACATTATTTATGGTTATATTTTACCGTTATACAATATATATTTATACATATATGAGTGAGATGATACGCATATTGTTAATTTATTTAGTTTCTAGGATCTTTATAATCTGTAACATAACTATTAAATAATATTCATTCAATATTTTATTATTTAACATGATATAAGAGTCTTAAAGTGTTATACATCTCTTCTTTCTTACTCATATATATAAACCCTAACCATTAGCACCAATTTCAAACTATAGGCAAGACGGTGTGTTATTGTTACCGCCGCCCTATCTCACTGTATTGTTTCTTTTCTATTTTCTAGTTTTAATTGAATAAAGCTTTGTTGGTTGAAGACTTAAGCCTCTTATTAAAAAAATAGAATATTTCGAATTAGGTAGTAAATTATTTACCATCCGGAAATCCTTTTAAAAACTTTATCAATTAAATACAAAATAAATAGAATATTCCAAATTGATTACTTATTCTGTTAATCAAATTTATATGGCCAGCACATATTTTCCAAACATTAATACAAGAAAACCTTGTTGATATCATATAAAAAATATCTTTGTATATTATAAGAAAACAAACATAAAAACCGGCGTTAATTTTAGACAATGGAAAAGCCAATTAATAGGCGGTGGTTGTCAAGTGTGGCCGTCATAATACCGTCGGCAAATACAAATATTATTACCAAAATTTTAAAAATACTTAATTAATTCTAATAATATTATTTTCCACGTGTCCATCCCCTAATGTTGCTGAAATGCTAGTGATTGTTTGAAGTCAAAGGCAAGCAAAGGGCACTAGCGCTTGTGGGCCCAACCTCTGTCATCAATTACTGCGACACGTGTCGTGATTTCTTGTATAGAAAGAAATCGAAATTATTGTAAACTTCGGGCGGTTCCTCGTGGTCCGAACAATGAAACTTTGTTCCAAATTGAATAGATTTATGGTGTTGAAATAGTCCGTTTTTTTTTTCATGGGGTGGTCAAGGAAGGTAGTGTAGTCAAAACATTTAAAAATAAATAGGTTAGGATTTTAGTTTTAGTTAATATAAAAGTGTTTTAGCTTGTGTAAGAGGGCTTTTTTAATTATGAGCTTTCTACTGATGAGTTAGGGTTTGATTTTGATTAGGATACCGATCGATAACCCCAATTAAAATAAAATTTATTTTTTGAAACGGGGTTGTAAATTTATTGTTAAAAAAACTCTAAATATCTTTTTACAATAAGTGGTAATTCTAGGATGTAAATGTCTTAGAATAGAAATGGGTCCTAGCTATTATTAACAATCCCACCATTATAAATCGACACGTCCTATACATCTCGTATAGCTCTGTACAAGACGTATAAGGTTGAAGACATTAAAAACAAGAAAAATTAAAGGGGGCTGTCAGATGACTATAAGCATCATAGAGCCCTATACGACAGATAAGTCTATATGACACATAACAAAATTAGAAACCGACTATAGGGAAAAACCCTAATGTTATTTTAATCGAGCTCACATATCCATTTCCTAGTCGGGACGACACCTCCAACCGACCAACCCATTAGGAGAAAACCTCATGGCTGAATGGCATAACATTGAGCATTTTTGCTTAGTATGAGATTTAAACCTATGACCTCCACATATTTACATGTCTTGAATAACTTATCTTAATTATTTTGGCAAAGGATCATCGGGTTAATACACACTTACTACTCATATTAGTTGCTATTCCTCTTTGTAGTTGCTATTATGTAATTCAATGAATCAAACGTATCTAAAGGATTAATTTGACAAAATTAGGAGTCAGAAGTCGATTTTAATAAATTTAATAGCGAATTTACCATTGAACATAACCAATAATCTTAAATTGGTTACTTATAATTGTTAGAACAGGTCTTCATTTTAAAGTTATCATAAGCTATAATTTTATTTCGTAAATTAGTTATATGATGAAATTTCTTTTTCTTATTATGAAAGCAAATTATTATATTTTGAAATTTTAAGATAACATGCGTAATATATATTCTTGGAATTCTCATAAAAATAAAATTATTAAGATAAAATTTCCCTTAATAACATTTCATGCTAATTAATTGAAAGTTTATGTGTAACAATAAATATTATATATACTATATTTACGATAAAAAGATAATTTTATATAATTTTAAGAGTTTAAGTGATTATCAGTTTTTTAAAACACATGATACAATACTTTAAATTAATTATTATTATTACAACAGAAAAATAAATAAATATCAACCAACTATTAATAAATACTTTTTAGTATATTAAATACACAACTATTTTATAAACTTTTATTTATTAAATCTTCAATATAATGTTTCACCGATTAATTGTTCAATCGCTTACCAATATCAATATGTTACGTTTTATATCGCATCTCGCAAATACGTTTTTAGTATATTAAATAAACAACTATGTTATGTATATATTATACACACACATAGACATACGTACACACACAGTAGTATCGGCCATAGATAATATTTATTATACTAATTCTATAATCTTCTTAGTACTTTTATTAAAATAATACAAGCCGGTTTTATTTTTTATTATTACTCCGATATAAATATGAGTCATTCATTCCCATTGGGAGACAATCAACCGAAACGCGTGCTTACAATACTTCGTCTTCAAGAGAGAGAAACACAGAGGTGGATCTTTCATGGCGAATTTCTCGATACATTAACAGTTTCTTCATATTGGGGCTCTCTATTAGCTGTACTCTTTTGTACTGTTTCTTCTTCAACCCATTTGATTCTCTCTATAAACCCATTTAAACCCACTACCTGCTGCAAACGCTTTGATCCTTAAGCTTCTGCCCTTCAATTCGCCTGAAAAAACACTACAAGATGATGCAGATGGACCGAAAACCCTTTTTGGAAGAGTATGAGAAGCTTATTGTTCGTATGAACACCCCTAGGTGAGTTGATTCTCTCGTCGGTTCGTAATCATTGATGTTATTTTAGTTCAACAGTTTTGATGTTTATGATCTTTGAGGTCCGATGGATATGAAGTTTCTTAGGGTTTTCAAGTTTTGGGGTTGATTCTTTAGATCGATTTAGGGTCAATAGGTCTCCAGAAGTTTCTTGCGCGATCCAATTTTGACTTTTTTGAAATTGAAACTTCAAAGTTTGAATTTTGCTGACTCGTCTCTTTCGTTGTTTCTTCACCAGGGTCATGATTGATAATGCTGGTTGTGTGGACGCAACACGCATCATGGTAAGTTTCAACATATTCAACATCTTTGATTGTTGAATTTTGAAAATTTTAAACGAAATTTCTTGATTTATGTGACTAATTTCATGTGATTCAGATTGATAGTGCGAGAAACGATGGAATTCTTCTTGAAGCAGTTCAAGTTCTTACAGATCTCAACCTTTCGATCAAAAAGGGTTATGTTTCTTCGGATGGAAGATGGAACATGGATGGTAAGCTTATTTTGATTTTGCAAGGGTCAAACTTAAACACACACCACTGACAAATTATACGCGTTTTATGACCCTATAGAGGGCGTATGAGGTGTTATACGAACACATAATAATAATAATAATAAGGCTCATATGGCCTATATAACATCTTATGTATAGTATGACCTTTTTTGCAAACAACATAATCATGCTGTTAGATTTACTTGTCTACAACTTTTCTTTACTCATTTGGGTTATTTTCATTATCTACAGTCTTTCATGTGACCAATTTGGATGGCAATAAATTAACAGATGGTAGCATCATCAATTGCATTGAACAGGTAAATCATTATGTTTATTATGTTTGTTATGTTTATAAAAGATGGTGTTAACTAATTTAATGATGATGAAATTGGACTAATAATACTATAATAGTTCATTATGTTAATATTTTGTTATTGTTGTAATGTAGTCACTTGGAACTATTCATCATACAAGATCAAAATCCATTGATGGTATGACCACATTAGAACTAACTGGGACAGACAGAGTTGGATTATTATCTGAAGTTTTCGCGGTTTTATCTGAACTCAATTGTGATGTGGTCGAGTCGAAAGTATGGACACATAATGGCCGAATCGCAGCTATAATTCATTTGAAAGATTGCGATTCAGGGTCGCCGATTGAAGATTCTAAGAAAATAGATAGAATTGAAGCGCGGTTGAGAAATGTTTTGAAAGGGGATAATGATATCAGAAGTGCGAAAACTTTGGTGTCAATCGCGGTCACTCACACAGAAAGAAGGCTTCATCAAATGATGTTTGCAGATCGCGATTATGATAGGTCTCCAGTTATAAAAACTCACGGTCGATACACTCCACTGGTGTCTGTTCAAAATTGTGTAGAAAAAGAGTACTCTGTGGTCAACATTCAAGTTAAAGATCGTCCCAAGCTTTTGTTTGATGTTGTTTGCACTCTAACGGATATGCAATACGTCGTTTTTCATGCTACTATCAATACCACCGAAGATGGAGCATATCTGGTACTTACTAAGTTATTTGATGATCTTGTTTGCATTCTTGTTGCTGAATTAGAATTGGGTTTATGTTAAATTTGCTAAAGTTTTAATCTTTTATGTGTTTCAGGAATTCTTTATTAGGCATATTGATGGAACTCCAATCAGTTCAGAAGCCGAAAAGCAACGAGTGATCATGTGTTTAAAATCCGCTATTGAAAGAAGAGCATCCGAGGGTACGAGGCTCGAACTTTATAAGCCTGATAAACCCGGGCTGCTAGCCGAAGTGACACGAACATTTAGAGAAAATGCAATGAATGTAACACAAGCCGAGATCTCTACGAAAATGGGTATGGCTTTGAATATTTTCTACGTAACGGATGCGATCGGAAACCAGGTGGATCCGAAAGTCATAGATTCGGTTATGGACCGAATCGGGTCAGGTTACTTGAGAGTGAAGGAACTGCCATTGATGTATCATCAAAAGGCTGAGAGTGATTTACAACACACAGGAGGTCTTGGTGGTGCAGTTTTGTTTTCACTTGGTAGTTTACTAAGGAAGAATCTTTACAATTGGGGGTTGATCAAATCATATTCTTGAGGAAGGGTTGTACCTAATGCATTGAAGGGTTGTACTATAAGAGAAAAGGGTATCCATGGTTTGCTTGAAGAAAGGGTCTTGTACATAAAAAAGTTAGGAGGAAAGTGGTTGGGATAGTTGGTGTGGTAGATATACATTGAGGCATACACATTAGGTTTTGAAATACTGGTTTAGGGGTGGGGTTGGGGCTTATTAGTATTACTATAACATTGATTTTAAGTGGATTGGATTATTTTGTATTTATGGGTGTTCTGTTCCCACATCTAGTTAGCCATTCTATGTACATAAATTCATTTCAATTAATATTGGTTAATGATTGATTTCTAGTTCTCCTTTTGAATTTTAGAAATTTTTTTAATGGAAATATACGATACTGTTTCAGATGATAGATGTTAGTATAATCGGACTTATATATTCACCTTTTAACCGGGACCACACTCCCAAACTACTCAGCATGAAATGTACAATTGAAGAAATCTTTTGACTTAACTTTAAACATTTATGTTTAAAAGAGTATTTTTGTTCAAAAAACCTTGTGATGATGCAATAGTAAGCATTTGAAATTTTTTAACAAAGGAGTCATGTTTAAATTATATTTATTAGTTTCTATGTCAACCACCTCCAAAGTTGATTGTTTGGTTATTTTGATTAACAAAATATTGATGAGATTTGTGAGTTTCTAATAACGAGTTAGCATGGTTATCAAGTTTAAAAAAATTAAAGATTAATGCATATTTAATGAAGTACATAAAATTTGCTAAAGGTTATATGGTTATGACTAGTATCTTTGAAATCTTTTGCAAGGATTTGCAAGTATAGTTTCCTTTTTTTCTAACAACTCGCACGAAAGCTTATGAAAATGATCTAAATGTATAAAGTAATAAAAACATTTTAATTGGGTAAATTTATGTAATAATATAATATCATATAGAAAAATAAATAAATGAGGCACGTGGTAGAGAAAGAAAGTAATAAGACGCATGCATGACGGTGCCGTTAATGGCGGATTTGTTAGCTGGCCACCCACTGCCTTTGACTCTTTTTTTATTTCCACGACTCTTGTCTTTTTGTTTTTTTCTTTAAATAACCTAACAACAAAAGGATACAGCAAATGGACCGTTTGACCAAACCTTGAAAACTGTGCTAGTATTTAATTTTAGAAACTGGTTAGTTATTATAATTTTTTGAACGACCAACGAAAAATTTTTAAATCCGGTCACCCAGATAAACCCATTGACGAAAGGCCACCCACGCCCGTAAACACAAGTCACAAACAGCGCTGGTGACCCAGCTCACCCACCATTCTAAGGGAAACCCACCACTCAAAAACTCACTGTGGTAAAACTCTTTGGCCACTTGGAGCATATTGCATCTAGTGAAACTCCAAACCATGAACTCCACTTTGGAAAGTCATACGATGACTCCTCCTAAACCAGTTGATCTAGGACTCATTGACGGTTAGTTACTATACTACATCATGGCAACCCTTCATCACCGCCCATCTGATGTGAAATGAAGAAAAATTGGTGAGTCTACGTCACTAACTCACTACGTGAAGAAAAGAGGGGATGATAAAAATTCATAAAAATGGAGACAGTCTTTGACAATATTAATAATAAAAGGTTTTATCTTGTAATAAAATAGGATCCTGGTATATAAACTATAACTAGTTATTTGCTTGTCACGTCTTGCAGCTACAACGTACATGGTGTTACCCGACGCGTTTTCGAGCTAAATTAATCACCAAACAGTTCTGACCTCACTACCAACACAACCAACATCATCTTTGCATGAAATAGAATCGCCACCACCACCAACACAACCACCACAAACAAAAGAAATTAAAGCAAAAACTAATAAATAAAACAACTCAGATCTACAATCGTTGTCAACGTTGCAAAACATACCATCATCAAATAGTTCAAACCTCACCACCAACACAACCATTGTGATCACCATTGCCAAACAGAACAATTGATCGCGTGGCAATAATTCAGTGTTTAATTAACCTAAATGCGCAATTTTACATCATGATAAGTGTAGATTAAGTTCACTTTGTTTATATTCTGATTCGTAGGTGTTTGGAGTTAAAAAAGGTCTATTTTGGGAGAAAAATGTGTAAAACACGAAACTACAAGGACTGAAAATGTAAATATCAAAAGTTACAAAAAAATGCACTTTTGAAGGTAGGCCGGCGTATGATACACTGGGTATGGGTGTATCATACGTCGGACGGCGTATTTGTGGGTGTATTTGATCAAAATTCCAGAAAGTTGAGCGTATGAATGCTGAGGACGGAGTATGATATGGCGGGGACGGAGTATGATGCAGCGGTAGCTGAACATAGTTCGGATTTTTGGGATTTTCAAGTTTATTTAAACCAAATCAATCCCAATTCGATTAACAACTTCCCATACATGAAAATTGAAGATTTTAAGCTAATTTTTGGTGATTTCAAGTTTTCACATTCATCCCAAACCGTCTACAATCATCATCAAAACAAGATTGAAGATTCAATGAAGACCATGAGTGACTAGATCTTTCTTGACTGCTTTCAGGAGTACGATTCTTGTCAAGTGAAACAATTGGTATGCTTTGATTAGGTTTTGTATTGAACATTGAATTATTGAATGAAATATTATGGTTCGGTTGATTTAAAAGGTTTGCTTATAAATAAAGTTGTTTGCTTGATTATCAGTTTTCGGTTTCCTTGGATCGTGAACTCATTAAGAAAAGTAGACAATTTGATATAGGTAAATGGGTATTGTGAACGAACGAATCTTAAAAGTTTGTTCCTTTGTTGTCACTTTAATCAAAAGCTAAGATCTTGAAGTATTGTTCTTACGAACCCTAGGTTAAACACACCAATTGTTAATCTTGCGGAATTGAAAACCCAGGAGTAATTATTTTTTCATTATGTAAATAAATTAGTTTCAAAGTTTTTGCTTTATGCACGTTTGCTCATTAATCCATTCAAATTTCTAATTTTTAATTCAAAGTTCGTGTCCTTAAGTAATCGAGTCATACATTTAAACATTTTTCACATATTCCCTGTGGAGTAATAAAGGTAGCTAAGACCGATATATTAACTTATTTTTATCGAGTCTCGACAACTAGATCAACAATCACCACCAACAATACAACCACTATAAACAAAAGAGATAAAAAAACAAAAACTAATAATTGAATTGACTCAAATCTGCTATCATCATCATCGTCGGAAAGCAAACAACCCTAGATGCTTTCACGACTGCAACCGGAGTGGCCACGCCAAGTAACAGGCCACCCTCATTGTAACAACAGAACTCAAAACACCATCATCAAACAGTTCAGGCCTCACCAACAATAGAAATATTGTCATCACCATCATCAAACAGAGGCCTCACCAACAATAGAAATATTGTCATCACCATCATCAAACAGAACCGTGACCACTACCAACACAACCACTACAAAAACAAAAGTAATAAAAAACAAAAACAAATTAACCAATCTACTCAAATCTGGCATCATCATCTCAATCGGAAAAAAGGGCATAGATACATCCATAACTGCAACCGGAGTTGCCACGCCAAGTAGCAGACCACCATTATCGCCACAATAGATCTCAGAATGAAAACTCTAAAGGATTCAGTGGAGAAGGAAGAAGGAAACAACCTCCAAACCTAACCATCATCTGTGAACTTTAAAAACCCCAAAACAACTACTATTGGGCTAATAAACCTTGGTCGCCTTAGACGTCTCAACCAACACTGCCATGATTATCGCCACAATCACCTCCGTTTCCATGGACTAATCGAACCTAATCTTCAACCATCATCATCCTTGCAAAACAAAAAGAGTCAAACACCTCCATGACTGCAAACGGAGTTGCCATGTTAAGTAGCAAGTCAACATTATCACCACAACATATCTCTAAATGAAAAACCCTAAAGGGTTTAGGGGAGAGGCAAAAAAGGTTAATGGCAACCGCGACACCTACGGCTGCCATCAACTCCATCACCACCCCCGTAACCAGTGCCGGCTCAACGTTTTATGGGGCCCCAATCGAACTAAAAAATTAAGGCCTTTTTCAAAAACGCAATCTAAACATAAACAACCTAATCAAATTTCATTGAACAAAACAATAAATCAAAGAAAATTTTGTATACTTACCTTTATTTATTAATAGTTTATTTCATCTTGACTCAACTATTAAGTGTTATTCCCGCTTCAAAATTTCATTGGTCATATAATACTAAAACCTAATATAATTTTTTTTATATAATGGGGGCTCTTATTTTTAGGAGGCCTCAAGCTCAACGCGTCATAAATTATACTATAGAATCGGCTCTGCCTGTAACCCCCACGGTAGCCACTTATCACAAAGATCGGAGGCACGGCGAACTACGACAAAGAAGAAGAAGAAGACAACGGGTAACAACGGAGGTGGCCAAGAGCACCATCTAAAAACTAAAGGGGTGTTTGATTGGTCTGACCCACGATCTGACCACTGACTGGCTGACCCGGTCAGCCAGTCAGGGTGTTTGATTGGTCTGACTGGGTGGTCTGACCCGGTAAGAAATGCTGACCCAGACCTTGATTTTTTCATGTCTGACCCAATCCTTTGACCCCTAAACACCTCAAACCCTTTCTCCTTTCTCCTTTGGTCGACCTCCACCTTCGCCCCCCCCCCCCCCCCCGGCCGGCCGCCGCCCTCCGCCTCCGACGGCGACGCTGCAAACCCGCTTCGACCGCCGACGCCCGACGCTGCAACCCGCTGCAACCCGCTCGGCCGACGCCTGACGCTGCAACCCGCTGCAACCCAGTCAGATGATCAAACAGCCAAGTTTCAGTCAGATGCAGACCCAGTCAGAACTTCTTACTGGGTCAGCTTCTGACTCAGTCAGATCTTACTCAGTCAGCAGTAATCAAACAGCCCCTAACCCTTTTTCTCTCCATATATAGGAGTTGTACCGCATGCAACAATAGTTGTACTTTTTAGCTATAGTATCACTACTCAGATACAGAAGTTGTTTAATAATACAAATATTATAATATATATTAAACCTTTTGGTCGGTGGCTACAGTGCCACCGTACCAACACCTATGCACAGTGTACAATCCTACAATGCAAGCTTTTTCCTTCAATGTTGTCATCATCACCAATGTTACTTCAGGTCTCCCCATCTCTCCCTCTACCACCACCGTCGGTTACTACCAAAATACAAGTAGAAGAGCGATGACATGCGGTCAGGTCTAGAAACCTTGTGGCTAGAGTGGTTGGTCGGACATGATGACTAGAACAATAACGGAACTGGATGTGCTTGAACCACAACACTAAATCTGGGTGATGAAAGAATGATGAAGAACAATGGATCTGGGTGGCTTGAATGGTGAGAAACAAGCTTCAATGATGAGAAGCCAGGTGCCAGATTGACGAGTTGTTGGCGAATTAGCGAGCGGTGGTCGGCTAAAGTTGCAGATCTGAGTGATGGTGTGTGAGATGTAGACCGTGTGTTGCAGTGGTGGCTAGCGGTGGCTCGTGGTGGTGATCTACGGCAGAGAGGGCAGAGAGGATTTTGATCTAAGGAGAGAGAGAAAGTGACTTTTGAAAACTAAGCAGAGATGAACTTTTAAATAATAGAAAATAAGAAAAGGAAATCAAACAATTTGAAATTCGAAAGTTATCCTCTTTAAAATTTCCTTTAATATTTCATATATATCAAACCCAATACCTTCAAGTATTCGCCTCATATGCCATCTAAATTCTGTCTACCTTTTACTATCATTTTTATATTCTTTTAAAAATTCAATTTAAGGTGAGGTAAAATATAATTGTAAAATGTATCCTTTTGCAACGCATTTGGTTTTCCTTTTTTTTTTTTTAAATTTCCAATTACTTTTCTTATTTAATAAAAACTTACTTTTAATTTTTCTGTTTCTTTTTTACAGACTTTTTCTCCTTTTAACAGTTATTTTATATTGATTTATGTTTATGTTTAATATTAAAATAAAACATGATATATATGATTTGAAAACATTTAGCCGCGTTTTTTAGAAATAATAAGGAATGTTTAAACGAGAACATGAAATTATGATAAATGTATGCAATCTTTCATGATTAGTGTTTCTCAAAAACTGCTTATTATGGTTATATATTAAATTGGATAATAATGCAACATATGTTATTGAGTATACACAAGTTAACAGTTAGTTTGGTTAGGTATTTAAAACGACTATACATTTGTATTTAGAGATCATCAAAGTAGTATCTTTTTGAGAGTGGGAAAGAAGCTAAAGGAGATGTCGGAACACCATTCTCGCATGGCTCATACCAAGGACAAAAACGCCTTTTCGTTGGGAGAGCAGGAACCTTTTCGCCTACTTTAATCATGAGACAACAATTTTACTCATAGCCATAAGACACGTGATTTTATAACTTCGTACTTACTTTTATAGTTTTCGTAACCAAACATATTATTTTTTACCGTTGTAACGACATGCGTATAACAATTTTGTAACAAAAATCAAACCCAATAGAGCACCGCGGCAACGCGCGGTTTCAATTTCTAGTTATAATAACAATTCTAACATGTTAATATACGATTTCATTTTGTAATTTAATGTGATATGAATGGACTAGATTTACATTAACACCATTTTCTAGTTTTGTTTGTATCACAATGACATCGTTTATAAGAGTGTGATTTTAGTTGTAGGACGACGCTTGTGTTATATAATTTAGTTTCGGTGTTTGAGTATCTGTAGTGTTTTGTAATTTACATAAAAAGTTTTGAAATGCATATATATATTTGATGAATCTTGAGATCTTTTCTTGTTTGTCAAGAAAAAAGAAATGAAAAATGTGGACATAAACCGTAGTTTATTTAGTTGTGCAAAAAATCCATTTTAAAAAAATGGTCAAACCTATAGGAGATAAGTTCACATCAATTGAATATACAAAGCTAAATGCATAAGCATCCAAACAATCATTATGGTATCTTTAAAATGAATCATCACCCTATTAAAAAATAAGCCAAAATTAGTTGTGATTTAACAAATTAATTGTTGGGAATATATAATCTTCCGTGACATGTTATCCTAAATTCTTCATTCTTGTGCACTTAATGTTATTCTTTTCTTTTATATGATCATTAAGATAAGGGAGGGATGTATAGAACACTATATATCTAATTAATCATACGCATAACAAAATGAGTTATTAATCTTTTTAATCCAAAAAGGTTGTAAAATTCAATAAAAAATTTAAATATCTCTTGAAATTAAAAGAAAATATTGAATAAATTTCACTAACATATAAAACTTATATAACCTACATGGCATACACGTGTAGGTAAAACAGTCAAAAATTAAAATATAAAATTCAAATATATAGACCATGTATAACAACTCTTCTCATATTAGACTAAATAATACAAGTAAGTATCATATAAGATTAACGTTGTGACCTTCTAATAACTTTGATTAGAAGCTTTAGAAGCATAAGTTTACTTTTATACCAGAAACTATACTTTTGTACAAGAGAAAAAAACATTGGTTATTATATGGCGTTTTGTAGGTTAAAAAAGCTCTAGCTTAAAAACTTCACTCAATCACTTTTTTGTCAAAATACCCATGATTAAGTGATGAAGTTTATAAGAACGGTGAGGAGTTTGATTTTCGTTTGTGTCATTAAAAAATATACAACTATTTAAAACAAAAACAACAATAATTTACTAGCAAATAGGTTGTTTGGTTGATTAGTCTTTAAAGATAGAAAAGGATAGCACACCATATGACCAAAAGATGAAACAAACTAAAAGTGCTAGTTTGGCTTTTTATGCCCATCGATTTGGTTATTGTATGTGGAATCTTACAATGGCCGGCATGTTAGTTTTTTTTTTTTTTTTTTTCAAATAAAGGTAATATTTTATTAGTATTGAATAGCTCTTGCGTACGAGAGGCTAAATTAATGAGATTTATACATGATATGAGATCGAAAAAGAGAGGCGATGGTTATTTCTTTATTTCATAGGTATGAAAATGATTATCTTTTTCTTGACTACTGATGTCACCATTGAAGTATACTACACTTAATAACTGATTATTTTTATTTTTATTGTTTATTTGCTAATGCACTATTAATATCTCTTGATTATTAACTAAATTTTACGTTTAAAAAGGTTTGTATATTAGTCACATGTGGGGTTTTACAGTGGTTTGACGGTCGTTACGGCGTTTTCTTGTCTTTTAGGGTTGTATGTTGTAATAATAGTCCTATCGGCATGTTTTGTAATCGACATCTGGAGATTTGAGACTATGGATGAATCTCTAGCATAACACGCGCGGGGAAAAAAACTAGTTATCTATACTACTATATAAAACATAAAGATATGAGACAAATGTAATTTCATAAAAATTTAAGACACATAATACAAACTTTTAAACATTAGGTACAAGTGTTTTATGCAATAAATCTTATTTTGCCCTTTATAATAAACTTCTTCTAATTAATACATTAATTAATTCATATTATTTAATACATTATTTATAATACTTTAAATTAACAATTAAATTTAGTATTATCTTATTTGAATACTTAACTATATAAGTACTAATATATTTATTATAATAATAATAATAATAATAATAATAATAATAATAATAATAATAATAGTAATTATTATTATTATTACTACTATTATTATTATTATTATTATTATTATTATTTTAAAATTTATAAATAAGTAGTATATTATTTGAATACTTGACTATATAACTATTAAATACTTTTATACTTATGATGATAATAATAATAATCAATATCTATATTATTTATACTAATATATAAAGTATTTGAGGATAACACACTTGTAATACTACTCAAAATTTATCAAACCTAATATAATTTTTTAAAACACAAGGTACAACTAATATATATAATAGTTTCTAATTTGTCCCTATTTAATAAATTTCTTCTAATTAATATCAGGATCCCGGAATATTCTTTCTCTATTTCTTAAAAAAATTTTATAAATTTTTCAAAATTTCTTTTAACCAATTTACAATATAGTTCGTTAATTATAATAAAGTCACCATACATGCATTTGTTATTTTTTTTATTTGTTTTGAGGTATATATTTTTTATAATTTATACGTTATATTTTTATTAGTGTTTTGTACGTATTTTTTTTTTCGGGTGGTTAGTAATAACGTATAAATCATCATATTAAATCTTTGAACTTTTATAACCCAAAAAACTATCATTACGACATTAACGTATACGTTAAATCTTACAGCGACAAAACACAGGTTTGATCCACTAGTATATATATACAGGAAAATGTTGTTAGTGTGAACAAGTAACACCTTTTATTTTTTTTATCTTGTTTAGTGTGTGCATATATAATTAATATAAGCATGTTTAAAGATAACAAAAAGCAAGATGCATGGTGGGAACATGCCTTTACACTTAAAAGTCCCAATGTTGGATAATGCTTGAAGAATGTTTTGTCCTTTATATCGCGTCTTGTAACTTTTGACTTCAATTAGTCGGTCAGTATTGATTTAAAAAGATTAGATCATTTTATTTGTACACATATAGTTATATGATATATGTAATGTTCTCATGTTTATATTTTTTTAATATGAGCTTCAAAGCAAGTTAAGTTGTATTCATGGTGAAAGAAAGTGAATAAGATACCGACACTAAAGGTTTTTCGCGAGTTCTTTTTTCTGACAAAAATTATACGTCGATGCGTTGGAATTAGGTTTTTTACGCATCTCCAACTAGAAAAGGGGCATAACTTGCAGGCTGGCTGACTTGTCATACCAAACTGTCTCGGCCTGCAACTTTACACGTAAGTCACGTAACATATTATGGGCCAACCACATGTACAATTTTCTATTCTTCTGTGTTGAATTCGCCAGATAAACCGTTGGCCTGTAGGCTGAGAAAAAAGAAAAATGAAAGGCTGAAATTGACTATATTAACCATGACCAAAGAACTTGCAAGCAGAAAATTGATATCGGTAAAACCTTGGTTGACCATAACCATTTTAGTAAAAATCCCTATTTCTAATATAGTTTCTGTCAATAATCATATGGAATAATAATGTCTTTATGTATTTAATTAATAGTGATGTAAAATTAATAAGCATAATAATTAAAGGTAACAGAAAGCAAGATGAGTGGAGGGAACATGCCTTGATGCTCAAAAGTTCCAATTCTGAAAGATTCTTGACGAATGTTTTGTCCTTAATATGCGTCTCTTATCTTTTGACTTCTATAAATTGGTCTACCCTTTTATCTTCTTGTCTATATTATTATAACTACAATAAGTTTCTATCTTAAGGCGTCCGATATATATTATTTTATCTCTATAGTTTCAAGTAATAATTATGACTTGCTAGTTAATGCAATGGTTTGGTACAACAAGAATAACATAAGAGGTTTGATGGAGGATGGAGTGAAACACCGGACGAATTTAAAGTGTGTTGATAAAAATAAACTTTGGAACCTATTTTAGAATTGTCTTCTAAGAGGTTGAAGTATGTTAACTAGTATCGGAAGAAGTTAGCAATCGAGGAAGCGACTTTTCTTGAGAAGCCCTTCCCGGTGTGTGTGGGTTGGGAGGGGAGAGGGGGTTGGTTAATATGTGAGGCAGGTCGTGGGACACTACTTACGTATAATTTTGATTTCATTTCTATACTTAACCTCTGGTTCGTTTGATTCACATTTGCTGTTGGAAATTTAGTGAAAAATATGTTTTTTCACTTGAGCATTAATAATTATTTTGACTTCATTAATAATTATTTATATTTGTTAATACAATAATTATTTGTTAATGAGTTTGTATTTTTTTTTGAGAGGATCATAACGAGTTAAACTATATCCAAAATGAAGTTAAGATAAATGAGATATTAATACTTAAAGTTTATGGAATGAATGAAAGTGTTTGGTTTTATCTTATATTGATGGAGTGATAAAACAAACTTTGAAGTTGTGGAGTATATAAAAGTTTTTTTTTATCATACATTAAAAGACTAATAAACATTTGAATTGAATTACTTTATGATCACTAAGTACAAGATTAAATCAGTGTTAATGACGAGACCATTCGAATGAATTTTTTAATGATCACTAAGTACAAGATTAACTTAGGTGTTAATGAGGAGACATTTGGTCTATTTTTTCTTGATACTGTTACATGCCCATACAGTATATATAATTATATACAAGGATATGTTCATTGTTGTGATTTAATAGAATGTTTGTAATTCACAAATCTATACTACTCTATAAAAAGAAGCTACATTCTATTACTTTCACATTCTAACTTCATCCCTGCAGGACCGTTTAAGGGCTTAAACACAATTACAACACAACAACACAATGAGGAGACTAACTAAACTTTAATCAAACAGTGAACTGGGTAACCAAAGGTGATACAAAGAACACAAGTAAAGCAAGAGACAGAACAAGAGAGTATGGGTTTCAAGGAGACAGTATATTGCTTTCTCAAGTTCTTTTACAAGTGTTACAAAGCATAAAGAAAGATACAAGAACTTGAAATACTTATACTACAACCTACAGCCGGCTATACTTTGAAAGCCAGCTGGATACAATTGACTAGACACTAACAAAATCAATTGTAGGATCAAAAGGCATATCTGCCTTTTGACCTTGTGACTATGACATGCCATAGCTCACATCCTTATACATTACAAAAAGGATAAAGTACATGAAGTGGAAACTTACAGACTCAAGACCTCAATGTACAGTTACCAAAAGCAAGGCCCTTTTCACCAACTCATGTAAGTTGGTGACTTTACAGAGATGCAGCGGAAAAGGTGCTTTATAGAACAGTACATCAGATAAAGCATGTGTACTAAAAGTCTTTGGAAGAAATCTGTCTTCATAGGTTGAAGCTTCGGAAGACTTTGTCTCTGAAGCTTCGGAAGACTTCATGTTTGGCTTCGAAAGATATTGGTCTTGGCTTCGGAAGATTTTACACTTAGAGTATTTTCTAATGCTTTGTGTAAAACTTCCGAAGCATTCTTCACTTCAGTACTTAGTGCATGTTGCTGAGACACTTAGGCTGTTTTGGGTTGCATCAGACTTCAGGAATCCTTACAAACTCCCCCTAGGCTGATGCTACCAAAACACTTAGAAGATCTTCAAATGTTGGTAGTCTTCAGTACAATCAGGACCATTCCTTTCTTCATGAGATGGTCAGGATCATCAAGACTCTCATAGTATCTTCTCATCTCAAAGAGATCATGCAGAGGTAAGTTAATTATGTCTTGCCATGAGTAGACATTCTCAACACCTTGATCTCTGACAACATTCCATCTCTCTGGATTGGTAGAGTAAGTCCAGGACAACATGGGTGTCTCACTAATTAGAGGAGCCACTTGAATAGGAGTTGATTGGGCTGCCTCATCATGCACTTCCTCAGGTTGATTTGATTCAGCCTGAGGTGCAGAGGTAGATGACTTTGGCTTCTTCTTCTTAGACTTTGGTTTAGAAGCCATCCTCTTCTTCCTCTTGGATGTCTTTAACTGAGAAGACTGGTCTACAGCACCATGTTGATCATCAGTGTCTTTCTCAGTTGGGTGTTCCTCCCTCACAGGTTCAGAAGGAGAGGGAGTTTGACCCTGCCTAGGATCAGAAGATGAAGCTTGCTGAGGCTCAGCTGGAGGTGCTGGTTGAGGTGTCTCTGGTTGTTCAAACTTGACCTCCACTTCAGGTGGGACTTGACTTGGAAGAGAGTGCAAGTCAATGAGTTCTCCACTTTTAATCTTCTGCTTGATCACCCTAATATGCTCATCCATAGTGGATAGAGACATGGGGCCAAGTCTCCTTCCGGAGAATCCATACAGCTTCAAGAAGCTCACCATTCTTTGTCTGTCAGCAGACTTCTTTGCATTCTTTTGAATGATGGCTCTTGACTTTGCAGCTTCTTCCCTTAGCTTCCTTTTAGTTGTCTTTCTTTCCTTGACTAACTCAAGCTCAAGTTGCTTTAGATACTCGAACTCAATGAAGTCATAGGACAAGGGAAAAGTGCATCTGCCTGATAGAAGCCTGTGGCACTCAGGTAGTTGATCATTTGATCCTATCTTCTTCTTTATCTACCTGAGGTTCTTGTGGAGCCACATCTTCCTGTGCAGGACTTTCTTGAACTGGTGAGAGAGTGGGAGCATGCTTGTAAAGTCTTTTCTGTCTCTTCTCCTCTTTGAGTTGGAGAAGTATCATTGCATCCTCTTTCTCCTTCAACTCTCTTGACACTTCCATGTCAGCCAGTTCATTTAATTCTTCTAAGGGGAGGGAGATGATTTCATCAATGTCATAGTTCCTGGTCTGTAAGTAGGTAATCCTGACTGCCCTTAACTCATCATCTTGAGTATTTGGTCTGGGAGCAGCCCTGATTGCAGCTTGCATGAAGCTAGATGACCCAGTAGAACTTTCTCCCCTTAGTCTCCTTTTCCTCTCTCTCTCTCTCCTCCTCAATTTCCTCAGGAGTCATTATCCTTTTCCCTTTGTCACCAACAGACCTTTGTGACTCAGGGTGGATTGAGGCTTGGCCTTCATTGCTTGGAGTAGCTTCCATGCTCTGGCCAGAGAGAGGCTGAGAAACACCTTCACCAGCAGGTGTCTCAGATGGAGTTTGGACCTCTGCAGCAGTTGTTGATGATGAGACAGGGGTCTCAGGTTCTGTCACTGGGCCTTCAGTCAAGGTTTCCCCTATGAAACTAATCTTAGGGTCCACCTCAACATCCAGTTGACCGATGACATTGCCTGATTGCCTAAGTCTCCTTCTTAGAGTAAACTCTGCAAGGATCCTGTCTTGGATTCTTTGAGCCAGCCTGTCAGCTTGTCTTGAATTGCTTGGATTGACAAGTGGCAAGTTGACTAAATCCAGTCTTTCATAGAAGCTCAGGCTTTGGAATTGAAAAACTTCTTGTTGGCCTTGAACTCTCTGAAGTATAAGGGCTCTCCTGTCATCATCATACCTCCACCTTATGATGTAGTTGCCAGTTCCTTGTGGTGGAGATGAGACAGCCCTTGGTATACCTTCCTCAAAGAGACTCCTGATGAGAGAGTCTATAGAGTCCACATTAATGTGAACTTGAGGAAGTTGCTGAGAATGCACAACAGCAAGTGAGGATGGTGAGTCCTCTATGTCCATTCTCTCTGAAGAACTCCCAGGTTCTGTGGTTGTAACAACTTTCTCCCCCTTTTTGGTAGCATCACCCACTTGCATAGGTGAGCTGGAGGATAAGTCAATCACTTCCACAGGTTCTTGTGTTCCTGGTTGAGCTCTCCTTAAAGGTCTCCCAGCTAGTTTTTCCTGCAGATATGAAATCTGGAGTTGCTGATCATTGACCCTGTTTTGCAGGGTAGTCACCTGAGATTCCAAGTGACTAACCTTAGAGACTAAATAGGTGCATGTTTTTGACAGTTTTTGCACCTTTAGTCTCAAATTCCCCTCATCTTCATCAGAAGATTCATTGGGGGATGAGATGATTGGACCAAAGTCCTCTCTCTCACCACCAGCTTGAGTTTCTTGGCTGCTGGTTTTCCTCTGCTCACTGGCAGCCTCAGTTGAGATGCCAATGGGCTGAGTTGCCATGGTTGAGGTCTTAATGATGTAATCACTTTCAAAAGTGAGAGCCTCTTCCATATGGACATCCTGAACAGGTTCAGAAGTGTCCACCTCAGTAATAGGTGACTGATGGGGGATAGACTGAGGAGAGTCAGAGGTACTCATCTCTCTTTGAGTAGGGGAGGAGAAGAGAGACTCATGGTACTCACTGAATCCTAAGTCTTCATCAGTGTAAAAGGATAGGTTGGGAATTGGTTGGTTGAGATCCAAAGGCTGGGGATGGTAGCTGTCCCCTGAAGGTTGTTCACTTGAGTGTTGAGACTCAGAGTGAAGGCTTAAGGTTGTTGGGCTAGTGAGCTCATCAGGGTGAGCTTGAGGAACCTCAGCCCTGATAGGTGAAGTAATGGGAGTGGTTTGCTCCTCAGGAGAAGTGGGAGCTCTAGTGTCCACTTCTTCCTGTAAGGTTGAGTATTTGGGGGCCTGCACAGACTCAATAGCCTGAGCAGGGGTTCGTTTGGATTTTCTTTGGTAGGTGAGGGTGATTTCTGGTCTTTTTAAGGTAAGGACAAAAGAGGTGTGGGTTCAACACTAGCTTGTGTTGCTAGGTTGTCACCTTGAGCAATGAGCTCTAACATTTTTGGGACTAGGGCTGTTTCTACCCCTGAGAAGCCTACAGTTGGCTTCTTCATTATTTTAAAGATGCCGGGCTTCATCTGTCCCAATTTAAGAATATTACTTGTTTCCCTCAACTGTGAGCCCAGTTCACAGTTGAGAATGTGTTGAACATATCTAGGAAACATGTAATACTCTAAGGAGTCTAAGTTTGCAAGTAAATTAGTATAAACAAATTGTGAATACCTGAACTTGACCCCCTGAACCATTCCATGAACTATAAAGGAGAGATCCTCAGGAATCTGGTCCCATCCACCATGCTTGTTTGACAAGCTGTGGATAACCACATGGAGCAGGAATTTCCATTGGGATGAGACCTTCCCTTTCCTAAAGGTCTTTACAGAGAAATCTCCCTCATAGCCCATCTGCTCAAAAGAATGATTAACAGCTTCTTTTGGGAAGGACACCTCACCTTCTTCATCATCCAGCTGCAGATGTTGGTTAATGATGGCCGGAGTGATGAAGATTGTCCTCCCTTGCACTGTGGCAGACAGTGCCTTCTCCCCATCCATAATGACCTCTTGGCAGGTCTTCCAGAATTCAAGCAAGTGATCCTCATATAGAGTAGGATCAATGGTCAGGGAGGTGAAGTAGTTTGACAGAGTCAAGAATTGGCAAATCTCTGAGAAACTTGCATCTTTCTCAGAGCTTAACAGAGCAACTTGATTATGTTGCCTGTGAAGTTGCATGGAGAAATCAGGGTTGTTTCTGCGGTTAAGGTTGGCCATTTCAGAAGCTTAAGGGTGAAGAAAGGTAGAAAGCAAAGGCGGTTTAGAGAATTAGGTTAGAGAAATAGTAGAATTGAGGAAGATAGTGGGAAAGAGGGGGAACCGTTGGGTATTTATATGAAAAGGGATTTGAACCAAAGTTAATGAAAGAGGATAAACTTTGAAATCCGGAAGTCGGTCCCACCTCTGAAAAGGTAGTTTACTTTTGCTCAAAAAGTAGTTTTCTTGGAATTCGAAAAGCTTCCGAAGTTTATTTGTCTTCGGAAGTTTTGATTGAAAAAGCTTCCGAAGCTAAAATGGCTTCGGAAGATTTTCCTGAGAGTCTTGAAGATTTATGCTTCGGAAGAGAAATAAACCCTTGGATGCTTTGTATATGAATAAACAAAGCTTCCGAAGGTTAATTTTGCTTCGGAAGGAAAAGGTCCTTAAAAATAAATAAGTGTCTGAGATAAGAATTTTAAGCTTCGGAAGATGAATTTTGACTTCTTCCGAAGGTAAAATCTCTTAGACAGTTATTTATTTTGAAGACATGTTTTTCTTCCGAAGATAAAATTTTATCTTCCGAAGTATCAAAAATTTTCAAGAATCTAAGGAAAGTCTTCAAAAAGAATTTTACATCCAAAGAAAACATGAGCTTATGAAAGTGATGAACTAGACAACTTAGGACACACATATTTTAAGAAGAAATAATTAGAATTAGTTTTAAGAAAAAGTCTACTCAAAGTTAATCATCCCAATAGCTGATATCAGATACTTAAATCTCTGTTCATCAAAAGCTTTTGTGAACAGATCAGCATATTGTTCATCTGTATGAACTTTGACTAGTTTAATTAATCCCTTTTCATAGTTATCTCTTATTAAATGATACCTGATGTTGATGTGTTTGGTCCTTGAGTGCTGCACAGGGTTCTCAGTGATAGAGATAGCACTATTGTTGTCTATGTGGATAGGAGTCTCTTTGAAGTTAAATCCATAGTCCAGCATCTGATTTTGAATCCAAAGCACTTGAGCACAGCAGCTTGCAGCAGCAATGTATTCAGCCTCAGCAGTTGATGCAGACACACAGGATTGTTTCTTGCATTGCCATGAGACCACCCTTCCACCAAGGAATTGACATCCCCCAGATGTAGACTTTGCAGTCATATTGCAACCACCATAATCACTATCTGTATAGGCATACAGATTGAAATTTGGATTCTTTGGATACCATAGACCAAGTGTTGAAGCACCTTTGAGGTATCTTAAAATCCTTTTCACAGTGATTAAGTGAGACATCTTAGGGTTGGCTTGATATCTTGCACAAATACATGTAGCAAACATGATATCAGGCCTGCTAGCTGTAAGATACATAAGAGACCCAATCATAGCCCTGTATAAGTGCTCATCTACACACTCCCCCTCAAGATCTGGACCAAGGGAGTGGTTTCTGGCTATGGGTGTCTTAGCAATCTTACAATCAGTCATGTTGAACCTCTTGAGTATGTCTTGAACATACTTTGACTGACTTATGAAGATGCCATCTTCAACCTGCTTCACTTGAATTCCCAGAAAGAAGTTGAGTTCTCCCATTGAACTCATCTCAAATCTGTCTTTCATCAGCTTCTCAAAGTCTTTGCAGAGCTTTGGATTAGTTGAACCAAAGATGATGTCATCTACATATACTTGAACCAGCAATAAGTCATTTCCCTGTCCTTTGATGAAGAGAGTTCCATCTATAGTACCTCTCCTGTATCCATGTTTACAAAGATACTCAGATAGTGTCTCATACCACTTCCTGGGTGCCTGATGCAGCCCATAAAGAGCTTTGTCAAGCTTGCAGACATAATCAGGATGATCAGGGTCTACAAAACCAGGTGGCTGTTTGACATAAACCTCCTCATCAATCACTCCATATAAGAAAGCACACTTTACATCAAGTTGGTAGACCTTGAAGTTCTTGGATGCAGCAAATGCCAGGAATATCCTAACAGCTTCTAGTCTTGCTACAGGAGCAAAGACATCAGTGTAGTCAATCCCTTCTTCTTGTGTGTATCCTTGAACAACTAGTCTTGCCTTGTTCTTGATGATGATTCCTCTATCATCCTTCTTATTTCTAAAAACCCATTTGGTTCCAATGGTAGTCTTCCCATGAGGAAGAGGACAAAGGTTCCAAACTTTCTGCCTTTTGAATTGAAGCAGCTCTTGTTGCATAGCTTCAACCCAACTTCCATCCTTTAGAGCTTCATCAACTTTCTTGGGCTCTATCTGAGATAAGAAACAAGAGTGAAGACAAACATTTGCTTCATGGGTTTGTCCTCTTGTTCTTACCCCTGTGACAACATCTCCAATGATGTTTGTGGTGGGGTGAGACTTGTGGATCCTTAGCTGAGGGATCACAGCAAGTTGCTGAGAAAGATCCAAATTTGAGAAATTTAGATCTGGTCTGGAAGATTCACCCTCCACATTATCACACTTATCAAGATTAACTTGATCCAATGAGTGTGAGACATCATTGATGTTGTCATCTATGGTATGGTTATTAGCATCAAGAAATTCCTGATCACTATCACCATCACCATTGTTGTCTTCTACAAGTGAGGTGTCTTTATCTGGTTGAGAGGCCTCTGAGCTGGAATTTGAAGGCATGCCAGATGTATCAGCTGAATTTGTCATTGTTGTGCTGATAGAAACCTCATTTGCTGAAGTAGTTCCAACTGGAGCTGAAGATGTATGAGTTGAAGGTCTTCCTAGCTCAAATCTTGGATCAGGATCACCTGTATTTAGATTTTCTGCAGATCCTGAAACATGCTCACAAGATTTGTTAAAACAGTTGGTAACTAAATCAAGATCAAACAGCCAATCCGGACCAGAACCAGCCACACAAGGAGTGTGCTCATTGAAAGTCACATTGGCTGACTCCTCAACAATTCTAGTTCTGAGATTGTATACTCTATAAGCTTTAGCTTGAGAAGAGTATCCAATGAAAGTGTCCATCATCTGATTTCTCAGCAAACTTGGCAATTTGATCTTTGGTATTCAAGATGGTGCAGGGACATCCAAATGACCTGAGAAAACCAATGAAAGGTTTCCTCTTGTGCCAAAGTTCATAAGGAGTCTTACCATGTGTCTTAACTACTAAAACTCTGTTTTGCACATAGCAAGCAGTATTAACTGCCTCTGCCCAGAAGGTGATAGGCAGTTTAGAGTCAGACAACATAGTTCTTGCAGCTTCAATAAGTGTCCTGTTTCTCCTCTCAGCAACTCCGTTTTGCTGAGGAGTCCTGGGAGCACTATATTGTCTTGTAATACCTTTTTCATCACAAAATGTATCAAGGATTTGGTTCTTGAATTCAGTTCCTTGATCACATCTTATGGTTTTGACCTTGTGATCACATTGATTCTCAACTTTTAAGATGAAATTCTTCAGAATCTCAGGGGTTTCATCCTTAGTTCTAAGGAAGAAGACCCAAGTGAATCTTGTAAAATCATCTGTGATCACCAGACAGTAAGAGGTCCTTCCTAAACTCATTACACTGGTGGGGCCAAAGAGATCCATATGTAACAAGTGTAGGGGAGTAGTGATGGAGTTCTTTTCCTTAGGCTTGTGAGATACCTTGTGTTGCTTCCCTTTCAGGCATGCAACACAATGATCATCACTAGTAAACTCTTTCTTTGGCATTCCAGTTACCAGATCATGTTTAATTAATTTATTCATGTTCTTAAAGTTTACATGGCACATTCTTTTATGCCATAGGAAAGACTCATCACTATTTGCTTTAGATAGAAAGCATGAAACTTCTCCAGAGGGAGATGTTTCTTGCAAATCCATCTTGTACATGTTCCCTTTCCTGGGGGCTCTGAGCAGGATATGCTCATGAGGAATGACCACACCAGGCTTGAGAACAATGCACTCATGCTCAGTAAAGAGCATGTTATGACTCTGATCACAAAATTGGGATACACTCAGAAGATTGTACCCAAGCTCCTTAACAAAGTTTACCTTCTCAATGCTGAGCTTACCATTTGTGACCTTGCCCCTTCCAGAAATGTAACCACCTTCATCTCCTCCAAAAGCAACTGGTCCTCCATCAATTCTCTCAAAATTATGGAGTAGAGACCTATTGCCTGTCATGTGCCTGGAACAGCCACTGTCAATTATCCAGACATTCCTGTTTGTCTTGAGCTGTTCCTGCACAAAGAAAATGATTAGTTACATTTGGAAACCCAAGCCTTACTTGTCTTGGGCTCATTAAGTGTAATAGAAGGTAATGCAACAGTAATAGATCCTATGGTTGTACTATGGGGATCTTCAGCTGTTGTTGATGGAGAAACTTCAGTCATTTGGTCTTTCTTAGACTTCCACACCACCTTTGGAGTCTTGGACTTGACCTTCAAAACCTTAGAAGCTTTTGGAACTTCACAAGTTTTGATGACTGATCCTTCGGAAGAATCTACAGTCACTGCAGCAGACTTCAGTGCTTCGGAAGAACTCCTTTCTTCCGAGACCAACTTTGCTTCCGAAGGTAATTTTCCATTTACCTTCTTCTTTGATTTGGAGCTTCCGAAGGAAACAGACTTTCCTTCCGAAGCTTGAGACTTCTTGAGACTCTTTGAAGTCTTTGTTTTGGTCATGTGGACAGTACTTTTAGGATTGTATGGGCAATCCTTAGCAATGTGAGAAGTACTTTCACACATAACACATAACATTTTCTTCTTCAAAGAAGTCTCCTTTGAGAGCAAGACTGGCTTTGGTCACATCCCTTCTCCACCTTCATCTTGGTAGATGCTGAGACAGTTCCTTTGGGCTGTGAACTGTTCTTGGAGTTTGATGGTCCAGGCTGTGCAGCAGTGGTACACAGCAGCTCAGTCTTCTTCTTTGCACTGAGATGATTTGAACAAGAACCATGACTCTTAGCTGAGGAGTCTTGGTTGATGTCTTCAGTCCTTACTACTTTGAAACCTGCAGAGATAAAAACTTGTTTCTGCTTAGCATCAAAAGTAGCCTTGATTTCTTGAGCCTTCTTTGCTTTCCTTTTGCTCTTCCTGATCAAGTTCTTTCTCTTGGACTTGGTCATCACAGTTGATTTCTTCTCCTCAGAAGGATAGTGGCCCTTGGAAGAATCCTCTTCTTCACTCTTCTCAGAGGAATTCTTCACTATCACTTCTTCATCATCCTCACTTACAGGATCTATGAGAGGAAGCTCATCTTCACAAGTTCCACACCTAGGAGATCTTACAGACAAGATTGTGTGTGGAGGAGCTATCTCATTTGATCCCAGTCCCTGTCTATTTTGATAACAAACCTTGTTGTGCAGGGATGAGGATATCATGTTCTTGAAGGTCTCTTCTTCAAGAACACTCTTCTCTGCCTTGGCTTTGCTGATCACAAGCTCAGCCTGGCACTCAGTCAACTTAGTGATGAGATCTTGGATCTGAGTTCTAAAATCTGTATGTTCATGTTTTAGTACTGAAATGGTTTTCTCCAAGTCCTCTATCTTTAACTTGTAATCATTTTCAGACTTTCTAAAATCAGATTTTAATATGTTTAATGACTCAAGATCAGATCTCATCTCTAGGTTGTAGGACCTGTATCTATTTACTTTAGCAATGCATTCAGGGGAGCAAAGATGTTCCAATACCTTGGCTTCATCATGGTCAGCCATCAGTGCTTGGTTTGGAGAAGCATCCTCCACCTGAAAACTCCAGTCAAAGCCTCCCTCTTCAACAGCAACAGCAGCATGTTGCTTTGTCTTCTCAGCCTGAGGGGCTTTGTCAGTGTAGTTTGGTCTGGGTTGTGTTTGGCCCCCATTTGCTTTAGGTGCCTTACACTCCCTAGCAAAGTGACCCATAAGGTTACAGTTGTAACACTTAACTTTGCTTTTATCCAGCCCAAACTTTCCACTGGTAGCATTGCTTGGAAATCTTCTTCCTGTCCTCTTGTAGAACTTCTTGGCTCTGTGAGTGAGGAGAGCCATCTGCTGAACTATCTCCATGTATTCCAGGTCATCTGGATGGATACAGTCCAGGTCTTCAAGAGTGAAAAGATAATTCCCACAGCTTTCATCTGCAGACACAAAGGCTTGAGAAGAACTTGTCTCTTGGAATGGGCTTCCTTGAGTAAAGTTCTCCCTTGGTGTCTCCGGGAAGGTGATGAAAGGACCCTTTTGTGAGTTGTCAGGGTAGCATAAGAGATGATGTTGGGGTTCTATGCTGTCCCTTTCAACCACATGAAGGGCTGAACCCATTTGATTGTTGGAGTTGCCAGATGAACCTTGCATGTTCATCTCCATCTGGTATCCACTGAGAATCCCATACAACTCTGTAAGAGTAAGAGTCTTAAGGTTCTCAGTCCTCTTGATCACCACACAATAGTGTGTCCATTGCCTAGGAAGTGAGGACATGAACTTCCTTACAATGTCCCTGTTCTCAAGAGGAACTCCTCCATCCACTAGGGTATCCACAATCTCAACATACCTGAAGTATTGTTGAGTCATGGTTTCACCTGCTTTGAAGGTGAAATTCTCAAACTGCTGCTTCAGAAGATCTTTCTTGTTCTCCTTGGCTTCAGAGGAGCCTTCATACATCAGCTTCAGTGCATCCCACAGCTGTTTGGCTGTCTTGCACTTCTTAAAACCTCTGTATACAGAGTTTGGGAGAGCAGTCTGAAGAGCAGTCATGGCCTTCCTGTCAATCTCTACTCTTTTTCTATCTTCATCTGAGTAGTTGGCCACATCTTTAGGAATCATACCAGCACCAGTAGCAGAGGGGGTGCTGGGTATGAAAGGTCCATTCTCAACAGATTCCCACATTCTTGAATCAAGAGACCTGATGAAGCCTTCCATCCTCATGCACCAGGTGTCAAAATCATCAAGAGTGATCAGTGGGGATTTGTTCATGGTTCCAGTCTCCATATCAGTCTTTGAGATGGAAGCCATTTGAAGAGTTTAGCTTTTGTGTGTGTGAGGGATCTTAAGATGGTTAGATCTTATATCAAGAGCCTGGAATGCTCTGATACCAATTGCAGGACCGTTTAAGGGCTTAAACACAATTACAACACAACAACAAATGAGGAGACTAACTAAACTTTAATCAAACAGTGAACTGGGTAACCAAAGGTGATACAAAGAACACAAGTAAAGCAAGAGACAGAACAAGAGAGTATGGATTTCAAGGAGGCAGTATATTGCTTTCTCAAGTTCTTTTACAAGTGTTACAAAGCATAAAGAAAGATACAAGAACTTGAAATACTTATACTACAACCTACAGCCGGCTATACTTTGAAAGCCAGCTGGATACAATTGACTAGACACTAACAAAATCAATTGTAGGATCAAAAGGCATATCTGCCTTTTGACCTTGTGACTATGACATGCCATAGCTCACATCCTTATACATTACAAAAAGGATAAAGTACATGAAGTGGAAAGTTACAGACTCAAGACCTCAATGTACAGTTACCAAAAGCAAGGCCCTTTTCACCAACTCATGTAAGTTGGTGACTTTACAGATATGCAGCGGAAAAGGTGCTTTATAGAACAGTACATCAGATAAAGCATGTGTACTAAAAGTCTTCGGAAGAAATCTGTCTTCATAGGTTGAAGCTTCGGAAGACTTCATGTTTGGCTTCGGAAGATATTGGTCTTGGCTTCGGAAGATTTTACACTTAGAGTATTTTCTAATGCTTTGTGTAAAACTTCCGAAGCATTCTTCACTTCAGTACTTAGTGCATGTTGCTGAGACACTTAGGCTGTTTTGGGTTGCATCAGACTTCAGGAATCCTTACAATCCCTTTCTTTAATTTCATCTTCAAGACACATTTGTTTTCATTGTTTCAGTTGTTGTACTCTAGAAGATAGACGCGTTCGTCTGAGAAGAGGCGCGGAATATGTTTAAGGGACACCTGTTGAACAGAAATCCTTAATCACTACTCCACCTTTTGGTTCGTTGATTGTGGAGAGGTGGGGAAGCTATGAAGAATATCTGTGGTTTCAAGATTCAAGTGAATAAAAACTTCTTTTAGTTTCTTCTAAATATTACAGTTTGAATTGGTTTCAAATCATATAAATTATGTTATTGGTACATTTGGTTTGTATGCGGTATTACAATTTTGTATTTCTTATCAATAATATTATTAATAAAAGTAAACTCATGTCCTACATTAGCATCTTTCTTTTTCATTTATTTTTAGTATAATAACAAAACTATTTCCTCTTAATATCAGTAAATCCTTTTCTCGCCATTTAGTCCTACCTTATTAACACCTATTACATCTAGAATTCGACTTGCTTCAAAAACAATCATGTAGAACCCAATACAACAATAATTTCACCATTGCATCCTTGACACGTCTTAATTCAATATGTTTTGTTGTGTGATATTATACAGTAACACTTTTCTCAAACGACTTAATCACCTAGATTACTTTAATGGACATTAAGTTCATCACTTCCTTTCTTCGTAATCACCATAGCTCCACTCACTTTCATTACTATGTCTCAACTCTCAACCAAATAGACTATAATTCAATTACACCAAGCACACTTAAGCACATAATAGTTCACATCAACAATATAATTATCATGTCATACTTAAGTATCCTATTAGTAACAATCGTATATCTAAAGGTTCAACATTTTAACTCCACTTCTTGTCTCCACCAACTTTTGGAATCTTTGTGTTTCTCTAGTTTTGACCATGGTACATGCGAGTGATGTGTTTTCCATGTATTCTTATCATATCATCAAAGATAAAGACACCATCTCACCCAAAACTTTTGCAAAAGTTTCTCTCTCAATCATGTGATTCTTTAACATGTATGAATCACTAGTCATTGGTAATCTTACCATTATTGTCATTACTTTTTTATAAACTTGATCCCATTGTTGCTTAATGGTAGCCACTATGTTCTTTTCTCCTCGTATACTAGAACACTTTATGCTTTCGATCACCTAATTAACTCCCATGACTTCATTTAATACTTGAACTCTATTACCAACATTAGTTCATGGTTACTCAACAATAATAATATTGCTATTGTAAGTTGTAAGACCTCAAATTCACATAATCACTACAAATAAAAATTTACAATGTTAATATATATTTATTTTAAAAAATAGGGCATTATGTGAACATTAGAGAATAAAAATCCCTCGGCAGATTTTTATTAGCATATTCGACAAGCCAAACTTTTGAAAAACTTCACACATATTTATAAATTAGGGAATGATTTGAATAAAAAGTCCCTTAGATTTAAAAAGTATAATAAGTAATTTCAACCCTCAATATCCTTAATCAATAGTTGAAATCAAATTGTATAAAAAAAATTGGTAGAAGGGTATTTTAAAAATAACCACTTTTGTTGACTTTCGCAACTTCCCCCTATTTTTTAAGCGTTCACAACTTTTATATATGGCCTTACTTTTTATAAGAACTACACCATAAAAACGAGCGTTTTTTATCTTTAAAATGAGTACGGTATTGTTATATAAAAGATAATAAAATTTTTTACGTTTTTAAGCTCATATATTGTAATCGTGCCTTTAAGGCAGTTCATATTATCTTTTTTGTTAGTTATAGTGTTTTTCAAAATACTAATGTGGTTTTCTAAAATAATAATAGTGAAATAACATTGTTGTGCATCTTTAAGATGTAAAACACAATAATAAATTAACAACTAAATAATCTAATATATTAAAAACAATGACAAAATAACACAATATCTAATCGTGTTTTTTGATCTTTATTGTATTATCTTGAATTATATGAGTTTTGAAAAATATATTGGTGAAATAACATTATTGTGTACTTTTAATTGTAAAACACAATGATAGATAACAAGTTTATATAAGTTATAAAAAAACAATGACAAAATGACACATTATGTTTTCTTCAACACTATGGATTTAAAAAATACATTGGTGAAAGTATATCAGTGTGTACTAATGATAGATAACAAGTTTAAATAATTTATAGAAACAATAATAAAGTTACATAAAATGATTTAGAACGTAAAATAAAATAATGATTACATATGACAAATTATTTAAAATATATTACACGATTAACTGATATTTTATACAAATAAGAATGTATAATACACAATAAGCTGACGTATTTGATAAAATGACCAAAATATCATTCTCTTTGAAACAATCAAATGACATGCGTCAAGCTCATAATCATTTTTAAACTTTGTACATTAAATATATTTTTTACTATAACTTTACCATATGAATTATAACGTTTAAAGATTTTAACATAGAAAAACGATAATGGACTTTCTCATGAAATGTTTGAACTTTCGATTAGTACCCGTCTTTTAACAATTTGAGTAAGTAACTTATGTCATAATTCATAATATTCAAATTAAATTTTTAATAACTATTGTTTCATGACTTCCAATACCATGATCATTCTAGCTGGGCTGATCCTTGGTTCTCGTTGGTACAAAGTCTACCAACTGGATTAAGTAAGCCCAATGCAATTGATATTTACATTACTTAAACTGGCCCTCGATCTTTGTCCAACTAACCTAGTGGTGTACAAATCGGATTAAAATTGGGTTTAAAACTAGATCGGGTTGGGTCAACCAAAGTCAAACCAGGTGTCATATCCAACTTATAACCAAACGTAGCAAGTTGAGTAGTCGAGAGGCCACAATCAAAACATAACAACTCTAAGAGCGTCTGTGAGTGTCACATCTTGACGGCCTCTTTGGCAGTGAAATGTTAGTTTTAAGCTTATTGTCTAACGCTACATGGCTATTCGTTTTACCCCTACGGTTTCACACGTACAAAATGAACAAATGCATGTCATGGCGCAGGCCATAACGCATTCACAGATTCCAGTTAGGATTAAGAATTTGAACTTTCAAATATTCGGTTAAGGACTAGGAATACTTTTATCATGAAAGGTATCTTTTTTCAGATATTTGTCTTTTAACATTTATAGTAAATAGCTTAACATAATTTTATCGTTTTTTGAAAATTTTATTTTTCTATAATATTTATACTAAAAAACCCTTATTTTGAGTTTCTAAAGTTTGTTGTTTAAAAAAAATTCCTGTTTATAAAAAAATTTGATTATCTAAAAAACACGATTTTAATTACCCAAATCTTGATTTTAGAAATAAATACATAAGAACAATATTTTGGTTTCTGAATCCGATTTTTTTATTTTAATTATAAAAATTTGATTTTTTTATGATGTAGTGACGGGTTGTTAAAAAATTAGGCCTGGAACTAACTGTGGGCCGGTGGGCTAAGGGTAAGGTAATTGGGTAATGGGCTTAGAATGGAGTGGACTTAATTCTTAAAGAATCTTCATATCTTCTTTTTCATACTCTAATAACAAAATATAGAGATAAAAAGATAAACAAAAGTAAATATGATTGACACGTATCAGGACGATATCTCTAATTAAAATATTTTGTTTTACTTACCTATTAAATAATTAAATAACTAAATTAATTAATAATATTATCATTTTATTTTTACATTATAATAGTCTTTTAATGAATTAAGAAATAGATCTTTTTATTAATGTTATTTCTATAAATCAGTTTTTTAGAAACTGATTCTTTTTCTAAAAAATAAAACTACTTTTACGTAATATTTTAAAATTGGTTTTTCTAAATTAATTTTTTATGAAATAAAAATAATTACACTAGGGAGTTATAGTAATGACAATTTCAAAAATGAAAATTTTTAAAACGTTATTTTGAAACATATGTTTAATTTATCTTTGAGAAAGAAAAAACAAAAAAAAAAGATCATATTATTATTTTATTACTTATAGTTATTACTCATACATATTCCAATGATATCATTTTTTAGTATATCGTTTTATGAATAATTTTTTTTGTATTCTTTAATATTAAATTTGTTCAACCCGTATAATACACGAGTTTATTAAGACTAGTTATAGAGGGTAACAGACTATGGGTTTTTATTTGTTAATTTAAATTTGGTTTAGTTAGTAATTTATGTATGTTTATATGTTTATTCTATCTCATTGCATGACTTGGTATATGTTAATGTGTTATATAAATTCACTATATGTTCAGGAAAGCAAAAAAATCAAGTAGGGGTTTTAGTGTTAGTGATCTCTTTATCTTTTAGAGTTAGTTTTTTTAGAGACGGAGGAAATGATTTTTCTTATCATACTTGCCCTGGATCTATCTATATTTTTTAGTTTAAATGAAATTAATTGAGTACATTTGTTTGTTTTTTTATTTATGTTTAAAAATATTCATTTATTTATTAACAAGTAAGAGTTTATAAAGATGTTATTTTATATCAAAGTTTCTGGTTACATTGATTATAATTTTTTTCATGAGTTGGTGTCAATAAATTTGGATGTCGCTCATGAACAGATTATATATATTGTGCATAAAAAATATAGTGGGAGTGAGGTTACTGCTATGCCCCTTGCTCGGTCCGTATACATACGAACAAAATTGTAATTACTAAGTTGTAGTTAAATAGAAAAAAACATAAAGTGCATAGTGGTACTAAGGAAAATATATAAATGACTGTAATTATGTTTTCTTAGTTTATTTACTTGGAAATATTTTGAAAAACAAAAGTTTACAAAGTTACTTTCAAATTTGCATTCCACTTGCAATGTGAAATTTCGAAAGTATATTATTATTAAGTTGAAGTTGATTAAATCTCACCTAACTCATAAAAGTAATAAACCTAATAATTTTTTTTTTGTTGCGTGCGTAAAGTGTAAAGATGGAAAAACCGAAAGAAAAAGAAAAGTAGAAAACTGAGATTAATTATTTTATAAGAGTATTAGAGGCACTTGAATTGCTAGAACTTCCCAAATTACATCATATTACTAATTATTAACTTTATGATTATGCTTAGGGGATTGTACATTATGTTTAGTGGGTTGTACCCATCTTTGTCTTTTTCTTAATCCTTAATTTTTTCTATTTTAATTCAATAATTTTATATTTTTTACAATTTAATCCAACAATTTTCAACTTTGTTCACATATACTTTTCATATTATATAATTTTTTGTGTTACGTCTCGGTCTAAATTTTATGATTTAACTCACCGCAGCGTGCGTGTGTGGTTCAACGTTTTTCCCCTTTATCAAACAATAATTGCGTCGATAAACAAACGGACTGGTTCTATATAGACGCAGTTATTGTTTTTTGTGTTTTACGTTTTGCCTTCGCGGTTCAATGTTTTTACGTCTACTTTCGTTCGGTTTATCTTTTTCGTTTTTATTTCTTTTTTTAATACGAGATTTTCTATGTAAGTGGTCACAGACGATAGTGCGTTATTGGTGCTATTTGACAAGGTTTTACGCTCCCCGCCGCAACGCGGGGGGCTTAATACTAGTTTTTATTTAAATCTAGCCAAACCTACTTAAAGCGGTAAGTGCACAACACAAACAACACAAATCACCCATTATTCACAACTTGTTTTGGCTTCAAACCACCTGGAATCACCTAGCCGCAGCCTACCTAAACCACCGACGATTGTGTTACCGTTATACCTAAACTACCCGAGACACCTTGAGGATGGTGCTCCTATATCTTTATTCGCTTTAAATAGTATGTATATAACACCGATTAAAGTAATGAACTAATAGAATATTGTGCATGCTTAAAGTTAAAAGAGGAAAAACTCAGAGAAAAGAAAAGAGAGAACTTTATAATAATTATATATTTTACATTAAATAACTGGTGTCTATATTTTTAATTAATGGCATCTAGAAATAACACAATACTTGAGTGGACCTACTGAAGACGAGACTTCAACCGTCCATGCTGATTTGACACTTTAGGCCTGGCTCACCCAAAAATATCATAAAAGAGAAAACCCACCATTATGGAAAAACCCTATTGAGTAAGGTTTTGAACATGAAACGTAAAAGATACTAAGCTCTAACAATCACCTCCATACCATTAGACCAGAAGCCAATAATAACTAGTGTGTATTTTGGGTTCGTGTATAAAGTAGGTTGTGTTTAAGAAGTGTAGCACACAATGAGAAGTATCCAAGACAACTAAAAATGGAGAGGTTTTGGGTTTGATTTTCACTCAAAGCAAAAATGTTTTAGGTTTAGCCAGAGTGTTTTCCAGTTGTGCTTCATCTTGAAGAGGTTGAGGATGCGGTCCCGGCTGGAAAACGAATTGATGGGGCTAATTAAGACAACACTTATGCAATATCGTACGTTTACCATTAAAAAAGCTATACTACTTTGTAAACTTTTTGGTAAATATATTATTTTTATTGATCATATACATGACTCTTAAAATTTTCCTGGGGTTGATTGTAATGTTATATTAATGTAGTTGGCATAATACCGAAACTCTAAAACGTCAGAAAAACATTATTTTGCACACCTAATACCCGTTGTTCTACGTATTTCAAACCATTTTGGTTATATTTGATAACACTATATAATTTGTTTACTGCTTTATAAGGTATGTAATAATGTAATAATTTATATATACTAATACTAATTTCAAACCATTTTGGTTACAAAAGCCTTTCTGTATTTAATTTATTAATGACTCTATTGGTAATTTGTTATTATTGTACGGTTTAAATAATTGAAAGATATAATTCCGGTTCATAAAATCGTAGGAACGGCTAGCTTTTGTTGATATTAGCATTTCAAAGTATCAATAATATTTGTTAACGAATTATCCTACTATTAAAAAAAGCAAGACGAGAAATAGAAAGTTGTTTGGTTTTTGGGTATCGACCATGACTTTTTGTGAAGTTTCATATTTGGGCCTCGTGTTTTCCTCTTTAAATGCTCTTTTTTCACAGTTTTCTTTGTATCAGGTTTTAGATAGAGATTAGAGAGTGGGTGGCCGCCACCGGCAAGCGGTGGTTGTCTAGGTGTCAATGGTTCTTACTGTGGGCAAAGCCAACCTTGGTTATCGTGGCCTGCGGCCTTGTAACATCAGTATCGTTACTAGTGGTGGATAGTTTATTTTGTCACCGGCGGCTATGGTAACCGTTAGCCTCCCTGTTGCTGATAATGTTGATGATGGTGATAATGGTCATGGCGGTGGCGAGTGGAGATAGTGTCAACGTCAGTTGTCATTCTACCTCTTGTTTTAGGTTGAGGTGGGGCCGACAATGATAGTGGTGGTGGTGCGACCACCTCAATTGTCTCTCCCTCTCACGATCAATCTGTTACCCTATCAGGGTTTTTCGATCTGGTCGTCAGCCGTCACTATGGCCTTCTCTGGTTTAGCGGTCCAACGTTATCTACCGTGCGAGACCTCATACTCCTTGCATTTGTCGATGATGATAACCCATGAGCTTTACGTTGGTGTTTATGGGTTTAAACTGTGGTTCGAAACCCTAACCGGTGTGTCTGACCTTAAAAATCCCGTTTTCTAGTTTATCTTTAGTTTATGAAGTTGGGGTTGTCCTCACCTAAGACCCCATTTTCATCTTTCTGATTTATATTTGGTCTATGATGTTATGGTCTTCCTCATTTGAGGCTTTTTGGTTAATTAAGTCGATGAATGTAAGGGTTACGTGTTAGGTGACGATGTTAATGATTATGTTCATGGGGGTTACTTTGGTTGATGAAGATGAGGGTTAGGTCGATGATGATTGTAGCCCGTTTCACCTGTGACCTCTTTAGGTCAATAAAAGGAGGTCCGGATTCAGTTCCTATATCTAATGAATCTTTGTTGTGGTTGACTATTACCTTTTGATGTTGGTTTCGTAATTTCATATTGAACTTTTGCTTTGTTTGGTTTTATGTATTGTGTGGGTTTTTTAATTAGTAAATGTTGTTTGGTTGTTTTTTCTTAGCAGTCCTAGTAATGGGTTGACAATTTGGTTTTGCAATTACTAGGGTTGTTTTTGGATTCACTTGAAACAGGCAATAACAAAAAAATAACAGACGTGTTCATGCTTTGGCGTGGTAAACTAATGTTGGCAGCCAGAAAAAACCATTGTTTTCGAGCCATTAGCGATGGATATTGATGGAGTGATGGCAATGATGTTTATCAAAACACACGTCGTGTTTGTTGTTTTGGCATGCCAATCAACCTTTTGCAACCACGACACATCATTTCTGAGATTTCTAATCCGAATTTATACCATTGTGCGATGTCATAACCGTTTTGCACCCGCGTGAAGCGTGGGAGGATGCCACCTAGTCTAATAAAAATACATTTTATATATATATATATATATATATATATATATATATATATATATATATATATATATATGGGAGGGTTCAAATGATAATCACCTTTTTTATGAGAACTTTAGGAACCAATCTCATCCACTTATTTTTTATCACATGTCATTTCCCCCCTTTTTAAAAGTTCATAACTTTTTTTCACGACATCATTTTTTCAAAAAAAATTCACCATAAAATTCAGTAATTTTTTATCTTTTCAACGCCTACCATATTGATATACTTTTCTAAAAAAAATCGTACATTCGTTGTTTACATATGTGTAAATCTAGTTATACACATGTGTAGTACTGGATTTACACATGTGTAAATCCGATCTTACACATGTGTAAAACGAATTTCGTTAAAAAAATGAGAATTTTTTTTATTTTTTATAAATTTTGTTTTATTTTTTTATGAAAGAGGGAAACTAGGGGAACATTTTTGTGTTTTTATTTTTTTTATTTTTATATTATTTTTTGATTTATAAATTTTTAAAATATGTTTTTGTTAATTACAATTTGGCCATTGGGAACTAGTGGTTGAGATTGGTTCCTAAAGTTCTCACTAAAAAAAAGTTCTCATTTGATCTCTCTCCTATATATATATATATATATATATATATATATATATATATATATATATATATATATATATATATATATATATATATATATATATATATATATATATATATATATATATATATATATATATATATATATATATATAGGGGAGGGTTCAAATGAGAACCACCTTTTTTTGTGAGAACTCTAGTAACCAATCTCAACCACTCATTTTGTATCACATGCAAATCACATGCCATTTTCCCTTCTTTTTAAAACGTTCATAACTTTTTTTCACGACATCAATTTTTCAAAAAAAATTCACCATAAAATTCAGTATTTTTTATCTTTCCAACGCCTACCATATTGATATATTTTTCTAAAAAAAATCGTACATCCGTTGTTTACATATGTGTAAATTTTGTTATACACATGTGTAGTACTGGATTTACACATGTGTAAATATGATATTACACATGTGTAAAACGAATTTCGTTAAAAAACGGGAATTTTTTTATTTTTTATAATTTTTTTTATTTTTTTATGAAAGAGGGAAAGTAGGGGAACATTTTTGTGTTTTTATTTTTCTATTTATATGTTATTTTTTGATTTATAATTTTTTTAAATATGTTTTTGTTAATACAATTTTACCATTGAGAACTAGTGGTTGAGATTGGTTCTAGAGTTCTCATAAAAAAGCTAGTTCTCATATATATATATATATATATATATATATATATATATATATATATATATATATATATATATATATATATATAGATATATATATATATATATATATATATATATATATATATATATATATATATATATATATATATATGTAAAATTAGTATATAGGAGAAAGATCAAATAAAAGTCATGTTGATAATTAAAATTCGTGAAAACCACCACTACCCAATTACATAATTTATAATTGATTTAATTTTTTAATTGTTTAAAGTATATTTGAGTAAACTTCAACCATATTTTTTGAGGTCCTTATATATATTTTTAATATAAACTCCAAGGAACGTCGATGATGACGAAACGACTTATATATACGTAACTTGTATGTGGTACATGTACGTAACTCTTAGTTGTGAACTTTGTAACATGTAGTTACATATACATAACCTCTACATATACGTAACTCTTAGTTTTACACTTTATAACACGTATTTATATATATGTAACCCCTGGCTTTCATGTTTTTTATTTATAATATGGTTTTCAAGAGATCCTCTTGTTAGTGTGTGTATAAAAAGGTGAGTGACAATCCACTTATAATTTTTAAGGTGCGGTGGTTATGGAAGTGTAAATATTAAAATCAATTTGCACCTTTTATATTAATTTCTTAAAAAGATAATATGCTGTTATCTTGGCTTGAATGTAGATAAAAAACTTTATTTTCGTTGTATTATAAACTGTAGTGTAATGTAATATAGATTTTACGTAATAATATCGATATATAAGTGAATATCTATATACATACCTATTAAATATCATGTTGTATAATCTAAATATTTCTCCTTAAGGATATCAGCACAAATTGTTTGCTCTTCTGTTTTTAAACTGTAGGTCGCGGGTTCCTAAATCCTACCTGCCCTTCGTTGGTTTTTAGTTATTTTCATGTTTAATTTCTGCGCCTCTTCAAATCATTAGTTTTTATTTTATGTTTTGAAAATTAAATTTTAATAATTTAAACTACTAACTAATAGTCCATATTAATTTTAATTAAAAATTTGACGAGTACTAATTCTAACTTTTAGTTTTGCTACTAATAACAATCACAGTCGAACTGTTTGTTAATCCCCTTTGTTTTTTTATGACGTATAACATGATGTGGGTTCTGACACGATGTATAACATAGTTACAATTAAAATATAAATATATTACTTAACTCTTTTTTATAAAAGGTTATTTTCTAAAGTTATTTCACGTAACTCTTTTGTCGCCGTTTGAGTAGCTTGGAAACAAATAAACACAAAAATTAAGTGATATATTTATATATTTTATTTTAATTACGTAATATGTGGTGTCACATGCCACGTCATGTGTCATACTCGTAAAAAACTAACGGAGTTAATATACAGTTACACTGAGATTGTTATTAATTACATTAAAAATTGAGATTGATATTTATCAAATTGTTAGTTAAGATTAAAAATTGAGATTAATTTTTATCAACTTGTTAGCTAAGATTAATATTTGCCAATAATCAATAGTGTAAATTATTAAAATCTAATTTTGATTTTATCTTTCACATTCAATGTTCTTTTTATTTTAATATATATGATTATTTTCTTATGTACTTTATATTTGTCTTATAATTTATATTTTTTTGTTTTTCTTAAGTTCTAAATATACATATGTTTGTGTTCTTGAGTTGGAGGAGAAAACTAGCAAAGTTCCTCATTCAGTGGTGGAATTTTCGTAGAAAAAAAAGCATCATCTGGGTATATATATTATAACTAAATTTAGTAAACTCGTGTGATAAATGGGTTGAATAAATAAATAAACAAAAGATTAATATAATAAAATTTATTAGTTATAAAATAATATTCTAAGATATGATATAACTGAAATTATATATAAGAAATAACTATAAGTAATAAAACAGTTATATCAACTCTTTGAAATTTTTTTAACTTTTTTTCTTAATTGGAAATAACAATTAAAAATATATCACTTAATTTATTAAATTTAGAAAAAATATTAAATAATATTATTAGTAATTAAGGTAATTATTTAATAGGAAAGAGAGACGGAAAAATTTTGGTGAGAATGATTGTGGTGTTGACACGTGACATCCAAGATACCTTTTTATTAGAGTAGGAAGATTTTACATTATTATTTTAAACTCTCTTACAACTTTAGAATATAATGCATCTTAAACTATGAATATACACTTATTACCGTTTCGAAGTGCTTATATTTATTTATTTACGTTAAATATAAATTGTTTAGAAGTACATGACCCATCAAAAATACTATGTTTTTACATTTTTTTAATTCAATTTGGTGTAGTTAACGTAAGTTTTATTTATATTTTGATATAATTTTAATTTTGAAAGCGAGTCGAATTAATTATAATATATTTTGTTTTTTCCTTAATTCATCCCGGTGCTCTTTAACACTCCACACTAAGCGAGAGAATTCATGATTAAGACCAAAATTAGGAAAAGAAACACACATGAAATAAATATAATTATGCAAAACACACATCGATAAAAAAAAATTAATGTTAACATAATGTTTTTTAATAATAAGGGACGTGTTTTGTTTGATTAAATCTCCTTAAAACACCACACGGGGAATAATTTACCACTACAAATTTACTTATACTTTAAGTGGATGGAGTTTCCTACCTGTTTTTACTTCCCCTCAACTTTCATTATTTATATTTTTGACATTTACTTTCCTCTCAACTTTCATTATTTATACTTTTGATCTTGTAATACTTTTTGAAAATTTTATAAAATGTCATTTTGACCTCCTTGAGTTTCTAAATTTTCAGGTCACCCTAAATAATATAAATTCGAGTCTATCTATGTCTACGTTTGGACGTAATCATAAATGACTCAGATCAATTGTTAAATGTTTAGGTGTTTAACTTTAAATACGTTTTAAGAATGCATGTGTTTCGACATACATTTACGTTTTGACTTAATTTTGTTCAGAGATTAGTTGAGTCAAGTATAAAATATTTTTGTGCTTACTTTTATGTATGCTTTGAGTTGGTCTATGTTTCGACGTAATCTTTGTTTGAAAACGTGTAGGGTCAAATGTAATATGTTTTTCTTTACTTTACGTTCGATATAAATATAATTCTGAAACAAGTCCGAGCAATTGTAAAACTATGTTTCAAAATATATTTTGTTTGAAAAAATGTCAGGTCAAAATAAAATACGTTTTTATTTAACAATATAAATTCGAGTCACTATATGTATTGATGTAAGTTTAGTCAGTAAACAAGTTGGGTTGATTGTTTTGAATAGAGTCGAGTTAAATATTCGAGCGCCTCTACGTTTTAATGTAAATTTACTTCGGAAACAGATCGGTTAATTGTAATCTATACTTTAACCGTAGCATACAATGCCACGCAACGATAATAAGCTAGTCTATACTATATTGGGAGGCTGTAAATAGTACATTTATTGATGGCAATCGGTCGCATAGTTTTTGTTTATAATTCAGTCTCGTACTCGTTAATATCTTCTGTTTAGTGTTCAGTAAAGATAAGGGTTTGAATAATCATAATTAAAATATAGCCTAATAACATACCCATCATCAACCTATGAATTTTTTGAAAACCAAGCTCGTACCCAAAACTCGATCCCATTGTCCTTCTTGTATATTTCAGGTTTTCATGTCGGCTTGGTACAATTCCTGTTATTTACATATCGTGTTCTTGAATGTATCAATTGTGTCAAATGTGTAATAATTTAATATCCAGCCTTAATTAAGATAAATGTGTGGAGTTTAATGTTGTTTAATTTGAGTTAATACATATTATAACTTCACTTATCTTGTTTGATAATAAACTTACAAGCTTTTTTTTTTGTCTTTAAGCAACACTTGAATAACATTTAGGAGATGTTTGATAGTGTATTAATAATTCCATTAAACACTATCTGCCTATAAGTCGGTCGAAGATAGAGTGTATTTTATTCACTTAAAGAACACGTCTTTATAGTTCATGAGACCTCTTAATATGTAAGTTTTAGAAACATGTTGAGTAATCTAAAAGCTACCTTTTATTTGATCAATGCTTTTAATGGCTTAGCAAAATGTTACTAAATAACCTCTTAATAGATTAGACGTATCATTTACACTTTGCATACCACTAGATTACATGCTCTATGGTATTAATTAAATTGTATATATTACTAGGTTAGTCCTCATGTAATACACGGATTAAATAAACAAAATATTAAATTATTATTATAAAAACTTATGCATTATAAAATCATGTTTGAAGATAATATATGATGTTAATTACGTATAAATAACTACTTTAAGTACAATATTTTAATGTAAAATATAATTAAAGTTATATATACTTTAGTTCAAGAAATAAAACAATTATACTATTTTTTAACTCTCTTATGTAAAAAGTTTCACTTTTAAACATTCGTTTTATGATTTATTATAAAAAATATTTTTTTTATAAAAATCTGGTTTGTAATTATTTTGGTTGTTTTAATAAGATTGTTTTAAATATTTCACCTGTTTATAATTTTTTTTAAAACAAAACGACTTAAAATATTTTGTTTAAAAAATGTTTAGTGCTATAGAAAATTTTATATTATATAAAACTTTAGATTCTTGTTATTTGGATTTTGATAAAAAAAAATGTGATTTCTAATTTGCTTCATAAAATATATTCTAAAAAAAGATAGTTTGAATTTTTTTTATAATTAGATAAGAGAGAGAAACATAACAATTAATAATATTTATTTTTAATAAGAGAGAAAAATTTGTATGAGTATTTAAATGACTATAATATCCTTTTGGAGGAAAAATTGATTTGTGGATGTCTAAAAAAATAACAAGTGGCAAAAACATGAGTTAAAAGTAAGACAAGTGGCAAAAAAAGCCTTGATTTATAAGAAGTTGTAGACATGTTCCTTAGGCTGTGTTTATCACCTTTGCCACAGGGGTTTGACCGACGGGGCTAGGGCGATAGACATGAGAATATTGTTGCCTATGTTTATATCAAGAACCCTAGTATGTCATTGTTGATCCTCATTGATTCAATGTTGATTTTTTTTAAAAGATGTGCCACTATCCAATGGTATGTCGTTAAAAGAAATTAACATTTTTATTTTAACCCTATTTAAGCTATGTTTTATCCAACTTATTTTCACATATAAGAAAAACAAAAGAAGTAGAAATGTAATATGGGAGCGATGAAAATTCAAGTCCAAAATTGCTATAGAAAACAATATCAATCGGCTAACTTCTAGTGCTTTATTATAAAATAAGAAAAACCCACTCAAAAAACTTAGTTACAACTTAGATATAACCATAAGCCTTGAATATGTATTTATAGGCTAAAAACTAAACCTATTTGAATATAATTAGAATTGCTAAACTTTAAGATCTAACCAACTTGTTAGAGTCCCGCTCGACTATAATACTAATTATTAAATAATAAGAATTAAACTAAACTTGACCAACTTGTAAGATTAAATCCCTAAATTTCATTGACTTATGAATCTGTTAGAAATTGTAAGAGTTAACTTAGAGACTAATGCAAACCAAAGCTCTCTCAGCATGCATACAGAAGTACAAAGAAGTTACATCGGAAGATTTGACAAAAGCATTAAAAAATTCTCTAAGTGTCAAATTTTTCGAATCCAAAGACCATTTCTTATGAAGCCAAAGATAAAGTCTTCTGAAACTAGACAATGTCTTCCGAAGCCAAGAGACTGATTTTTTTCGAAGAAATAAAAGACATGCTTTCTCTAATATGTTTTTGACAAAAGCCGAATCATTTTTCGCTACCATCTCTGATGACTCACCAACTTATACAAGTTGGTGAGATCTTCATACTTTTGTCAACTCTAGATTAAGGTCTTAGAGTATGTAACTTTTTACTTTGTTCTTTTATCTTTTTTTTGTAATAGATAAGAATGTGCTCTATAACATGTCATAGTCACTAATCAAAAATCAATCTGTCTTTTAGCTTTATATTGATCTTGCTGTCTAGATTAGTATTCCAGCTGCCCTTTAAAATAAGGCAGACTGTAAAAATATAGTATAAAGTATCTCAGGTATCAGTCCTTAAACTAAGCCTTGTAACAATTATAAAACACTTGAGAGCAATATACATCATTCTTGAAAACCAATTACTTGTGTTCTTACCTTTATTTTTTGTTTCATAAGTCGGTTCCTTATTTGATTTATTAACTGTTGTTTGTTTTCTCCAACATTGTGAAACTGTTGCATTACTCCTTTTACCTGTCCTCAGGGGCGAAGTTTAATAGGGGCCGCGGGGGGGGGGGGGGGGGGGGGGCTATTTTTTTGTCCGTAGTGTTAAATTTTAGCCCGATAGTGTAAATTTTTGGGCCGGTAGTGTAAATTTTTATATAAATATCGAGTTCGCCCCCCCTAAAAAAAAATTTCGCCCCCGCCCCCCTTACAAAATTGGTTAAGCTCCGCCACTGCCTGTCCTGCTGAAACTAATACAAAAATAGTGAATTAGGGTGCGATGAAAGAAATACACATCATCTTACTCATTTATACTTACTCATTTAGCCAGGTCGGTAGGGGTTCTACTGGTCTTGTCGCGTGTCAAAACCTTTTTAGTTCGCGACTTTCTCTCTATTTTTTGTGTTTTGGAATTTTATTGTTGTTAAATTCCGATCTGGATTTTAACACAAATGGTACATTGGTTGAACTGGTTTGCTCCTTTCTGAGAAGTGGGTGACGCGGGTTCAACCTTCGCCTCCTTATTCTTTTTGCTTTTAGGTTTTTGGGGTTTTTTTTCTTTTGTTTTTAAATTCTATTTAAATTATTTTTTTCTTTTACTGTTCTAATACTTATTTTAATTTAAACTATTTTTTTGATTATTAGGTTGTACAAGCGTAAAAAAGGTTGCATACTCGCCACAATATACCATTAATCACGTTAGTGTAATCATACAACTCCGACGTAACGCGCAAGAGTTTTGTTTAGGTTACTAATTAAAATTATCATGCCCCAATATGTGATGCATAATATTATTTTAATATGTTTTTATGTACTTAGTCATGTTAATATTCATACTGCAATGCAAGTAACGAGGTTCGCAACACAACTTTGTGCGCGGTCACGCTGCAGCGCACGGTTAACATGTGTCGGTATAAATTTGAGTTTGTCTACGTTTTGATGTAAATTTCGTTCGGAAACAAATTGGTTGTACGTTTCGAGTTGGTTTACGTTTTTGATGTAAATTTTGTTTTGCAACAAGTCGGGTCAACATAATACATATTGATCATTCGACAAAATAATTGACGTAAATATAATTCAAATATAAGTTTGATTGATTATAGTATCTAGTTTATCACATTGCTATGGCACCGTCATAACGCGTAGCAGATAAATAAACTAGTTAAACCTTATTAGGACTATGTTGTGGGTCAAATGAAAAGAAAAAGAAAAGAATATTTGTGACATTAAAACGATCAATTGTATTTCATGCATGGTATTTGATGTGCTTTTAGTATGACTCATTCTTCATTTCTTATTGGAATTGTCATTATACATGACATATTAAAACAACATTTTTTATTTTTATATTTTGGTATAAACAAATTTTTATATCAAGTTGTTAACGCCATGCCTCTCTCTCTCTAGCTACACACAAACTCTCCATTTATAAGTATATATATTATAGTTTGTATATAATTTAATAAATAAATAAAAACTAATTAATATTTGCAAATAATAGATTAAAGATGAAAGTGTTTGGAAAATATTAACGTTATAATAAAATATATATAATATTGATTATATATAAACCTAAAAGATAGTTTAACGTAAAGTAAACTGAAATTACAAGTTATTTCGTTCTTAAAGAAAAAATAACAGAAGACACATTCTAAGAGTAAAATTTTATTTCATTATAATGTGATAAATTAATATTTATTTTAATTATGTTAATCAGAATGGTTCATTCCAATTTCTTTTTAATACATCATATCGAACACTATCTTATTTTGAACATATCTAATTTGTATTCTTTAAAGTTATATAAGTTAAAATAAGTATAGAAACAATAAAAAGGAAAAGGAGAATAAAAAAGAAGTAATTTAAAAGTATTTGTTTGAGATTCATTGTTTTGGGGTGGAAACCAAGATGGCTTTTTATATAAAATAATCTTTAAATATAATTAATATTCTTTTATTTAACATTCAATTGTTTTCATACACCTTTCTTTGTTTGCATTTGAATAACAATATTTGAATATTTTAATATGTATTAAATATAGCTAAAACAAAAATAAATATTATTAAATTATTTGTTTTTCAAAAAAGAGGTGGTTGTCTTCATGCTCCAACCTAATTTCACTTTTCTTTTACCGGACTCCAACCCTTTATTAACCAAAATACATAATATTCCCACTTTAATAGTTGATAATTAAAGCCCAACATTAAATATACATATATTTTTTTCTTTTTAATGCATTTTTTAATTTAATTAATTTATATTTTAGACAATCTTGAGAAAACTATGGAACCAAAATTGCTTTTAACATCTAAAACACCCCCAATTTTTCATACATCTAAAAGAAATTCAATCTTTCTTCTCATACTCTACACCATTATTCCCCAAAAATCTAAAAATTTCTTTTTTAGTTAATAAAAAATTTTAGTGATCCTTTCTCATACTGTGCACTATCTCATCTTCATAATTTTCTGCAAATTTTTCATTTGAAAAAAAATTGTTTTTTGCTGTTTGATCTCTCCAAGTTGGTAAAACTTTCATGATTCTTGTTTGTTCTTAAAGCTTTTCAATTTTTAATCTTTTTATCAAATTTTCTTTTGTGGGTTTTGGGTTTTTATGTTCAAAGATTACAAAAAACTAAATTTTGATTGTATTCTAGTTTTCTTTCTTGATGATTGAGGGAAGTGAAGAGATGAATAATAGTGGGGTTGCAGTGGTGGGATCAGATGCACCATCGGACCACCATGTTTCTCCTACACCCGAACCCGATAATAAGAAGCCCATAATCCCTCAATCCATCACAAACCAGTTGGCTACCTGTGCTCCGCCGTACCCGGCGGCGTCACCGCCGGCCGGAGCAACACCGGTGCCGGAGAAGAAGAAAAGAGGCCGGCCCAGAAAGTATGGGCCAGATGGGTCCATCAGAAAACCTTTATCTCCAAAGCCCATTTCATCTGCTGCACCGCCGGTCATCGATTTTTCCACCGGAAAAAGAGCCAAAATCCGGTCTCCGGTCACCGGAAAACATGACCACCAACACCCACCAAAGGAGGTTGAATCTTTAGGTAATAAAGATTGCTTTTTGATGTTAAAGATTGAGTCTTTTTATGTATATGTATAGTGGGTGTTGTAACTGTTGTTTGATCAAATGAAACAGTTTCAAGATTTTTGAGGGTTTTGATTGAAGTGGGACCTAAGTGAATAGAACCCTTGTAACTTAGATCTTGATGTTAATAGATGGTTCTAGAAGCTCTGTGCTTTTTGTGTGTGTGAATTTGGAGAATCTTGAACCAGATGATTCTAATTTTGTTGCTTACTTTTGGGACATTTGCATACATATGACAAGAAAGAACAGAAATGAGGATAAAGATGGTGTTTTGTTGAATCTTTTGTAGAAAACTAAGGTTTCAAGAACTGTGGTTGCTTGTATTGCAAGGAATCAGGAGTCAAGACTTTGCTTTTATTATCATGTAGGGTATTGTTTGTTGGGTCAAGGTTCTTATCTGTTGAACTGTGGGGTTTCTTGCATATTTTGTGTCTGTCATACATTTGGGGGTGGTTTTTCTTTGTTTTGATTAAGGATATATTCATTTTGTTTGGTTGTTAACAATATTCTGTCTCTCAGTTATTTGGATTATGGTGTTTATGTTATGTCAACTGTTGTGGAAAGTTATTCTTAATGCCTCGTATCATCAAAGTCTACGCGATAGATAAAATGACTTAATGCTTTTATCAACTTCTGGTTAGGTGATTGGGTTTCAAGCTCGGTTGGTGCTAACTTTATGCCTCATATCATCAACGTTAACACGGGAGAGGTAAAAACTTAGTATGTTTACATCATCATGGTTTTGTGAAACTTTATATACATGTGTTGTAATAGTAGTTTGAATAAGTTTGAGTAGAAATGATAGTTATTTTTGTTTATAATTGTTTCATTAGGATGTGACAATGAAGGTTATATCATTCTCCCAACAAGGACCTCGTGCGATATGCATTTTGTCAGCAAATGGTGTGATTTCCAGCGTGACCCTTCGCCAGCCCGACTCCAGTGGTGGTACATTGACTTATGAGGTGACAAATCGACTGTTTTGATATTTTGTCAACTATCATTTATTGGTATCGATATGAAAAATAAATGTGGTTGTGTTTTCTTGATTTTGACACCTGTTTCCTTTTAAGGGCCGTTTTGAGATACTTTCGTTGGCGGGATCATTCATTCCGTCTGAGAATGGAGGGATCAGAAACAGATCTGGTGGGATGAGTGTTTCTTTGTCAAGCCCTGATGGGCGGGTCGTTGGCGGCAGTGTGGCGGGCCTACTGGTGGCTGCCAGCCCTGTGCAGGTGGTTCTCCATATCCATATGGTTTCATTTGTAATTTTATACTTCTCAAATTCATCATTTTTGATAACTTCTAATGTGTAATGTTCTTATAAACCAGATTATAGTAGGAAGTTTCTTGACGGGCGTTCAGCAGGAACAAAAAATCACCAAGAAACAAAAAACCGACAACATAACAATCACAATCCCCACTTCAGTTGCGGTTCCAGTTCCAGTTCCAGTCCCAGTGACGGTTGCAGTTCCAGTATCGGTTTCAGTTCCCGTGCCAGTTCCAGCACCTACACCAGCAGCCGAGACCAAAGAGCCGTTACCTGCTAAACAAAATCTATCATCACCTTCGTTTCGTGGAGATAATTGGTCTTCATTTAATGCCTCTGAGGCTCGGAATAAGCCAACTGACATCAATGTAAGTCTTCAGTAGCAACTTACAAAGCACAAAGGGTAACAATTTGGTTAACTGACTGCATTGGCGATTAGCGATGAACCTCTCACCTTTTCATAATTTGGTTGTTTGTATGTAAAACCTCTTTCCAGTTTCTTTTAGGTTGATGTTTGATGGGTCGGTAGTAGATTCGACGATTAGGATTAGTTTTTCTGTAGAAGTTTCGTGTTTTCATCATCTTCATCTTCATCAGGTGTTATCTGTAGATGATTTGGAATTTCCCCGTTCATCGAGTTATTTTATAAAAATTGGATCCTAGAACTTGTGTTTTAACACGCGTACAAAAAATTCGATCAACAGTCGCCATAATAGTGATTATGTGATAGCTTGCATTTTACATGGTTTTACTGGTCAGAGGGTAGAGGTGGGCAAAAAAAAAAAAAAAACTGGTTCAATGGGGTCGAGTATTCAGTTAGAAAAACTGGTTAATAAACCGAACCGTCTTGAAAAAAACCGGTTTGTTTGTATTTGATTATATTACATGGTTCATGATTTTAAGTATATTGGATATGTTTGTTTTCCTATCTTTTCAATATGTAGAATGAGGTGTGGTTTCGTTAAGTATCAAAACAAGATTAGGTTGGTTTTGAATCTTTTAGGTTTTGTTAAAATCTCGACTAAAAACAGAAATTATAGTATAAAAAAGCCACCCTGTTTGATAGAATTTGTTACCAAATGTATTAATAGTTGAAATAAAATACTAAAAACGAAGCGAAAAATCTATAATAGGATGATAGAATTCGGAGTAATAAATATTGTGACAACTTTGAAAAGAATTTCTGAATCCACATTTGGTTAGACTATGAAAACCAACTTAAACTCGAATCCTGAGGAATACTCATAATCCTTAATCCGTTGATCGATAGAATAGTCAATAAATTTTTCGGTTTTATGTTAAAGATTAAAACTCAAATAAAAAAGTTTGTTAAACAGTAAAATGTATATTTATAATTTTAAATTATCTTTTCCACGGCGTTTTCTATAATTTGTTAACACGCCATTTTTTTAACTTAACAATACTATAATCTATACTAATAAAATTATAACACAAAACAGATTTTTTGATAAATTAAAAACATGTTCATAATTTTTTATAAACAAAGTTTTATGAAATATGAACTTTTGTAAGACAAGGACTTTTAAAAAAATGAAATTGTTTAAAAAAATTTTTTAGAAATAATTGGGAGTGTTTAAAGAAACATTTTTCTTAAGGAAAAGTTTGGAAAATACGAAAGTTAGAAATATATTGTTATTGTTTTAATTACGTAAAGTAGCTAACCATATGAAATTTCATTAATATTTTATTTCAAAAAATTATCTTATAAATAATAAGTATTAATATATAACTATTAATTTAATATTTAATTCAAACCTGTGTAATTGGTGTAACTTAATTTACTACACTAATTTCTAAATAGTGTAACTAATAAAAGCAACTAATTATGTCAACAAAACGAATAAGACGATGAAAAGCGTCTATTTTAATATAACAATATTTTATTAAGAACTTTTTATTATTATAAATAACCAATAAGAACCAAAAACTTGTATAGAAGTTTTAAATGACTTTTTTTTATATATGTTGTAATAATTGATGCAAAGATATGTTAAAATAGTATTAAATTATAGACAATTCATTCAAAATCAATGCAATTTAATAAATTAAATAATTTTTTAAAGCCAATCTAATCTAGTTGTCTCTAAGGAGACATTCTTGTAGTCAAATTATGCATTACAACAAAAATGTTAAGAGTTTAAATTCTACATACTATATCATTTTACCATCACTAGTTTGTGAAAGGAATATATCATTTACAAACGGAATTTGTAATGAAGACAATAATAAATAGATTTGTAATCATAAATTATTAAGTTAATAAGTAGAGTGGTAATTAACCTAACGGTTTATGTTTAGACTATTTTATTAAGAAAGAGTAATAAGGAAGCAACACCATGTGAACCAAAGAAAAATTCAGTCAAGAGGTAAGATCCCACAATGATATCCATCACCTTTTCACAGGCTATGAAATTGATATTTAAAACGTACTTTTGTAGTTCATATAAACAATTACCAAAGTAAATGATTGATTAGATTAGTTATAGGTTTTGTTAGAAAAAATCAAATGATACACAATTAGATAAACCATTTTAGCCTAATATATTTCGGTCTCAATAATTTACCAATTTTACAATTAATACTACAGATTTAATTAGTGGAAGGGACAAGAACACTTTGAAAGTAACATAGATAGAGACACAAGAACTTATAACATTCTTTTATATGTTGAACCAACTAAAAACCAAACAGTTCACAAGCTAATCGATCATATAGCAGCCAGCCATTTTTTCTTGGTAACGCTACAAGAGAAAAAAAGGTTGCTATTTCATTTTCTGTTAGAAATGCATAAGAAAACATACTTGTGATAAAATACTGTTAGAGTTTGTTCTTTTAGTTTTTAAACTCAAAACGACCGACAAACCGACATGCTGCATGGGGAAATCCATGAGCGACATCAAATTTCACCTCACGAATGTGGTGCCCACTTCTAATTGTTTAAAATGAAAAGAATCACAATCAAATGTGTCTAAATCTATACTAATAAATCAATATTTATCTCTAATATTTTGCTTTTCCGCCCATTTTCTTACCTTCTATATGTTTCTTTATATTCATTATAATATTATAATCTTTGATTTCGTTAATCCTATGTTCTTAATTACAGTTTCTTCTTTGGTGTTACTGTTTTTATTTTCTTCAACCAAAATTTAAAAATTCACTCTAAAATAAACTGACAATTTTTTTTAAGCTTATTTACTTTATGTATAAATTAATATCTATATTGTAATAATCTACATCTAACTTTTGTTTTATATTATATTTTTGGTTGATTTGTTTTATGAATACGTAAATGTCATTAATGTAGATGTAAGTATTGTTTTTTAGATATAGCTACCTGAATGTTTAAGATATTATCTAGAATCTTCAATATTAAGAAGGTTATTATGTTATTAAATTATATTTAAGATTTTTAATTACACGTTATTACTAAGGCTCAACCCTAAATGAATAACGAAGAGATTAAAAACTAAAATTTGAAATATTCTTCTCATTCTTAGATGTACAACAAGGGGTTGTTAATCAAGAGCTTAGAAGAAAGCTCAGGTACATCTAACGAGGAGGTATAGTATTATTGAGATACACATGAATTTAAATTGAGAAAGTCTATTTATAACTTATACTAATAAATCAACATCTATGAGAACATATGGCATCTTTCCGTATCCACAATTTTGTGTTTTCTTTCATTTTTTTATAACGGTAAATATTTCTACTCCTACTCTTACATTACACAAATTACATCATTTCTGGTTTTGAACACAGAATCTTCCCTTTAAAAGGCAAAGTCTCTACGAAGTGGGCTAGCCCACATTGACTCTTGCTCATTTTTTTACCCCTTAGTATGTTTATAATCTCCATAATAATATATGATTCTTATTTCCCTAACTACATCGTCTTCTTTGTCTTAACCCCGCTTTCCATTCCGCCACTACAAGTCTACAATTACCCAAAATATTTGCAAAAACATCTTCTGAAATCAACATACTCAATCGAACAAATCTTCGTTGCGCTGCACATTTATTTTTGCTGGCCTTTTAACTTAGAAAGTTTGCAAACACATTGTAAGTCATCTATCCATAGTTCGTGTTGTAGCAAGTAACTTTGAGTCAAGAAAATTGACTTAAGGCAGAAATTATGTTTTATTTGCTCTTAGGGAATATTTGACAATTTCTGAATGATTAAGTGCTAAACCAATAATAGGTCTGAATCATTAAGTGCTGAACCATTAAGAGGTCTGAAACATTAAAAGCTAATATATCGCTTAAGTATTCAAAGGCAAGATGTCTGACCAATTCAGATAAGATGTTTTAACCATTCAGCATTAGACCACTTAATCATTCTGTATCAGTATGCTTAACCATTCAAAGACAAATGTCTGAACCATTAAGTGTTGAACCATTCAGACATCTGAACCATTAAGAGGCTGATTCAGATGCTGACAAACAACCCCTTTGTTGTTTTTTAACACTTTGTTTCTATCTGTACTAGTGTTTAATTTAATTGATTGTAGTATTGTTTGTTTATTAGTTAAGGTGTTACATGTGTTCTCAACAATTCCTTATGCGCATTTGACTGCTTTGTTCCCTTGTGTTTGGTATATTATTTGGGCATTAGTGTTATCGGAGGTTGCATGGTTTTAAAATTTACATCTACTCATTTAACTTTTATATATATGGTCTATATATAGCTTTCATTCTTTGATAGTTTCATCAAGTTTTGTCATTTTTAATTTGGTTGATTTGTTTGTAATTATAACTAATATTCAACACCATCTATAGACAGGGATGCTAAACATGCCAGTGTAGAACAGATCTAATGTTACTAAACATTTAATTTAAAATTTTCATCGAACAGTTATACGAGTATCTTACCTAATTTCAATATAAACGCCCCAAAATTATTCATATTCTTAGCGGTTAAGAAGATTAGAAAAAGATTATGCAATAAATATCCACAAAAAAAGCATGACAGATGAATCCTCTTGTGAGTCTAAACTCTAAAGAACACCAATAGTTACCCATTTTTTGAAATAAAACAAATTTAAATGATGATAATGATACAACAATAAATAATTTTGTAACTGAGAACCTAATGTCACAATCTAAGTCAGGTATGAGAGGGCACCTTCTTGAACCTTTGGTGCATCTGGTTCAACTTCAAAACCTACATCTCATCATCTTCCAATGCATTATAGATCATCCTGCAATGACAAAAAAGATATATCATCATCTCACAAGTCGGGTCCCATGAATAATTAGTGCAAATTAAAACCGCATGAATCGTGTCTTACCAGAACAAGGAAATAAAGAGAAGAAATAAGAGATATCCGAGTTTGAAAAGCCGTTGCTTCTTTTCCCAACTTAGCTGGTTGAAGATCTCTGTCACATCCACAAGGTGTTGTTTCCGAGTGTATCTAATAACATAAGTTTAGCTATCATTGATTCATCATTGTACATATGAATTGCTAAAATAGCAATTGAGGGACTTGGAAGACTTACAATCTCACATTGTAGTAAAGGTATGGCAGTGCAAGAAGAAACATCACCCAATGCCCAGTCAGAAGATATATCAAGCATAAAACGCCATGTGTGATAAATTCTGGTAATACCACAAAGTTTATCCGAGATGCAGAATCATAAGGGTTGATGTAATCAAACTCTAGATCTGCTAAGCACATAAGCTGCAAGATGGAGATATTTAACGTTAACAATAAGTAAATTATCGACGCAAAACACAAACTAGATGCTAATTATTCGATCATATACAGTTCATGCCTTATTAACTTTTAAATGTTGGGTTATCAACTTTCCAAACAATTATACTTGGTTTTTCATTGCATATAAACCATCTTTGCTCGCAAGAATGCAGATGAAACCTTTAAGGTATGTTTCAACTCCTTGCATTAGTTAGCAGTGTACAAACGGGCCACATGAGTTTTTCAATGACAAGTTCTCACGGTTATAATAAAACGAATGCACATGAATGCTTAAAAACTATATGGTGCACAAATAGACTTTCTTTTACAAAAAGAGTACATTTGATTATTTGAATCTAGTTTCCTAACTTATGCATAATCATATATTCATGCAAATTATAGAGTTCTTTTGATTTAAAATCTTCATAAGAACAATGATCCAAATGGTCAACAATTTACCCTCTTTTTCTAGTTCAGACAATGTTGCAGTGGTAAGTAGCAAAAAGACTATGTGTGATCGCACAAAGCCAAAGAAGACTCACATACATAATATGTGTTCATCACACGAAACCAAAACGATTATTAAGATACAAAACAAAAAAAGAATACACATAACAACAGTAATTTCATAACTATACTTACGCATATCTCGAAGAGTAAATTGAATTAGAGATGCAAATTTCACCATTAGGGATTTCCCCAAGAACCCTAATTTCGCCAATTTGCAAAATTGACGTTATCAAAGGGCGTAATTGATCAACAATCAGTTCAATCAGCAAAGGGATCAAGAATCCATAACAATCAAAGGAGTTATAGATCACGAATTGCAGATTCTCTGAGCACATAATCACAATCAAAACTTTATTAAAAGGAAGGGTAAAGTATTGGCGATTAACCTGATAAACGACGACAACAACGAGAGCTATGAGGATGAAGAAGAACATTAGCCATGTGAATATCTCCCCCATTACTCTCGTCTTCTTCCTCTCTGTGCGGGTGATCTTTCGTTGTATGTAAGCATAAAATATGCTGTATCTATATGTATGTATGAATAATCAGAGAGAATCACACAAACCCCTAAGTTGACAACTTCCACCCTGTGCTTCTAAATCTAAAGTTGTTTGTTTAGATTAGCATTACTGCATTAGTGCATTACACTTTATAGGATTATTATAACATTACTTTATTTAATATACAAATAATTCCATAGATAAATGCAATCGTGATTTTTTGATAATATATTAAACTCTAATGACATAATTAAGGATTTGAGACCGTGCATGTGTATGAGAGTATTAGGGGTGTCCATAAAACCGAAATAACCGAACCGTAACCAAAATAACCGACGCAACTGAACCGAAAAAACCGAAACCGCAAAGAAACCGACGGTTTGGTTTGTTGATTTTTTAAAAACCGAATTTTTCGGTTTGGTTTTGGTTTTGCTTGTAACAAAAATTAAAAATAACAAACCGAAACCATACAACCAAACTTGTAATTTTACAGGTGTAATCATATACTTATAAAAATTATTAGTGCAAGATCGGTTTTTATCACTAAACACTTTCTTTTCTCTCAAACTTATTGGATCACACTCGGTTTAGATGATTCAGAATCCCTTCTTAAAGTTGATAATAATATACTAAGTAACTAAGAACACAAGAAGATAATTTTCAAGGTATTTGTATATATTACTTCTCAAGTCAAAGTATTACAATACTCTTACAAGCATGCTACATGAGTTACAATGAGAAACTATATACACTAGATCATACAGTAGGATATACTTTGATACCAACTGGAAACCTATGACTAAAGCAAATACTACAATGCTAAAGACAATGTATCTTAGATAAAATATTATCTAAGATATGGTAGTCATAACATGTCCATGACTTACCTTTTGTCACGAACTAAAGTTGGTAACTGTACCAACTGATAAGGAATGAATAGTGGAATAAAGTATGGTCAACTACATGGGCGTGGGAAAGCACCATGCAGTATCTCAAAGATTTGCAGCGAAGTGTTAGAAGGACCATACTTATGTCCACTGGTTCATAGTAGGTTCTTCCGAAGGTTAATTGGCTTCGGAAGAACAAGTTCTTCCGAAGCCACTTATACTTCAGAAGAGGCTACTTCTTTCCGAGGCTTGAGACATTCTTCAGATCTTCATACTTCGGAAGTCATTGTCTTGAATTCTTCTAAGTGTTGAACTTCGGAAAAAGACTTTGTCTTCGAAAGTTGGAGTTTCTCTTCGGAAGCTCCATCAGACTTAACCTTCGGAAATTCTGCTTTTGCGTTCGGAAGTTCTTCATCAGTTGCACCAAATTTTTTGTCTAAGTGTTTGTTTTGGTTGCACCAGCCTTACTTGATCCAACAATTAGCCTATTAGTTAATTATTTAACTTATGTTATCTAAAAGAGATTTCATATCTTGGTTTCCAAAATAATATTTAACCTTTTTTTATTTAAAAATGATATATTAAAATGTTTTTTTGAATATATTGCTCTTTTATTTTAGAAAATGCATTTAGTTTTAATGTCAACTAATTTATAAAAATATATAGATTATAGTTAGAGATCAACAACATGATGTAAGGCTAAAGTTTTTGCCCTAAATTCATTACTTTAGAACAAATTTTTATAAAACTTGAAACCCAAATGGTAAAACCGAAAAAAACCAAAACCGAAGTTAAAACCAAAAACCAAAAACCGAAAAAACCGAAACCGAACGGTTTTAAAAACCTAGAAACTGAAATATCCGTTTTTGGTTTTGGTTTTAGGCTAAAACCGAACCAAACCGACCATGCACACCCTTAGAGAGCATTGATAAATACGGTCACATATTTGATTATAAAACATGGTTTAAATTCGGTCATATACTATTGGGTATTTGTAGGGTTAAATACTTGTTGGGCACCGAGTTTTTGTGTTTATGTTTGTTGTTTTATTTAATATATAAAGTTTTCGTTGGTATCGATTTATTTTAGTATATGTTCGTTTGTTTATTAAATAATTGAATTTTTCGTTAAAACGATTCATGAACATATAACAATATGTTCATTAAGAGCAAATTCCTATGAAAAGGTGTCATACCAAAAGTTCCTACCAAGCAAGAATTGTACCGATGATGATGATTGCTACTAATAAATGTTGTTAACGATCATGATGAAGAAGATAAAGATAAATATTTATCTTTATTATGTTATTACATTATAATATACTATGGAATGCAATTGTCAGTGTTGTTGTAAGGATAATTAGCTATAGGTATATAACATATGACCAAGGGCGGTAGCTTTTTGGTACTGTGTTGAAAAATTGTTCATTCTAAATGGTTGGGTGATGCTAGAACCAAATCCGTGTCAGGCTTAATGATTGTTTAAAACCATGCCTAGCTTTCCTAAGTGTAGATTTGAGCTATGACAACAAAGAACTCGTTGGTAGTTAACCTGAAGCTAACACTCACATTAATGATTTATAATCATAATCGAGTATATAACATGTTAATGGCATATAAGCAAGTAAATAAGAGAAGGTATGGGATGAAAGGTGGTGGAAGAAGCTATCTAAGATAGTGAGGGGAGAGGAATAAAGAGAGTATTTGTTGAAATATGTGTATATTTCAATTCAATAACAAACATATTTAGAAGTGTTATTTCTAATGTGATATATTTTTTTTTGCATGGTTTATGGATGTTTTGAGTTGGGTTGTTTTTGGGCTAAAGATGTAAAAGACATATTGCTTAAATGGATGTGGAAGTGGGCTTTGCACTTGGATTGCTTTCTTACATGATTTGATGATTGCACTTGGGCTGCTTCTTTTTATAGCTTGGGCAAGTTCTTGACATCAGCGAATCTAGTTACATTCTTCATCTTTGTTCGTTCTTTACAATCTATCTTCTAAATCTCCTTTTGATAGTATGAGGGTTTTATCTTCTTCATCTTTGATGAAATCTAGTATGAGATCGTATTATCGAGTGGATTCATGGTCATCATATATTGATATACTCATGGAGATTAGTCTTTGTTTAGATTCGGTTTTTGTTTGATGATTCATATTCAGATTTGTTGTTTATGTATCATCATTCTAAATAATATTAAGAATTTGTAGTTTCTTGACAGTATTGAACTATCAAATTGGATGATGAAGCACTTGGGTGTAGACTTGCACAAAAAACCCGGGTACGAACCCGACCCGGCGTACCCGACCCGGACCCGGGTCCGGGTAGTACCCGTTTGAAGAGGACCCGGTTCGTACCCGCCCAGGAACCGGCGGGTTGGAACCGGTTTGGGGTTTTAAAAATTACCAGGAACCGGACCCGACGCGGAACCGGACCCGAACCGGTTGAACCCGGGTTGGACCCGGTTTTTACCGTTTTTTTTTTAAAAACTAGCCGTTTTTAACGGCTATATAGCCGTTAGGGACGATTTTGGACCGTTTTTTTTGGATGTTTTTGGCTCTAAAATTAGTATAAATAGGTGTGGGTTGATATGGTAAGGTACCCAAGCTTCAAACACAAAAAAACATACGCAAAAAACGCAAACAATACTCTCGTTTACTCTTGTTTACTCTCGTTTACTCTCGTTTACTCTCATTTACTCTCGTTTACTCTCAAATCTCAATATGGCTCACTCTCAATCTTCCGTTGGTCAAGGTTCATCGAACTCTCCATCCGTCGTTCGTGTTCTTCCAAACAATCGTAACATGGATGTTTGGTGCAATTGGGATATGGTTGAGTTGAGTGACGGATCTGTAAAGGCTCGTTGCAAGTTTTATGAAGCTTTACTTGCTGAAGATTCTAACACGACTTTAAACAAACACATTAGCAAGAAGTTTTGCAAGTCGTTGAAAAATAATCCGGATTCGCAACAAACACAATTGAGTGGAGACGGTGGAATCTTTAATTACAACGTTAATGAGGTTCGAGATCGAATGGCAAAGTTCGTGATTCAAGAAGCTTTGCCTTTCAACCACTTCGACAACCCTCGGTTAACCAACATAATTCGAGAGACGCTTCAACCTCGTTACACTCACGTAAGTCGTACTACACTTAGACGTTATTGTTTAAAATTATGGAAGCAAGCAAAAAATGATTTAATTGTTTTATTTGAAAATTTAAATACCGGTGTAAACTTAACTAGTGACGTTTGGTCGGCGCCACACGGTTTGCCCGAATCGTACCTTTGCGTAACTGCTCATTGGGTAGATCCCAGTTCATGGCAATTGATGAAACGTACGATTGCATTTGATCTATTTCCGTATCCACACACCGGAGAGTTTTTATTTTACTTTTTGGATAATGTAATAACTACATTTAATTTACAAAATAAAATATTTTCAATGGCATTTGATAACGCTTCCAACAACACAACCGCCGTTGAAAAATTAAAATTAAAATATCTTCCGATTGCAAACGGTGATTTTTTTCATACTCGTTGTGTTGCACATATTATTAATTTAGTAGTACAAGATGGTCTTAACGTACCATTTGTTGATAGCTTTATAAAAGCTTTTCGATTTATGTTACACGACGTTTTTAAAAAAAAATAGAAAAAGATATCAAGATTATAAACAACTTTGTAAAGATACAGAATCTAGATTTTTAGGGCCTAATTGGGATGTACCTACTAGTCATATGTTTGATTGTGCTTTATGACAAAAAGGCACTTTAAAAACTTTTCATAATAGTCTTTCGGATAATTGCGAAGCCGACCTATTTCCGGATATGGGTTGGAAAAATATTGAACATTTATCCGAATTTCTTGAGGTGTTTAAAAACTCAACTACAAAATTATCGGGAGTTTATTATCCCACTAGTTATTCGGTGCTTCAAGAATTATATTTCATGGCTTTGAATTTTAAAAATTTTCAAAATAAAAATAGTATGTTTAGAGAAATGATAGAACCAATGAAAGACAAGTTTAAAAAATACTTTCTTGAGTTACCACCCGTTTTTACGTGTGCCGCTGCTTTAAATCCTTTTTTAAATGTAGCGGGGGTAGAATGTTTAATAGACGAGATAAATGACAATTTGGATATACATGACGATAACCCCAATTTTTCAACCAATGCAAAAGAAGATTTTAATGCAAGTTTGAAAATTATTTATAATTTTTATTTAAATAAATATGGGCCTAACGTAAATATACCTACGCCAAGAGAATCAACCTCAAGTGCTAGTACCTCGTTTAAAGACCCCGTTATGACTATGTTGAATGTTGTTCGGGATGTGACGGCTAAACGTCAAAGGGGTAACGCCCCAACAAGCGAACTTGGTATTTATAGTACGACGAATTTTATTTCAACTATGAGTACTCAAGATTATCATGAATTTGATATTTTGGCTTGGTGGAAAGGAAAGGAATCCCAATTTCCAATTCTTTCCGCTATGACCCGTGATTTACTAAGCGTCCAAGCTTCTACGGTAGCTTCGGAGTCTGCGTTTTCTCTTAGTGGCAGGGTAATATCATTACGGAGAACAAGATTAACTCCGGAAGCGGTGGAGATGTGCATTTGTTTAAAAGATCACTTAGACGCGATGGATCGTATACAAGACAAAACAAATCTTGAAGACGAAATTGCAATCGAATCTAAAGTACACGATGAAGAGGTAGAAGAAGGAGTATCTTCTGGTATATCCGACGAAGAATTAGCATTTGATGAAGCCTCCCGAAGAAAATAGACGATTAATGAGTTACTGTATTTTTTAAGTTGTTTTAATAATAAATAATCTTTTAATGAGTTATATATGTTTTTTTAATGTTGTTATACATGTTTTTTAATGTTGTTATAATAATAATAATAATAATAATATTAACAATAATAATAATAATAATAATAATAACAACAATAATAATAACAATAATAATAATAATAATAATAATAATAATAATAATAATAATAATAATAAGAACAATAATAATAATAATAATAATAGTAATAATAATAATAATAATAATAATAATAATAATAATAATAATAATAATAATAATAATAATAATAATAATAATAATAATAATAATAGTAAAAAAAAACCGGTTGTACCCGGTTCTGGACCCGACCCGGTCCGGACCCGACCCTAACCGGTAGGCCGGGTAGGGTTTTACCCTCCTTCAACCCGGGTGGGGTTCGTACCCGGGTTCATCAATACCCGGGTCCATAAAAACCCGGCCGGACCGAACCCGGTTTGAACCCGATTCCGGGTCCGGCCCAATACCCGGTTTGTGCAACTCTACTTGGGTGAGCCTCTATTTGGACTCCAAATCAAGTGAGTATGGAACTAATTAGGCCCAACATCATTTATCGGGCTTATCAAGTGAGTATGGAACTATTGATCTACTCATCTACCCTCATCATCATTAAGGGAATCACATACGGAATTTGTAATTAATTGATTGACAAATAGTAAATTATGATACTTACATTGTTGTTGTTTTCCTTATTTATCGAAGTTATTATTAATCGTGTTGATTACTTCCGCCTCATATTAACATATAGCATAATCATTTTAAAAACGAGTATAATAGATTCAATAAAGTGAGGTACATTTTTTTACACACACGAATATGATGCACACCCCTAAATCATCCTTGAAATGAGTACCTTCAATGCCCCACTCATGGGAGGTTCCTATATACACAAAGGGATAACTTTAAAGGTATGTAAAAGGAAGGAGTGAATATGCAATTTTAAATTTATGAAATTTATAACAAACCTCTATAGCAACTAAAGATAAGTTTATTAAAAAATTAATAAATGAACAAGACATAGAAGGACATCACTATATACAAGTGCAACCATGTGTAGTGGTTTGGGTGATATAACCAACTTAAGTCCACTCGTTGGTTTTCCATCAAGAGTCGTTTTCCAGTTCTCACGAAACTTCTCTTCAATCTTTACAGATCACCAACATACAATCTTCTTTCCAAGATAGTAGATATCACCAAGGCCTCTCTTTTAATGAAAATATGAAAGAATCACCACTGACTACTCACTTTGAGAAAGTGTACACCTTGTACAATTGTTTGTCTAGCAAAAGTTCTACTCAAACTAAATGGCTCTTAAAGTCTTCATATACTTAGCAATTCATGAATAAACTACTTTTAATCTACATATGCACATATGCCTCCATACCAATTGTTGGGTGTATAGTTTAAAAATCACTTGTCAATACAACCCATTATTTTTGAAAGCTTGCTGCATGATCTCATAATTTTCTTGAAACTATTAGAAATAAAATTGGGGAAGACAATAATTGGATTTTGAGGTGGAGAATTGCTTCCTCTTGATGAAACAACCTCCGATCCCGTGAATGTGTTCTCGCCCTTACGTTTACGCATGTAGAAACTCCTGCTCCCGATGTCTCCGATCAATTCCGACTTATCCAAACCTATAAATCAACAACATAAAAGTTCATCATTTTGTTCCCTAGGTTCCCCCCAAACACACTTATATTCAATATGATAAAGCTCAAAAATATTTCATAAGAACCGTTGATAAGTAACCAAAGAGAATATCAGGATTTAAAATATGTTACACATGTATTTATGCGGTTCTTATAGTTCTCTACATAAGCAGCAGAAAACTTACAGTGTAGACTGAAGTAAGATTGATGTAACTCAAAGGTTGAAAGGGTATGTTGATCTAGTTGAGGACTTCTGCCTTCAGAATTGTATTGTTTCTTAACTATCTCCATTGTTTCTTCTACACTTGAACCCAATTTTAACATTGTACGGATGGGTCCAGGGCTTCCTTCAACTGTTACATTCACCACTACTTTCCCATCTTTGTTGTAACCCTACATTTTTTTTTTATTTTTATCATATTTATCAGTTCTGTACGAATTATTTTTTACATTTTATTTTTTTACATGATTGCTTTTTTTTTTTTTTTTAACTTTGAGTTATTTGAGTGATCAATAGTTAAATCTTCATAGTAAAAGCTTATCGTAAAATTCGATACATATTGATTTTTTTTATTACCAAAAGTAATTGTTTCTAATTTGTTATGAAATAGACATGTTCCTCACACGCTTTGCGCTGGGAACTCCGCAAACCATTAAAAAACCAAATAAAAAATTTAACTTACCGAAAGTGTCAAATTAACAAAAGTGTTCGAGATATGTGCGTTTCGATTTTTATTTATCCATCTTCATTGCAAAAACATATTCATAACAAAAAATTCCGGGAAAATTTTGTGGCACAAGAAAACATAATAGTATTCACAGTCCATGCCTTAAAAATATGTGAGTGTGAGTCATTATATTACATGTGATGGTTTTGAGTGATTGTGAGTAAGCAAAGAGAAAATGTTACTGTTAATCTGTAAATTTAAGAATTCACTGTTCAACCCTTATAATTTTTTTAATATTTTTAAAAGTATTTGTGAGTAAAGAAGAGAGAAAAGGTAATGAAAAATGTATAAAAATATATTATTTAATTGAAAGGAGAGAAAGAAGTGATTATTTTTAGTGTAATTATAATAAAAAAAATTAAGGAATGGGATGTGAGTGCTCTAAGACTCAACTAGGGGACTCGAACCCGCACGTCGGGATATGATGCTAAAAAATATATGAATTATTTATTATTTGATTTTAGTTTTTTTTTTCAAATTCTACTCTAAAAAAGCTTCATATAATGATGGTATTTAAGTTATCAATAATCGTATACCTAGGTGTTGCATAAATAACAAGCTTGACTACTTTAACGAGCCTTAACACTTCCATTGTGTACTTAAATAAAATAACTATTAATGTATCTGATAAATATATATTTACGGGTTAATTTGAATTGAAATTGGAATGTGTGATACATCTTCTATACAAATTAAAAGTAATCAGTTTGTAAGCTGAACGAAGGCGTCAACAGGTGGTGGTGGTAGCCTTAGCAGTGGTAGTGAGCAGGCGAGCGATAAGCTAACATGCGGGCGTGGTTGAAGGGGTCTTGCGCAACCTTCGGATTGTCGCGGGTGACGGCAATGACAATGACAACTAGTATGATAATGGTATTGGCGATGACAACAATGTGAGATATTATAATTCCTTAATTTTTCAACCAAATGTATTAAATTCTTCTTTAAGTTTTTTTATTTCTTTTTAAGGAAATTTGAACCAAACGTCTCATGAAACCTGTAAATTATTTTTAGAAGTGTGTACACCAGAACACCAGAGGAGTTAGGGACAGAGATGCAGAGTATATACTGTTACAGAGAATATACCATTACTCTTCATTAAAATTTCATCTTATTTTCACGTTATACAACAAGAAGATAGTTAGATATGACACAGGGTATTAGGTTTAATGATAAACTCACTTGAAGTTATGATAGTAAGATTAAGCGTTCAATTTCCGTCCATCGGTCCATGGCGAATTAATATAAATTAATTATGGTAAATATTAGGCGTATTATGTATGGTTTAAAAAATAATCAGACATGAGAAAGATCCTTATCTCAAATGATTGAGATGAGATAGCTCAATACTTCAGTAAAATATAAGTTGAGTCATGAGGTTTTCTCATCTATGATGAGTTTTTCCGTAAAGGTTGTATCAGGTTCAGAACTAAAGTTCTATACTTAAGTAATGAAGATAATCGGATGAGTCAGTGATAGTTAGCGATTCAATTTACCGTTAAAAAATACGATTAGCTAAAATATTTTCAAATTGGAAATCAAAAAGTAAGAGGCTGTTTATTCATAACCTCTTAACGATAAAATGTTACCTTTTTAGTCATTTATCAATAATATTACTCTTAACCACTCCTGTCAACTATTAATATAATTATTAAAACGCTATCAAACAGTCCGTCTTAATATTATATGAATGTATGAAAATCAATCGATTTGGTTACCTCAATTTTGGGCGGAGAATAAGGCACCACCAACTCATGCGACGACGAGAAGCCCACCCAACCGCGGCGTTCAGCCATCATTCCGTCGCGATCATCGGCGGTGACATCAACGTCGACGGTCAATAACGCAGGCTCCGATTTGCATCGCTTAATAAGCTTCAAAGGCTTCTTCTGCGGTCGATTTGCAGGTAATCGACGGCGAAGAGTGTGAGCAGATGATCTGATCCTCCGGTTTAACGGAATTCTTCCATGGATAGACTTCTGTGACATCAGTTGACAAAAATAATAATTGAAATGTTGTTAGAGTGTGTAGATACAGAGTTTTTGTATGTAATATGTGTGGTTATTTATACAAGTTAATGGTGTACGTATAGCTTTGATAATGACGCGACGGTTGCTTGGGGATCTAGAAAACATCTATGTTTTCAGCACAAAATATTTCTTTTTCTGTTTTTGAATTTTGAGTTTTCCAAATGTTATAATTTTTATAAGTTTTAATATTAGTTAAGGGGTAACTGGGTAACTTTCTAAAATATTAATCAATTTTTAAAATTATTCAATTAAGTAACTTAAGTTTAAAAAATAAGGGGAAATTACATATACCCTCTATAAACTTCATCAATTACATATATACACAATTTAAAATTTTAATTACATATATCTTCTTGTAAAACTTAGTTAATTACATATATGCCAAAATTAAAAGTTTAATTACATGTCCCCTTCTAAAATTTTGTTAATTACATATTTACCTAAACTAAAAAGTTTGATTACATATATCTACTTTATTAAACATAAATATTACATATTTATCCATATGAATATTTTTATTAAAAATAACTTAAAGAATTAGTATTTACTCTTTTTATATTAAACTATAAAATTATGTTTTTACTTTTTATTAGCTTTTCGAGTTTTGATTATTTACTAATATTTCTATACAAACGTTTTTTATGTTATTATTATTTTTTACCTTTTGATGCTAACTTTTTCAAGTTCTCGTACGAGACACTTACAGTCTCGTTATGCAACATGATCCAAACACATATTTTTTTGTTGCATAATGAGACTGGAAGTGTCTCTTATGGGTACCAAAAAATTAGCATGAAAAGTTAAAAAAAGAACATAATAAATGTTAGTATAAAAATATTAATAAATAATCAAAATTCGAAAAACAAGTAAAGAAGAAAAAACGTAATTTTATAGTTTAATAAAAATAAGAGTAAAATACTAATTGTATAAGTTATTTTTAATAAAAGTAAAATTTGTAATATTTATGTTTAATAAAACGGATATACGTAATTAAACTTTTATTTTGAGTATATATGTAATTAACTAAGTTTTAGAATGAGATATATGTAATTAAACTTTTAATTTAGGTATATATATAATTAACAAAGTTTTAGAAGGGGATATATATAATTAAAATATAATTTGGGTATATATGTATTTAACTAAGTTTTATAAGGGAATATATGTAATTAAAAATTTAAGTTGGGTATATATGTAATTGATGAAGTTTATAGGGGGTATATGTAATTGTCCCTAAAAAATATTCTAATTATATCACTTAGCTTTTATATTTTATTTAAATTATAATTCTTAACATAATCCTTTAACATGTTTGTCTTTTGGTTTCAATTAAAAAAAAATTTCTTCTTTTTGATGGTAAAGTGGAATAGTGACGAGAATTTCAAATATTTTTTATTTTTTTAATCTAATTAACATGTTTTTTATTTTTCTATTATAATTTCATATATTAAATATTCTAATCCCCGTATATTCTCCTCCGTTAATTTCTGATATAAGAAAATGCGATGATGACTCGATTGATAGTTTAGTAGTTCAATAAAAAAAAAATAATCTACTTTTTCAAATATTAATTTTTTTTAAATTTTAATAAATATGTCAAACTTTTTTAACTATTAAAAACATTATAATTACTTGTATTGAACATTTTCAATAACGATAAAACACTTGATAAGTAATTGA
>CM046030.1:57873773-57986273 GCA_025215565.1 Flaveria ramosissima
TGTTCTATAATATTTTGTATTTGTTCAAAGTCAATAAGTGGATGGATTTTAATGTTCGAAACAGTTAAAAAGGATTTTTACGAAACAAAAGAAAAAATATTTTGGTTTTTTACATATAATAAATTGTTGAGAAATTTTTATGAGATAAAAAATATTATGATGGTTTTTTCATGATATTTGACGCAAATATATTTTCTATGTAAACTTATCTCTATTATATTAGAGGTTTTAAAAAGAGGTTTCGTTAAAACTTAAAATACAAATTAGACCACATTGATCCTACTAGTAAAAAACTAGCAGCGTATTTGATTCATAGTTCGACTTTCTTAAAATTTGAAAATATAAAGAGACGTGTTATAGATACACACAAATGAGGTATCTGGACGTTTTGCATATGAGCATTAATACGACCCATATTGTCTTGTAAAATATCAAATCAGTCAATTCATACAATCATAATTGCCGTTGCAACCGCAATAAATGACAAGGACCGTAATGATCTTTGCAACCAAAATTAAGGGGCTGTTTGACAGCCTCTTAATCAGCCTCTTAATGGTTTAGATGTCTGAATGGTTCAGCATTTAATGGTTCAGACTGTTTGTTTCGCGAGCACATATCTGAATGGTTAAGATATTTACCTCTGAATGGTTAAGCATTATACTGATGCTGAATGGTTAAGAGGTCCAATGCTGAATGGTTAAAACATATTAGCTGAATTGGTCAGACATTTGCTTTTAAATAGTTAAACGATATGCTACCTCTTAATGGTTCAGACCTCTTAATGGTTCAGCACTTAATGGTTCAGACCTCTTATTGGTTCAGCACTTAATCATTCAGAAGTTGCCAAACAGCCCTTAAAATTTATGAACTTTTCTTTCGATTTATATTTTCTAAATTTTATTTACATTTATTACGATTTGTTGATTTATATTATTTTTGAGTATATTTCTTGCTATTATAAAAAACTTACTCATAAATTAATAAACTAAAAATAAAAATAATGGGTCAATAACCAACGGGTGTATCTATAAAACGCCCCATGATAAATTTATTTATTATAGTTGTGAACAAGTAATTTTTAACAGAAAAAAAACTAAACTAAACTAAAATCACGAGTCAATATTATAACTGAGTATTTATAAAAGTAAAAATTAAACTTAAAAAATTATATAACTTAATATATTATAAAATATTAATAGAACCAATTTATAAATAAAAAATCAAAAAACTGAAATACTAAAGATAAAAAAAATAGAAAATTTTACTTATGGTAATATGCCTCGTTATGACCCGTAAATTAAAGTCATTACGTGCCGTAACGATTAATACAGGCCGTAAAAATATTTAGTTTAACTAATTTGATATTTTACAAACCAATACAAGCTGTATTCAAAGTATTCAGATATTAATTCCTGTATGTACATATATCTTGACCCAATTTAAAACTGTATTAAAACTCAAATCAAATTCGAGTTGGAACCCAAAAAAGTGATTCGAATTTATTTCGAACATGTGTTAATGCAAATAAATTACGAGAACAAACTAATTAAATAATAGTAAACAATGTATTTACATATAAAATAATAGAGAATATATGTAACTTTACAAAATAAAAAAATTATATCTGTTGAGCTAAAGATTTTAGGTCCTGTATGAAATTTTTAATAAAACATGTTGTGTTGAATAAATACTTTTCTGTCTTTCTTTTCTGATTTATCATCAGTATTTGACGCGTTTGGGCTTTTGATATATAATACAAAATATATATACTACAAATTAGAATCAAGTCTTTTGCATTAAGCAATTTAGAAAGTCATATGGTAATAAGCATGGGTTGAAAAATCACATCAACAATTCAACTATCAATTAAAATATGTACATGTCTCTATCCTTTAGACCACGCCCCGTAAGAAAATCCGGACTAAAGCCAGACGCGTGAGGGCACCGCCCAGGTATAAGTGGGAACACCGCCCTTCCTTTGCTGGCATCGAAAATAAATGGTGAATCATGAGTTATGAGCGCCAGGATAGTTTGTGAAGGGTGATAGAGGTGGCGTGGTATCGCAAAGGTGTCACACATAAGGTGAAAGATCATTATGCATTGTAATGTATTATATTGTATTATTGTATTATATTGTATTATTGTACTGTATTGTAATGTATTATTGTATTTTTTATTTTACATGTTAATATTAAAGACACTTTGACAAAAGTTCTGTTAAACAACTTTCACCAATATTTTAGTCCATAAATACACACCTAAGATTTTACTCAAACTCAATGCACCTCTATTATTCGAGCTATAATAAGTGTATGTGGGGTAACAAAATCCAAACATATACAAGTTTAAAATGTGCGTACACAAGAACGTATACAAGTGTATAACGATATCTTAAAAAAAAAAACATAACAAAATCAATACGGTACATCAAGTAACAGAGGTATGTTCAACAAACCCCATTAACAAAATAGCATTATAGATGTTAAATTTATATGTCATGCTTATAAATATATAATATTAAGAAGCTACAATTAGAAATTTCAAATAGTGGTTTTCAATATTCTAATCCGTATTAGAAATTTCGGATGTCCAAAATTTTGGATTCGGATGTCCGAAATTTTGGATTCGGATGTCCAATTTCTTAAAAAAATATGTATTATTTTAAATGAAAATGATAAATATGACCAAACCTCATGGAGGTTTACACAAAATTACTCTATTTTTTATCATTATAAAAATATCCAAAATTTCTAATTAATAGGTATTGTTTAATACTCTTTTATAAAATTATTTCAGATAATCGAATATCCGAAAATTAAAAAAAAACACTATCAAAATCTGAATCCGAAACTTTGGATATCCGAATTTTCGATATCCAAAAGTTTGGATATATCGGATTTTCGGATATGGTTTCGGATTTGAACATATTTTAACACCTATAGCTACAATAACAAACATATTTTTTTATAAATTATTTAGCGAAATCAAAGGACCGACCATGGCGGTTGCCATTTGCAAAACTTATGTGGATGGGACACCCAAAGAAACTTCCGCGTTCCTTCTTCATTTTGTCAATTCTACCTTCCATAAATTCTCACCTTATTATCAATTTCGATAATATAAAACCACTAATAATACATTTATTTGACAACAATAATAAATAAATATATAGAAAAATATACAATGTGGTAACCATTTTTCTTAATTCGTTTAGTGGTGCCACATTACTTGCTATTCTATCTAAATTTTATAATGAAAGTTATATGTATCATTAAATATATTCTAATGTGTGATTCAAAAATAAACTTTTAAATCGTAAGTTACAAAGTGAAAATATAGATGTATTTTTAGTTGGTGTTTTAAACATGTATATAGTACTCTTAAGTCTTAAGTGGCACATGGCAATTTTAAGATGTGATTGTCTCTTTGAAATGTGATTAAATTCGAAAGAATTAGAATCCAGATTATATATCTTATACGTTTGATTTAAAGAGTTTGTTGAAATTATTAATTAGAATCTAAATTTGAATTCAATGTATAACAAATGTGTTTAGACGACAAACAAAGTCGGATATCAGTATGAGTTCGCAAAACTTTTAATTTCACGAAAAAATATCTAACATTATGTTTATGCCATAGAATAATTCAACCAAATAAACTAGAACCTTATCATACCATAAACTTTAGACGTTTATAATAAATCATCACAAACCTATTTTGTTACCGTCTTCATAGAACTTAACACTTAATTACTTAAACTACAATATATACATTTTTTTCTAAAATTAAAACACAAAATTGAATCTTCTTTCTAAAATGCTTTTTGTCTCTTCCACTTGAGGTAACCCTTATAAACATCACCAAGTCTAATAATCCAACGTTATCACATTAAGTAGGTACCAAACAAAACGTTGCAATCATTATGGGACTAAAAAATAGTCTGTTGTTTCCAGGAAGGTGCCTTCCTAGCAATAGAACAATATCATAAGTGATAACCTAATTTTAACCTATGATACCTTAATTTAAGTATATAATTAGTAAGGGAAAAACTTAATTGCACACTTTAATATATAGTTTATAACCAATCATAAACAAAAATCACAAAATCAGAGACAAAGGAGAGATAATTTTAAGACATGATTTATCATGGTTCAGTTTATTATGTATGTGTGTGAAGAATCAAAAGGAAACTCTATTTAAATGGAAAATTATAAGTTCTTATGGACCAATCATATATTTTCTAATAATTTTTTTTTGGATATTGTAGGTTAAAGATTAAGATAAGAGTTACTATTTTTTATGTCTATCAAGTTTTTCTTGAACTTCTTTATACATCCTTTCTTTATAAAAGGTTACACCATAACATTTAATATTTTTTTTATCTCTAATTTAAATATAGTATAGTTACATTAAAAAATAAAAAAAAATTAATTCGTGTTGAAACTTATCATTCAATTATGCAATTCAGCTATTATATATGTATGTAATTTATTATTAAATATATGTAAATTGGTTATTACATTTATGTAACTCGATTATTGTATATCTGTGTAACTCAATTAGTACGTATATTTAACCCGGTTATTACAAATATGTGGTGTTACATATATGCAATATAGTTTTTCTAAAAGTCATTCTACCCACATCAACTGAAAATTCCGCACTAAAGTTCAATTAATTACAAATTTTTTCAACAATATGTAATCTTAATCCCATCTAACTTAACACTTATGAAAATTTAAATTCACGCCATATTTTTGGGGCCAATCACTCATGTCATTCACCTACAAGGCCATGAACAAGTAATTGCATGTTTTAAGGAGAGATTTGAACCATTAATCAATCATGAATTCATGATCAAGGATCGAGATAGGATTTTTTGGTTCCTCATGTGTTCAGGATATCATATTAGAAAGATGATGTGAACAATTATACAATGATCAATGGATTATTAATATATGGATGATTTGTTCGCTGTCAATGTTTAAAATGTTTGTTTTTAAGGCATAATGTATGCCTAAATTAGATGCTTTATAATAGAAACTTGCTTAAAAGACCACGAGTTAGAAAAGATAAATTTATCTATACTTAAGACCAGCCGGTGATTAAAACAATTTATCTAAACTAAAAAATGAAGTATTGGAATATAAAATATAAACCAGAATAAAAAGAGTCAACAATAAATATATCATATATAAATTCATTCAATTATTATGACTTAAACTTATAGAATTCACTTAGTTCATAAATCGGTTGTGCTCATATTGCAGATTACAAATTCAAAGGAAAATCAAATTATGCACACATGAAAGTTAGAAGTAAAATATAAACATATAAAAGTGAAAAAAAATGTTGAAATTGTTCCTGGAAGCTAAACGCATTTACAAGTAAATTTCATTTGGGTTGAAATATTAAATTGGGTGAATGGGTGGTGACCATTAAAATCCACGTTTGGGCCTTCATGCCCAAAAAGCCCAATAATCATGAAAGCCCACACAAGTTGTAATTATAATTTAAAATAACGAGCAGCAACAGTCAAAAGGTCAGGGGGTTACGAACGAAGGTATTATATGGTGATAGTATCTAATTGTCAAAAAATTGTCATATTTTCTTTTAGTTTAATTTATGTAGTAATTAATTAGTTTAATTTATGTAGTAATTAATTAGTTTGGGTATAAAGTATTATATGGTGATAGTATCTAATTTTTATTTCCCATGATTGGTTGATATGGTCTAAATTATACATACATGCTATAAATAATTTCTTCACTTTTTAGTTTTACGTTAGTTTGTATCAAACGTTATTTTTAAATGGTTCATATATGTTCATGTAGTTTTATTAAAATTTGTAATAAAAATCTATGTCTTACAAAAGTAAATTAGAATATATAAATGAACATGTTTAACAAGACAAAAAAAATCATATTTATATGCTTCGATGAATTCCAAAATATGAAAAAAAATAATATATTATTTTCTTATTCTATGAGTAAATACTTTTATATAAATAAAATTAATAGGAGAATGTTAATTTCATGTTTGAATATTTTATTTAAGGTCACATGAAGAGTAAACTCGAGCATTTGGATCTCAAGTTGCAAGTAATAAAAATAAAAAATATGGACAGGAGACATTAAAGTTTACGTGGGTTGTGTACCAAAAAGGATATGTCAAAGTCCAATAAGAGCTCACGATTGAAGTACAAATATCACCTTCTTAAACTTAATACATATGACAAATATTAAAAAAAAAAAACCTAATTCTTGAAGATAAAAGGAGGCAACAAGCGACAACAGAAGGGGGATACGGTCGAAAAGAACAAAAAAATCTAAAACATCATTTTGAATTCAACTTTGGGACCTATGTTTGGAGAGTAATCTTAGAGCAAAGAGCAAGATCGGAGAGTGAGTATTGAAACATTCAAGCATTGAAAATCATTCAGTTTCATCTCGTTTCAATTATTTTCATTTGTTTCATTGTTCTCTTGTTAGTGTATCTAAAGTTTGCAACTTTATTATTGTTCTTAATGTTTTTTAATATTATGAGTAACTAACTTTTTAGTACTATATAGGTTGGGTTAAAAACTAGTATATTTTGACTAAATTTTTTGTTTTGATTTCGTATATTTGTTTGTTAATCTTAAAAACTTGATTATCGTCTCAATTAAATATGAACATGCATACTGTTTTATGCTTGAAATTTGTCGCCATGTTCGTGTATGCCTGATCTTGATTGATTGCGTAACATCTAGATTAGATTTTGCACGTTAATATTAATTACTTTATGTTTTTAATCTTAGACTTTGATTAGAGATAATCATAGGAGCATTGGTTGTGATTTGATAGTATATTTCAGTGTGCTACCTTATCTAAAACCTAGGGGTGATAGATATTGCTTAAAACTGCCCACTCATTGCTTGTTAGGTTTAGATTTTACGAGAGCGTGTTTTGTCTTTCATTCGTGATGTTAGTGTTTTAAGATATTTAATTGGATTTAATTAAGTTGTCATTTATCTTAGGATTGGAAAATACAATCTTAAAAATATTGTGATAGAAAACCTAAAGGTGATCTTCTATTAGACATTTTAATAAACATATCTTGTACTTCACGCGTGTCTTTGGTCTTCTTAAGAAATAGCAACATACCTAGTTGATCCTAGATTCGTACTTTTAGACATAGTCATACGAGTCATTACCTTTGTGGCATTACATGTTAGTTGGATTCCTACCTAAGTAGTTATTTCACATATTTGATCGTATTCAATTTTGCAAGTTTGAATTCTTAATTTGTTTATTTCAATCGCTATGTTTATATTAGTTAATTTTAGTTAAATTGTTTATTTTGCCTAGTAATAATTTTAAAATAATTAGAAGTCTATTGAGGTTTATCATCGAGAGTCACCAAAACTATCCACGGATTCGATATCCGAACTTGCTTACACTTTACTATATCAATACCAGTACACTTGCCGATTGCGTGAAGTTTAGTAGGTAATTTCATTTTTTAAACTAATTTGTGAAAAACATTTTCAGAATAAATTAATATATAAATTTTCACACATCATTGGTTAATTATTTTTCTATGATCATAATCAAGTTTAGGTTTTGGATTAATTGTATTTAATTTAATTTTTAAACCATGCTATAAAATTTTACATGTGTTTCAAATCTTATATGTACGAATTGATTTTTATTTGTATGATATTTTAGCACGTGTTCTTATTCAGATTTTCATATCGTTAGGTCAACATAACCATATTCCTTTACTTGTGGTCATCCTTCTTTACAAACTGTTATATGCCTATATAATTTCTCAAACTTTGAAACAAGCTATGTTTAGGTGACCTTTTCAACTAGGTGATTTTCATTAGCGATATCAATTTAAAATCTAAGAGCATTCATAATTCATCCCCCCATCCCCATCACAACCACTTTAAAATATATTAAAAAAATATGGGGGTTGTACCGTGTTTTCTCATATTTCCCCACATATGGGAAAAAAAAGGTACAACCCCCATAAATTCCCCATCTCCTTCACTCACAACCACTTACAACCATCCCCTATAATATATGACACCCACTCACATAAAAATAAAGAACGGGCTGTGAATGCTCTAAAAGTGATTACTTGTTTTGTATCTCATGGTTTCATGCTTGTTTGTTTTTATTAAATTGCACTTTAGCTGATAGTAGTTTAAGAGTCAAGATATAAGTAGTTAGTAAACAACGAAAAGTATAATATTAACAACATGCTCGTAGATATGACATTCAACATACACATGCTACTTACGTTAGATTTTTGTATGACCTCAACAACAAGATCATCAATTGTATTTCAAACAAACATAGGTATTATTTGTTAAATAAGCACACATTTAAAATTTAATATGGTTAAATGTAGTATACGATAAGTTATCATGCAAAATTGAAAATAATAAGTTATATGTATATGTGAGGGTGTAAATTAATCAAGTGGAGCCCGAGCTCATCTACTTCAAGCTTGACTTGTTTAATTTAAGAGAGTTCGAGCTAAAACCTTGAGCTCTATGTTCAAAATTGGAACTTAGCTCCTTAAACTTATCAAGCTTAATTTGGCTCATGGTCGGCTTGTTTACTATTCGTTAGGAACTATGCATAGTTCGAGACTAATATGATAAGCTAGTTTAGAAATATTGTAGAACAGCTTGTGTCCATCCAAAACACTAGTTTGCCTCTAAAGTCAAGTGCAAAGATATCTTAAGTTATTTATTAAGCTTTGAAGAAAACTCTATAGAATTTAGACACACCAATTTGTTTCTAATCCATCAAGACTTGTGACTTCTCAAACAATGAAGAAAATCTCTCTAACATGTTGAACTCAAACCGCAAATATGACACACCAATTGACATATACAGTTTGTGCAACACAAACATGCGAACATACAAGTACATGTGACATGCAAAAGCAACCTAATAAGAAAGTACAACAAACTAAAGATTCCTAACAAGGTCGCGGTCTGCTTCACGAGACGCACTAACAAGTGATGGTGTTGTAGAATTACGGAAAAGCAGCAATGAAATGGCTATTTGTCACTTTCCACAACAAGGACAACGATTTCACTCGACTTCCTCTAGTTGAGTTGCGCTCACCATGATATTATCTGTATCAATGAATACACTTATGGGTAAAATCAAACATAACATCATGCTTCACTCAAAGCCAATTGATCTTCAAGAAAAGACTTTGGAAAACCCCTCACATGAAGCCATTAGTTATTGTAAGCCCAACTTTCTTCATATTAGTTTGCGCTACAAAAGTTATGAAAATATAAACAAATGCATAAAGCCTATTCACATATATATTATACGCTATAAAAGTTTAAAGAAATCTCACATAAACACTAAGGTGTTTATGTTTTCAATAATATATTGTTTAATAAACTAGATATTTAAGAAAGTGTACATCAAAGAAGAATTCTCAAGCTACCGATTAAACCATCTGTGACCACAGGGCAAGTGGAATTAGGGCTGCAAACGAACTGTTCACGAACACTTACCGAACAAGATTTCTTGTTCGTGTTCGTTCATTAAGAAAATGAACATGTTCATGAACTGTTCACGAACAATTACCAAACGCAAACGAACACAAACAAAAGCAAACGAACACAAACAATTGTTCGTGAACATAACGAACACAAAAAAGCTCATGAACACAAACGAATACAAATGATTATAGATTTATTTTAGAATAAAATTTATATTTTTATTACAAACATTACACAAAATCAATCGAAAATAAATAAGTACTTAACATAAATATAAAAGAAATTTGATATAATAGTCATAAAAATAATTGGCACAAAAATTAAGAATATAAACGAACACATTAACGAACATAAACGAACACATTATCGAATGTTCACAAACGGACATTAATGAACATAAACGAACACATTATCGAACGTTCACGAACATAAATAAACGAACGCGGCTTGTGTTCATATTCGTTCGTTTAACTAAACGAACAAAATTTTCTTGTTCGTGTTTGTTCATTTACTAAATGAACTAACATAAACGAACTTCCCGCCGAACGGTTCACGAACTGTTCGCTGAACGTTCAGTTCGTTTGCGGCCCAAAGTGAAACCACAACAGCGTCAACTTCCAATAAGTGTCTTTGTTTGCGTCATAAGGTAACAATCGATCTTCATGTTCTTCTTAAATATAACATCCAACAATCGAAACAACTTCCAATCAGTGTATTTGTTTTGATGTGTTGTATCTTCAAAACCTACCGAATAATATAATACTAATTAAGTCGTTTCAATGCTAGTTGATTTTTTCAGGAGTTTATAATCATAAAGAAAAGAGAGTGCCTCATAGTCATAGGTACGTTAAAAGTAATATTTTAAAGGGTCCATTTAGCGTATGGTTCGGTGAAAAGGTCATTAACGGGAGTAAGAGGGTGGAAATGTTAGTTTAGTTTTAACTAGGATTCAACCCCACGCGCGTTGCCGCGGGGTGATATTTTCATAACGCTATGAAAACCATATTCATACAAAAGAACAAGAAATCATCAACATGTTTTACGTATCGAAATGTCATACTATTTGTAAACATAAAAATACCTTAACATCTTATGTCCCAACGATTTTACAAGAAGATAGTTTAGTTAGATATAGACATAAACTACGTGATATACCGACCAATAATTGTAATAAAAACATATCTATCAATTTTCATAAAGTAACTTAAGTACATTAAAAAATGTTACAAAATTAATATTAATAATAATACTAATATTATTTGGTCAATTAGGCTAAATAAAAATATTGATAATGAATTCAAATGTTCATAAAAAATCTATTTTATATATTACAAAAGAATAATCTCATCAATAGGAAAATAAATATAAAAGATATAGTATAGATAATGAAAGTAAAAGAAAGAATAATAAAAAAAGAGAAAAACGAACCAAGGATGATGCTAGAAGAAATCGAACCTGTGTTGTGGGTAATGGAGCACATGAAACCAACCAATACATCAAAAGATATTTGTGAACTATTGCAAAACTTTATACTTATGTAAAAACAAAAGTTGAGAATTTTTTTTAAAAAAAACTACTGTAGCAACCGACATGTGTTTTTAATATATATACTATAATTGCGCCCGCGCGTTGTTGCGGGTGTCCTCTTGCCGCCTCTTTCAAGATAGCATGATAATTTTCGTTCCTAAGAAGCTTCATATTTTTCTTGAATGGCTGAATAAAGAAGTTCTTGGTTTGGGTTAAAATTTCATCCATAAAATCTTCACTTATTCCATGATTCATAACATAGAAATACTCAGCTTCCATCATGCCTGTTAAATCATCTGGAACACATGAAATTAATCATTTCTGTTAAATCTCAAAATATCAAGTATTGGTTTTGTTATCTCTGAGTTAAATCAAGAACTTAAGCATATAAACTGATTTTGTTATCTATGAGTTAAATCAAGAACTTAAACATATAAACCCTAGGTAAAACAACTTAAGATGAAGCAAAAAAAACATCCTAAACATCCTCAAATTAAAAACAATCCATAATTTGAGCTAAACATATTCATCCCCAGTAAATTCATTTTCCCATCTGTACAAACTCTAGTTCAAAACTATAACATATCCATAACACTAATTGGAAAAAGTAAGCTACATAAAGTCCACAGACTTGGTTGAAAGTTATGAGAAACACTTTAAATTAACAAATTTTATAAGACTATGACTGACCCATTCATTTTATTGAATCCAAATCATGAATTATAATGCTGAAGTCAAAAACATCAAAACTCACATTAAGCAAAATCACACAATTCACACTCTTTTTTAGAAGACATCGAAGGATAAACAATGAATGCATGAATTAAAATAATGATGATACAAAAGGAGTTCTACATTGTTGTATAGTGAATGAGGTCATCACCCATGTCATAAACTGGAGCCATAAGTACATAAGCTTTCCTGGACAGCTTAAGGTCATAATAAATTCAAAGAACATTAATGTAACCTCATCTTTCAAGTTTTAACAATAAACCATAAAAATAAAAATCCAATGTACAAAAGAAAAAAATGATCTTAGGAGCTCTAGTGCAAAATAATCTCCATGTTCCTATAATTTAATGATATAAGCTAAAACACATAAGGGCCCTTTATCATGTAAACTTCTCGGCAAATACTATGGATTACATTTAAAATTTTAAATATTTTGGAAGGCTGGAATTATATATTAGCGTAATGTGCATAACCTAGCACCAGCGAAATCTAAACTATTTATCATTAATCTAATCACACGTTCAAACAAAAATATATTTCATTTAGATACAACTTCATATCGATTAACCACATTTAACTTTTAAAACCAATAAATCCAAAAAAAGTTAGAACATATATCATGCAGGCTACCTATGGAATGTAAAGAATTTTCTATAGATAGCAAATGATTGAGCCTCGGTCAGTGTCTACCATCAAAAACCCACCTTGACCAGACAAAGAAAAGAAATTACAAAAGAATCTAATTAGAAGCTAGATATTTGCATATGATATATGAAGATTTTATTTTATCTTTTCAACTTATAAGATCACAAGATGAAAATTTAGGAGCGTTAAACATTTGGTTTGAACTGAAAGGTTACACCAGTTTTAAAAATTGAATTTGGAGATTCAATGACAGGGTTTAGGAATATATATTATGGGAATTCAATCATTCATCACACAGATCATGGTGCAAAAGAAAAACAAACTGGAATCAAGGGAATTTATGCGACAAATCAAAACAAATTACTCATCAGATAATTGTTTGTTTCACGTGAATGGAACATGTAAGCTAATTGAACAAACAAAAACCAGAAGATTAAGTTAGTCACCCAACCAGAAAACATGCAACTATAGAAGCGGCAGGAGACAGAGACATCGACGACACATCGATTTCAAGTGATATAATCCAAACAACACTTATATTTAGTAAAACTCACAACAAACCTTTGAAGATGATTAATGTCATCAAGATAAATTGACTCAACCTACCTCTCTAATGACTTTTGCCACCACAACCAATATCTAACTATCCACCAATATCAACATCTTCAACGAATGGTTCGCAATGTGCTTGAAATTGATTTACCCTGAAATTGAACAAAGAAAGCGGTATAGATCAATGGAAATTCGTTGGCGGGGGAAATGATGATGGAGACGATGTGCGAGAAAGTGAAATCAAAATTCCGAAATCTTCATGTGCAAGACCTCCACTGCCATCTAATGGCTGACTCGGTGATTGAAGGTGAGGAGTAGTGAAGGTCAGACAAGAAACCATAGAAAGGGTTTAAACTTTAAAAGGGTAGATACGACAAAAAGTTTATATAAGGATCAATTCATAATTTGAAAAATATAAGTGGTCAAAATCTGAAATATTCAAAGCTTTCTGTCGTTGCCGACCAATCTTTATAATATATATTATAATATAATATGATTCATTCACTGAAAAGATCATTGTAGAGAGTTACTCCTTCACATCGATTAATTGATTGGTTGGACTTTATGAGAGTTATTTTGTAATTAAAAAAGGTTGAATTTGTTATAAAACTAATATTTAATACACATAAATAAGAGTTAACACCTCTTATAGTAAGATTTAATATCATATTTATGATCAATTTCAATGTTTGTATCGATATACTAGCTTTAGTAAATTAATGGATTACACGGGTTAATTAATAAAATATTAAATATAATAAAATTTTATTAGTTTTAAAATAATATTATAAAATAAGATATAATTAAAATTACGTATGAATAATTACTATTAGTAATACAGTAATACTATCAATTTTTTAAACTTTTGTTTTAAACTTTTTTAGTTTTCTCCAAAATATTTTAAATGATTTATTTCAAAACAAAATGTTTACAAATATATATATATATATATATATATATATATATATATATATATATTTGTAAAATTTTTCTTATTATAATTCTCAGTTTTAATTATTTTTTGTTTGTAAAAATTTACTTTTTAAAATCACCAATTTTTTATAATATTTCATATCTTTTAAAAATTTTAATGTTTTAGAAAATTTTATTATTTTATAAAAGTTTATTTCTTTAAAAATAAAATTAATAAAAAGATATTTTTCTTAATTTACTAAAAAACTATTTTTAATCTAAAAAATTAAGTAGTATTATTAATAATTAATATAATTACTTAATAGAAGAGAAGCGAAATAAGTTTAGTTAAAAGAAATATGATGCTACTATGTGTTCATTCTATTTACATTTTTGTTAAATTATGAAGATAACGTGTAAGTAAAGAGAACCATTGTTGGTTGTATAAACAATAAACTAATTTTTTTACTTTAATAAAAGGATAACTATAGAGATACGTGACATAATCACTTTTCTTCAAATAAATTTTCTCGATTTTCTCTCATATTAAATAATTACTTTAATTACTAATAAAATTTTTTAATTTTTTTAGATTAAAAATATCTTTAATAAATTAAGAAATATATTTTTTATATATTAATGTTTACTTATAAAGAAATATTTTTCTATAAAATAAGAATTTTTTTTAAAATATCAAACCTTTTTAATAATACAAAATATTTTAAAATTAATTTTTTTATAAACTAAAGATTTTATAAACCAAAAAGAATTAAAACTAAGAGTTATAATAAAAAAACTTTAAAAAATAACATTTTTAAAACAATTAATGTTTAAATAAAAAATTAAAATTTATAAAGTTGATATTATTATTTTATTACTTATGATCCTTATTTGTACGTAATTTCAATAATATCATATTTTAAAATGCCGTTTATAAATAATAGATTAGATAAAATAATTTTTATATTCAACCCATGTAATACATGGGTTACTAAAGTTAGTTTCTTAGTATTATTCTCAATACTTTATAAACACGATCCTCTTTCTTGATATCAGTGTGCATCCCGAATCCATGAATAGATATGTTGATATACATATATCTAAGGTTCTTAAATTGCTTCAAATGCAGATGTTATGAATATTATATAATTTTGAATAACCTAGATATATTTTTGAATCGTGTCCGCAATCATTCTGAGATTAAGTATTTTAATGGTATTCTTAAAATTTTGGTTAGATAATTCAAGAGAAAACAAGAGCAAGCTAGTATTTGTTTTCTATAATGAAAAACATGTACAATGATCAAAGACTTTCCTTTTATATGTAGAGAACCATCACAACAATCAGTTAAAACAACGCAACTCTTTGTGTAATAGTTTGTCAGATTGTGATCTAATTAGGAGTTATTTCGTTACCATCACAAGTTATTTATGTCACTAGGAACTTCTTCAATAATCACTTAGTTATATTATCGTTGATTGTCCTACTAGCAACTTAGTTGCCGTTGATTGTCCACGTTGTACCGATGCACATTTAATGTTGATAACCCCATTTGATGTTGATCATTATTGTTGCTTGTATCACAAGAAATTGTTAATCGTTGTAACTACTTGAGTGTGTATTTACTTTTGATCATAGTAATTACAAATGGACCAAGTAGTTATTACTTGTATTACGAAACCGGTTTGTAAAGGCTTTTAAACATGGTGCAAGATCTCCTCATATGCCTACCACTTGGATCCTTCCAAGGGTGTTACACCTTGAAATATGATTAAACTAGGTTAGACCCATGTATAATTACATGGGTGGAATAAATAAAACTATTAAAATCATTAGTTTTATGAATATTTTATTTTCTAAATGTTATTATCCATTGGTGAAATTAAAATATAATGAATATTTAAAAGTTATAACATATAATGTTTTAGAAATTATGACTCTATATTTAAAGATAAAATATGTTTGAAATTATATAATTTAGTATGTATTAAAACATTATTAAAATAAGAACATTTATATTTTAGATGTTTAATAACTTAGTTTACTTATTTACAATAATTATCATTTAATATGTGAGAGACAAGAAACACAAAAATATATATATTTGTTTTAACATATTTTAGTTAAAAAAAGTTCAGTTGATTGTTTTTATAATTTTTTTTATCTATTATGAGAGAGGAGCAATAAAATAATTTTTTGATATGCTAGAATGATGACACGTGCACTTTGTTATGCTAGAATGATGACACGTGTCTTACAAAATATTTTTTTATTAGATGTTATAGATTATAAATTATAGATTATATGTAATATTTTAACAATGTTTATTTATTCCACATATTCAATTAGAAAAATAGGTTCGAGAAGAACTAGTATATTTTTCATGAGTTATTTAGTAGTTAGATGCTGTCCTAAAAAAATAGTAATTAGATTAACTCATCTATGCATGATTTTTATGCGATCTTTTTTAGTTTAAAAAAGTAGAGCTAATTTAATTATATATTTTACTATGATTATTTATACTCTTAATTTCTAAACGAAATGAAAAGTATTTTACAAATCATTATTATCAATAAAAATAACCACGCGTGCATATGAAATTAGTTGTATTGCTTTGCAACATATATATATAAATTGATTCAATTTGTTAGGGACCAAATAAATGTCTCCACCTGCTGCAAATAGTCTTTTTTTTCGGAATTTTACTAAATGGGTAGATCCTCCTCTTCCGTTTGATATCATGTTGATTTTTCTTTTTAACTTTTTCTATCTTGTGTGATTACACAAAGATTCTTATTGGATTAGGCTATCCATACATCCACTCATACTTATCATAGCCTACCCCTTACAAATTGATTTTGAAAGTTATCATTTTTCTCATTGTAAAATTATTAGGTTTTAAAACTTTTGTATTATCTGTTCCCTTTACATGTAAGTTAAGTTAATTTTGTGTTTTAAAACAATATCTCTAATTTTGTTTTTTAACTTCGAAATTACCTTTTCATCTTATGTTAAACTACTAGTACATCAAAATATACTTATTGATACAAAGAAAAAAAGTGAAGTAAGAAAATGTTAAATTAAGTAGGGTTCAAGTCTCTTTCTAAACATAATGCTCAGAGTCACTACATGAAAAAGAGTCTATGACGACTAGACCGTTGACTAAGACAACGACAATTAGGAAGTTAATTTGTTTGGGTTGTAAAAACTTAAGATATGTTTATTTTGGTACTTTCGTTGTGTTTGTTATATAATTAACTAGAATTGTTTGATCTTCTTTTAGGTATTCGTAATATTTAGTTTTCATTTTTGTGTATTTGATTTGCGTTCAAAACATTAAATTTTAGGTAAAAAAACCTGGATTAATTTTTTTTAAAAATAAAAGTTTTAATCATGTATCCTATGGCGAACGACATGTCGTCGCCATAGGTCAAATTAAAAATTAATTTATTAATTTAATATATTTTATATTTTTATTATTTATTATATTAAAATACATTGGGCGACGACTTGTCGTTGCCACATCATATATTTTTTTTATTTTGAATTAAAAAATAACGATTAAAATAACGCCGACAAGTTTGTAGCGACGACCGGTCGTCGCGATAGACAACTATGGCGGCAGTTGTTATTGCGATGACTTGATTTTGACCTATTGTGACGACACTATGGCTACTGAGCCTATCACGATGACATGTCGTCGCCATAACCTATTGCGACGACTTTTGTCATCTACGGCGACGACAATTGTCGTCGCGATAGGTTTAAAATCTTGTAGTGAGTTAAGCCAGGGGGATGGGTTTTCTTCTGAAAGGGTTGGGGGTGCGGTGCCGACTGGAAAACGAATAGGTGAGTCAAATCAGGGTTTCACATGTGCCGTTTACTAAAATAATATTAAGTACCCGTATAAAATCACATTAATTAGAAGGTAGGTCGTCCAAACAGCGCATACCACAAAAACATTTGTTAATATACGAAACTAAATTAACGATTAAATGAAATTTAAGTTTTAAATAGGTTACCTTAATAAACTAATTATTTTATCAAACTTAGATCATTTCAATTTAAACTGAAAGTCATATTTAGAAAAATGATTAAAAGCATTTAAGTTAATAAAGATGCAACTTCGTTAGAAAAATATTAAAAGTCATCTGTAGAATTCCCAATTTTGAATTAAAGGATATTAGCAAAAAGAAATTAAGATTAGTATAGAAAATATATTTCATTATCATCATTATAATAAAGGACAAAAATAGGGATACAAAAATATACGGTTTGAATTGTATTTTCGTAAAAGTTTAAAAAGAAAAAATACAAGTAAAAGTTCAATAAAAAATGTATGTATAGCAAGACCCTTCTTATATTGGCAAAATACATTTTCATCTCTTAATTCGCCTTTCTATTTTTCCACTATTTATGAAACTTCTAACGTATTTTTCCATCCGCAAATCAAGTGATATGCGACTGTAGGCAACTCCTCACAAGCCTTTTTTAACATTCTATGTAAATCTTCCTCTATTAATGCATAAACTTAAAAATCTTTCTGGCTATTAAGATTTTTAGTGTCACGTGCAAATCTATCTATTCTAATAAACCAATATTTTTTAGGGGACACATGATGTGATTTTGTACATTTTCAGTTTGGTTTTCCCGCTATCATATACACATTTCAGTTATTAAAATCACATCCTCATTTTCTTATATAAATATCTCATTTTCTTTTATTGCACTTCTTTCTTCCATTTTAGATTAATCTATCTATTTTAATAAACCAATATTTTTAGGGACACATGATGTGTTCTCTGCGTTTTCAGTTTGGTTTTCCGGCTTAAACTCATATACACATTTTAGTTATTAGAGTAAATTAATTGGATGGTCCATGTGGTTATGTTGAAATTTTGGATTTGATCCTTAAAGTTTAAATTTTTTTAATATAATCCTTAACATTTCTTTATCTTTAGGTTTGTTGGTCAACCGTTAGTGATTTTAAATATTATAAAAATTAGCATTTTACTCGTATTAGCTATCAATTTAATTTACCTTTAAAACTATAGTATTATTTTTATTTAATAAATTTTATATCTACGTTTTTCAAAAAAATTTATTTTTTATATTACTTTTATAATTTCATTTTTTATAAGATTATTAATTAATAAAATACATTTTAAATACACAAATAAAAAACTTTTTGAAAACATGTTTTTAAAATGTTCGGTTTTTAAATCGTTCGTTTTTATACGTCATTCTAAAACTTTTTGATCTTTTAAACTTTTTTTAACTAGTTGGTTTTCTAAAGTTTTTTTTTAAAAACCATTCATTTTTTAAAACATTGTTTCTTAAACAAATTTTTAGTTTTTTAAACAATTTTTTAAAATAATTTAGTTTTAAACGTCTGTATAAAAGAAGACATTTTTATAAAGGTTAAAAAAACCCGGATATTGGCTTTAAAAAAATTATAAACCAAACATTTAAAAGAAGACATTTTTTAAAATATTTTTTATTTGTGTATTAAATAATAAACATATTTTAATAAAAAAATTATTATAAAATGAAAATACATTGATAATCTCTTTAAGTAAAATAGTTATTTTAACAAATTTAACATCACTAACTGAACTAACAAAGTAGGAACCATTAATGAAAGATAACTATAATATTAGGGACTATATTCATAATCTTAATATTTTAAAGACCAAATCCAATATTTAATACAAATCATAGGGGTCATCCGTGTAATTTACTCCGGTTATTAAAATCACATTCTCATTTTATTATATAAATATCTCATTTTCTTTTATTGCACTTCTCTCTTCCGTTTTAGATTAATCTATCTATTCTAATAAACTAATATTTTTAGGGGACACATAATGTGATTCTGTGCATTTTCAGTTTGGTTTTCTCGCTTAAACTCATATACACATTTCAGTTATTAAAATCACATTTTCATTTTTTTATATAAATATATCATTTTCTTTTATTGCACTTCTCTCTTTCATTTTAGATTAATAACTTTTATTATTTCTTTATAAGTTAAAGCGACCTAAAAATCTCCAATATAAATTTTGAAATTATTTATTTGATTTTGTTTGAATGATTCAATTACTGGTAAGTAGTTATCATACATACTGATAAGTCCCTTAAAATATTACAAAGCTTGGTATTATATTATTTTATTTACTGGTAAGTCCCTTTAAGATATTAAGTCATTATCTTTGTTGTTGAAATAATTGAATTATTAATTAGTTAGCTTTTTTAGTCTTAGGTTATTGGTTTGATAACTTCAGATTTTCACGTTCTTAAATCAAGCCTTCAAGATAAGTAATTTGGCAATCAATTTTAATCAATAAATTTTTTTGACCTTGTGTGTTTTGCTAATCATCCTAGAATGGGTTTGCAATTTGCATAATCACATCCTAATGCATCTGTTGGTAGCTAGTAAGTAGTTCATTGCAAGCTTTTTGAAGTTATTATATGTTTAAAAACCACTCTGCATACTCAGATTTATTGTTTGTCATGTTCTATGTATTAAGGCACAACAAAAGAGCTTGTAAATTGTTGAATTAATCGGGATAGCCGGGAAAGCTTAGCTCACCAAGAACATGAAATACTTCAGGCTAGAGGTAGGTAAACTGATCAGGTTGACGGGTTAACTCATAAACACTATTAGTCCAAATCTAACTAATGTGTTATTTGTGATCACAAAAGTAATCTTCTTACATTGATAATTAGAAGGTTTAAAATAGTTTAGGGGATATTAAATAGATTTTGCTAAGGTAATGGAGATTATCGATAAATTTTGTTTTTATCAAGCGTATGGTACACATGTATTAACCTAGTTATCTATATACATAAAAAGTTTACATCTTTATACTTAAATGCATGATTGTTATTATATGTCATAAAATTAAATATTACTAAAAAGAATTGTAAAAGTGTTTATATCCATTTCTCATGTATAAAATGATGCTATCATTACTCTCAAATAAATAGGAAAAGAAGAAAAGAGCCGCACATGGCATGTTTGAAAGTGGACTATTGCCTACCGGCCTTCATTGCTTCAATTCCTTTATCTTATTATTTGTGTTTTAGGGAAGAAGAACAATAACACGGAAAATAATACTAGATTAACTATTCTAATTTTGATTATATACTAAATCATTGAAATTTGTAGGCTGAATACAGTCATAAACGTTTGGAGTCGGGAATCGGGATGAACGTCTGCGAGTAAACAAACTTGTTTGCTAACGTGAAAAAAGACTCTAAAACTACACAACATCACCATAAGAATGCGTAGACAAAAGAAAATTTTTAAAAACATTTGCTAAATCATGTGTACACTTATTGTATAAAACCATGTTTTAAACAATAAATATAATGAAAAGCTATATGGTGTTAGAAAGTATAAAGAACACTTAAAAGCCCACAAACAATAAACAACACACCAAAAGAATTAAGGAACTAAATAAATATAACTAGCTAGACAACGCCTCAATAAAACATAAGACAAACATCACTAAACGACCCTACATAAAATACATTGATAAAGACAACTCAAAAGCGGACACCAAGGCTAAGAACTTGACATCCAACCAACCGAAATGGTATAGAAGAACCACCCGTCAATCAAGAATACAACAAAGATAAACGTCTTACCCTAGTTAGCCTAAGGGCCGACTCTATAGTGTTTAAAAAACAAGAGCTTTACGCCCCACAAAAGTTAAAAGACTCAAGAAACATGTAAAACTTATAGAAATAGTTATAGAGTTTGGTTTGTAAGAGTTCTCTCTAAAGCATTTGTTTTTTCATCACTTTTTGTTTCTTCGTGAGTATGTTTTATTTCTTTCTTGTTTAACACATGTAACTTAAAATATTTAGTTTCTAAAACTTATTATAAGAAATTCATTACCAAAAACTTATTATAAAATATGTATAACAAAAAATGTATGTAAAGACTTTTATGTTCCGTTGCTTAAACTTAATGAATGACCAGTTTATGAATATGTTTTTAATACGTAAATCTAACTGTGAATTCTCTTAAGATCAGAGCCTTACATAAACAAAGGAGCTTCTATTGAGAACCCAAACCCAAATCCAATCCCGCTTCCCCAGTTCACATATCTGAATATCCACTACACTCACAATTCGTGTAACAACCAGGCATCAGATATTCGGGCCAAGGTATGTGTTATTCTCACAATTCTCATATCCGCCATCTAGCCAAATTCTAGAAACTCAAACCGATTTAGCCAATTTTCAGCCAAATTCGTGTAACAACCAAGCACCTAAACAACCATGTGGATTCAAACGTGGATTAATAACAATGTGGATGAATCTATGTCCTTACAACTTGCAGGGGACTTTAAAGAAAATAAAGATAAAGTTATTACGTCCACACATGCATGTCCTAAAAGATACGTTCTTGACGATTGAGAAAGATGAATCTATAAGAAAAGGGTTCCAACATAATGAACATATATTATACGATTATATAATAAAAAACTCTCGAAAAATATAACTATTTTTAAGAGCGTGCATAATACTACATGAACGTGGTTGTCCTCACAAGCATGACTCGATCTAGAACTGCTTGCATTTCATGAAAAACGTTGTACGAGTATTGTAAAATAGTTGTAAAAGTATGTTGTAAAGTTTAATTCATGTAATATTTTAGATGTTCAAGTTTTAAATTTTGAAATTTTCTTCTAGTTATTAAATATTAAAGATGTGTTTTATTTTCAAATTTATATATAATAATTAAATGTAATTTATTATAATTATTAAACTAAACAACAATAATCAAGTTTTAATATTATTTTAATAAAAGCCTTCACTTTTTTATATTTAAAACCATTCAAGTTTATTCTTCCATTGTTATCATTTTTTTCTGAAATGTTAATATTTAACTTAAATTAATTAAATTAAACATATGACCCTGATTATAATTTAGTGTTTGGTTTCTTTTTTTTTGAATTTGGCTTAAATACAACAATTATGAAATCCCCCTCCGTTATTATTATCTAGTGAATATTTTTCTTTACAATTACTGCATATTTTAGGTTAATTAAACTTCAAAACTAACCACCATATAGTAACCAAGTTTCATATAACTTTCATTTAGGTCTTTTACTTTTAAAACAAATTAATATTTATAACATAATTTCTTGAAATTGAAAGAACATTTAAACTTGATTTTTATTTCGTTGTTGGAAAAAAAATATGAGTGATAATAAACGTGGTTACTAATAAGCGAAATAAACCATATATATATATTTATACGATATTAAAACCTAGATAGTTTATTATAATATAGATTTTTGTTATAAATAAATTTAAAAGCTGATGATAACACATAAAAAGTAACCATCTTTTTAGGATTAATGCATTACTTGTGAAAAGTTCATAGTATACATCCTCGTACAATTATTTTTCTTACGTTAAGTTTTAGAATGTAATAAAGTAAATGTTCATGGTATACATCTTTGTTTTCTAATTCGTTGTTAATACAGAAAACTTATTGCTTTGTTGAAAATAAAAAGGAGATATTGTTAAAAGTAATATCATTATACTTACAAATTAAATAAATCAAATAAACTAATTTTTTTCATCAACACCTCACCTAAATGTACTCAATTGAATTTTATTTTATTTTTTTACCGGTGTTAAAGCTAGTTAAATGTAAATTCACATACAAATGTAGTTGTGTTTTAACATTTGCATGTAAGGGCATATGTTATAGTGAGTGAGTGATGAGATGCGAGTTCTGTCACGTAAGGTGGCACGTATGCAGAAAAAGTACTCACTCATTCACTCACTCGAGGTGTGTTATGGTGAGTGAGTGGTGAGATGTGAATTTAGAGGTGTTTAAAAAACCGATATCCGAACCTATCTGATATCCGATCCGTATCCGAATAAATCGATCCGAATCCTTATTCGGATATTCGGATCGGATCTCATCCGAATCCGAATTCCTTATTCGGATTTCGGATCGGATTTTGGATCGGATATCAGATTTCAAAATTTTTTAATTCGGATTATTCGGATATCCGAATAATCTGAATAAGACTTCAACTATATTTCTAGCCCAATACTCATTACTCAACTATCTATCATATTTTCAACTCAATACACAAGAATATTTACACATTATAGTCATAATCTTAATTAAATAATTATGCAATAATCGACCGTCGTTCTAAATTAGAGATTCTAATCTTCGGGTTCCATACAATTACCTATTATGTTTTAATTTTGAATTTGCATACAAGTAAAAAAAATTAGTTTTATATCTTTTATTGTGATTTCTAACTTATAAAATATTAAAAATAAAAAATTAGCAAAAAAATAAAAAATAGAAAAAAATTGTTATTTGGTTTATTCGGATAAATTCGGATTATTCGGATATATCCGAATCCGATCCGAATTGAATTCGGATAGATTCGGATCAGATAGAAAAATCCTTATTCGGATCGGATCGGATTTCGGATAGGACCCTAAAATTTTCAAATCCGTATAATCCGAATAATTCGAAATCCGATCCGATGAACACCCCTAGATGTGATCACCATGTCTGTTTTTTAATTATTATTAAAATAAACAAAAAACGTAAATAAAAAAACGTTCAATTTTCAAACTTACGCCCATTAGTAGATTCACGCTCATTAGTAGTCTCATATTATCACTGCTTACGGCACATTCACACGAGCTCGGGTATAAGATGCATGTTAGCTTTAGTCGGACAAGTCACAACCTATGAATACCGCTAGCTGCCTCGCTCTAGTTGACATTTAAGATCAATTTACGTGTGAACTATCATTTGTTTCACATGAATATATTTAATGAACTTAACTTTTGATTAACATTAATCTACATGTAAATAAATATCAACTCACATGAAAATCTACAATATAGCTAAATATTTTTATTTGTATGTGATTAAAACTCAGTAGTAAATAAATCACTATTAATTCACTATAAATACAAGTAATGAATTCCATAACTACACCCAAATTATGTTGGACAAAGAGATCAGAAATGTCAAATTAATATAAAACTTTTACATGAAGTATGTAATTTTATGCAAAAATAAAGTACTTAAATACATTTATCAATTCATCCAAGCTAAAATCTTTTTAGAAACTATAATGTTAATAGAGTAATTTAGCTAGAAGTATGATAAGTTTGTTGTTAAAAAAAAGTACATTCATCAATTCATCCAAGCTAAAATCTTCTTATGAGAAACTATAATGTTATTTTTACAAAAACATATGACAAATGACAAAATAATAACACAACATTTAATTTCTCATATCTAAAAACTATGTACATAAGATATACACGAAGAGCAATCCATATAATTCTTTCTAAATCTAATAATAAATTCTTACATGACATTTTACGACACAAATAAAAAAATTAAAATGATTTGAACTTTTGTCTCGTATAATAATTATACGCTACCTAATCACTCGCATAATATCACAATTTCCTAATAAAATAATAACTCTATAATTAAAATTTATGGCAAATTAATAGTACCATGGACATTTTGGGAAATTTAATATGTTGTTATCTTTCTGACTTTAGGTATTATGAGGAGGCTTTGATATCTACTTCATTTGATCGGACAAGAGAGGAAAAATACCTTAATGGATTGAGTTGGTCTATATTTTAACCTAAATTTTAATCGAACAAAAGAAAACTAAAAAACCCTAATGGATTGAGTTGATATACATTTCAACTTAAATTTTGACTGAAAATAAATCTGGTCAAATATAAAGCATTTTCATATGACGACACAAATTCCAGTTACTCTATGTTTCTACGTAAAATTAGTTTAGAAACAAATAAAGTCGATTGTAATTTACACCTTATCACGCTACGTACGTTGACGCCACAATGTGTGGGTGAGCTAATAACTAGTTATCAATAATTGTAACAATTTAAGACACTTAAAAACTTATATCTAATATTTATAAAATAAAATTTTTTCTATATTTCGTAAATAGTCAGAAAAAAAGTCAAAATCCTTTATTTTTTATAACATCCGGATGATAATTTGGGTTTAAAATCTTTAAACTGTCATAGTTAAATTTATCTGTTTGATAGTTTGGATTTGAAATCTTTTAACCACGAAATATTTAATATATTTCAAATGGTTTTCTTTTTACAATAATAAGTTTTCTTTTCAATAATATTCTAAACGAATCAATACAACCCAAAGAGTTCTTATATAGCGAGACTAAAAAAACTCTAACCAATGAAAAAGACGCCTACACGATTCAAGTGATTCACCACCATCACTTCCATATATTATATATACACCATTTCTCCCCAACATACACAACACCGAACACTTCGCCGCCGATCCCCATCTCTCCGGCACCGGAAAATGCTGCCGTACGCCACCGTACACGCCGCCGAGGCCGCCGTCGGCCGCCCTCTCACCGCCGCTGAAACCTTATGGTTCAATTACACCGCCACCAAGTCTGATTACTTCATCTACTGCCACAACATTCTCTTTCTCTTCATCGTCTTCACTCTCACCCCTCTCTTCTACGTATTCATCGAACTATTGTTCTATAAACATGTTGTTGTTTACAAAATTCAGCCCAAGGTGAAGTTTTCGTTAGCGGATTACCTCAAATGCTACTTAGATGTAATGCGCACCTTCGTTCTCGTCGTCGGACCTCTGCAGCTTGTATCGTATCCTTCGATTAAAGTAAGTGGTTTGAATTTTGATTTGATTTGATGTTTGATTGGTGTGTTTTGACCTAATTGCAGGAGATGGTTGATGTTGTTTAGTGATCTGTTGTTTTCTTAGCTTTATTGGTTGTATCATTGGCTTGATTTAGTGATTGTTAGATGCTTCTGTGATTGTTGAAGTTTTTGCTCATAATTCATGGTTACTGTGTTATAAGTTTCAAATGGATGTGTTGATTGGTTGTTTTGATCAGAGTTTATTTGTCATCTCATTGCATATTTGATATGTTGTGGTTGATGCAAGTGATTTGTGAATTTCATGAAAGTAAATCTCTGTATCAAATGACTGGGGCATATGTTGTTTAGCTAGATTGTTATACCCCTATAAGATCAAGTTTAAGGTAAAATAATGGCTTAAAGGCAAGGAAAAAGTTAAGTAATGTATACAAGTGCTTTTCTTTTTTCGCATTGGAGATGATTGCGAATATTTTACTTTTAACTTTTAGAATTGTAGGATTATTGACCAACTTGATGTTATTTTTAGATGATTGGCATCCGAACAAGCTTGCCCTTGCCGTCTTTAATGGAGATTGCTTCGCAGTTGTTTGTTTATTTTCTTGTCGAGGACTTCACGAATTACTGGATTCATAGATTTTTGCATGGAAAATGGGGATATGAAAATATACATAAAGTTCACCATGAATACACAACACCTATAGGATTTGCAGCACCGTATGCTCACTGGGCGGAGGTTTTGATACTTGGGATTCCATCTTTTCTTGGGCCCGCCATGGTTCCGGGCCATATGATTACATTTTGGCTGTGGATTGCTTTGAGGCAGATTGAAGCCATTGAGACTCACAGTGGGTAAGCAAGCATGCTTTGGTATAAAACTCAACTTTTTAGTCTTACTTTTGATGTGTGTTGTATCTTAGCTTTTCATATTTGGATTATCTAATGAAATGATGATTAATAATGGATTAAACTTAGGCCTGATTGGAAATAGTGACATCTTAAGTAGAGAATTGACTTTTGCTGTTTCGCCCTGATGGAGAATGATCAAAATACTTTCTCCTCCCCCAACCCCACCTATCCAAACATATCATGAATGTTCTATTTACATAAAGCTTTTATGATATTTTTCAGGAAATCGATGTGTGGATAGGAAAATATACTTTATGTTACATATTTGTTTGAAAATTAGTAATTTCTTCAAGTAACAGTAATCTTCTTTCAAGAGTGAAGATGCTACAGAATACTTTAATTGAACATAAGCCAACTATTTCTTTGGTACAACTTAAGAATATATTTTACTTGAAATACTGTTGGACTTTGTATTATGCAGGTATGATTTACCATGGACAATAACAAAATTTATCCCTTTCTATGGTGGAGCTGATTACCATGATTATCATCATTATGTTGGAGGACAAAGCCATAGTAATTTTGCATCTGTGTTCACTTATTGTGACTACATATATGGAACAGACAAGGTATTATAATCTTTCTTCATTCTATTTTTTTTTTGTTTCATTATTTACTAATATTGTGTTCATTTATCTCGACAGGGTTATCGTCACCAGAAGAAAGTCCTGCAACAGGTAAAGAAGCGGTTTATTTTATTTCGACGTTTCGGTTGATATTTGTTATACTCCCCCTCCCATAAGAATATAGCAAAGTCACATTTTAATAGAAATAAATTGGTCTATTCTGCATAAATAATGATAATAATACCCTTTTTCAGTTAAGAGATGGCTTGAAAAGTGATGGAAAACCAAATGATGGATCACATGCTTCTGCACAAGGTATTAAATCTGACTAGCCATGAATACAGAATGCACTTGTTGAATCAAATCAACTTTACCAATTTGTGTTTAGGTTTCTAAACTTTACATTGTGCTATATTACAATAGCTTGTGCACCTTTATCCATTTGTGTTCTGTTTTCTTTTTCTTTTTATATTTTGTAGTGAATGTAATCATACTATGTTTATATATCCAATATTCCTAGCTATAATCATGTTTTAATTTAATCTATTTTAGTTACATGACCTGCCTGTACTGATGTTCAGTTTGTGTCTTATCCTTTTACTTCAAGCAATTTTTAAGTTTTTCACGGTCTTTTTCTCACAAACAAAACGCTATAGGAGCACTGCATTTCATAAGAATTAGGGTGAACGGGGCACACCTGTTGTGAGGCCATGGTGTGGCCCTGTGTCACGCAGCAACACCGCCCCCGCCCCCTACACGCCGCGAAATTCCTCTTTTACCGTGAGAACTTGCCGTGAGGTTGTGTGTATGTGCGTGGACGTGTGGTGTAGTGTTGTAGTGTGTCAGGTGAACCTTCGCCATCAAATTTGAGTTTGTAGTGTAGTGTAACATGATAAAGTTTGATCAGTGAGTATACAATATGTGTGGTGAGAGCACCATCTTCCCTCTCCACCCTAGGCAATTTTGGACAAATTGTGCAAATGCAAGATGCACTTTTTGTAAAAACTTGTTAGTCTTGTAAAATATGGTGCTTTATTGTTTGTTTATAAGAAAAATGGCAAATTAAAGATGATGGTTGGAAAAACACGTCTATTTTTTCAATACATGCCACGTAAGCATTTTTTTGTTGTTTTCGATTGGTGAAAAGTAATTGCTAGATTGCTATTACTTGTTATTTCAAGGAGAATACTTCCTATCCTTGGAGTCTCTCTATTGCTAAACGCACCTAAGCAGTCACATCAAATTTCCATTCATCCTTTAAAAACACTTATTTTTACCTTAGCGTTTAACGAAGATTAAATAGTTGTGTGATGGGCCTTGCTCCTTTAAAAACACTCAAATTTACCTTAGCGTTACTATTTTCTTTAAAGAAGATTAAATAGTTGTGTGATGAGCCTTGCTACCTACCGTTTGCATCTGTTTGGAATTTCGGGTGAGGGCATATGAATATTGAATACAGCTTCTCCAATCGTGATGGGAGCAAATGAACCTGCCACCTTGGCGATTGAATCCATCTTATTATAATGTTAGGGTTTACTAATAAAGTAATCTTGCTTTCCTGACCTACATGGTTTGGCTGATCGACTAATTGCCAATCAAAGTGTATTGAAACAACATATGTGGATGTTGACGACTATGAACTTAAGTTGTGATAGCTGACAACCCCGAATGAACCTAATTTATTCATAGGTGTTGCGAGGATTTTTAGTATAAAAAAGGGTTGACAAATGTTTTATAGGCGAATAAGATTTTAATGTTAGACATTATAGCTTATTGACTAATTATAATTCATATTAACAATTTAATCACTAACATTTATAACTTTCGTTTTATTGTAAAGGCAATCTCACTTTAAGAGATAAGTAGTTTGTCCTTTAATGATGTGGCATATGACATGTCATGAATGTGAATCTACTTGGAATTAGGAATAAACATAATCTAAAACTTTTTAAACAAGTGCTATGAGTATTTAATTAGGAAGTCATGGGGTTACCATCAACCACCACCGCTAGTTGTCACCAACTTAATCAACTTTACGTTTCATTCATTCGTCGTTTACGACCTAACAAACTGTTGGAAATTTATTGATAATATTAATATGGTTATTAATATTTAATCAATAAATTAATGTGTTGAATAAAAATTAATGTGGTTAATGACATTAGGAATTAATAGTGTGGGAACTTATCCCACATTGGAGGAAAGAAAGAATATAAAATGGTTTATATTCTATAACCTTTTGTCTATATTATTTCCTAAGGTGTCACACTAAGTGGATTCGCGAAAGGTGCAAAGCACCCTTAACTCGCACACGCGCGCGCGGCGTAGGCATGTGGGCGCAATGTGGCGCTTTGATGGCACACTCGCATCACCGAGAGCCGTCTTAGTATTTTTAAAGGTTGGTTCGAGGGTCTGGTCAGGTGCGACTGACCTTGGTGCGCGGTCAGAGTTGTGACTCGTAACAGCTTCCGTTACATGTTGACTGAAACCGACGACTGTTAATTACGAATTAAATGGGCAGTTACGATTTCGGATTAATGGCTGGGTGACAGTTATGGTTCGAATTCCACTATAAATACTGAGTGTAGCTCGGTAGAAAGACACACCAACACAACTCGAAACCTGCAGCAAAACAGGTTCTCTATCTCTCTGAATTCTCTTCTACAAACAAGTTCGGGTTCTAGATCAATCCCGGCAGTACAAACTGTTTCGGCTGTTGTACCCTGGGAAACAAAACGAGTTCTCTTGGGAGGCTCGGAATTTGTTTTAAGGGCCCCGTGTTGAACACGATCCTCAGCTTTTACATTTCTGTTTCTTCTATTTCTGTAAATGTACCATTGTAAAAGTGATTGATAGTCAATTATTTATATTCATTTGTATTGAGTATATCAATAAAATTGTTTGAATTTTTATTTTATATGAACGGTTCCTACACAAACAACACGAAGTGGTTATTCATACCATTCCCATATGATAGTCAAATAGGATAATAAAATGTAATGATTCATTTTAATCTTTTGCCTATTCCATTTTCTTTATTCGTTTCATTAATTCGTCCATTTCATTACCACATACTAGTGTTTTGATTGTTTGAAGTGATCCATATTGAACTCAAGTTTAACGTTTGTTTATCTGTTTAATTTGTTTGTTCTAGATTGCGAATTACAACAGGAAAACAATATCTCATTTAGAATCGTCTTATGAACATTTCACTATTATATGGCATATTTGATAAATTACTCACACATCAGACAATCAGGTGTGGTTTTACAATTTCTGTATAAACCAACTCTTCTTGTTTTTGTACACTTAACTTTCAACCTCATCAAAATAAATTTGGGTCGTAACTGCTACGTTTGTTGTGATAAAAAAATGTTTCAGTATCATTTGGTGATGATGATGATTAATCCATCTTTTAATTCTCACAACTTTATAGAAAACTTTTGAAAATACTCAAATAGATAGTGAAGTACTTGTGTGGAAATAAGAGAGTTTCAAGTTATATATATAAAATGTAATAAATTTTTTTTTTCTAAAAATGACTGTTAAATAATCATATCTGAGATAAATGAAGAGTGGACGGGACCCCAACTAGCAAGGCCTTCATCCCGATGGGGAACCATCCATTGGCACCACCGTGGTGCTCCTCACGTGGCCTTTGGTCTGAGGGGCGTATGAGCGGTATAACACATGGTCTTAGAAAGATGATTTTACAAAAAAGATTTTTTAATTCATCGTTATTAGATGTGAGTTAAAAATAAATAAAAAAATTCATGTGAAGGTCATTTAAGTATATATATATATATATATATATATATATATATATATATATATATATATATATATATATCTATATATATATATATATAGATATATATATATATATCTATATATATATATATATATATATATCTATATCTCTATATATCTATATATATATATATATATATATATATATCAACTTATCCAATACGTATGATTTTATGATTTGATTTTAATCTAAAACATGTCGAGTGATGAAAGCTTTTAATTAGTAAAGAAAACAATAGGTTAATGTATAATATGTGGATACTTTATCAAATACACTTTGTCTTTTTAATAAGTTTAAGGTGATCATTATTCGTTATTAACATGCTTTCTATCAAAATGGATACAAGTGATTGAAGATATATGTTTTTTAACAACGGTTTTTGAACGTCTTTTTTACTCTTAATATCAGTTAATCAACTTGAGTGATACGTATAATCATCTTAATACAAGGTTTACTTCAATGGAAAAAAATTGGATAGTTTGATTAAAATATAATCGATATTTATTTGCTTCATGAAATTCCTCACAACATTTACCATGTGAAAACTCACAAATGTTTATAAACTTGTTTAGTGTTATTTGACACATCAGCAACATCACACATATCCCTAAAAAAAGTTTCAAAGCAATGCGTGTATCACACAAAACATTGTATATTTTTCTAATCTATCACCAATGTTTGCATTTATTTTTGAGTTATTAACTTATCTAAGATGCTCATAAATTTTGAGGAGCAAAGAAGTTCATAAAAGCTAGTCGAAAAGTTTGATTTGGTAACCTCTTTTTAAAACGTCTTCCTTGTCATGTTGTTTTCCCTTAGCAATGTGAGATGCAAAGGTTTTTTTATTAATTTATTGAAGCTTATACTTCTTTTCTTATTCAATAATATGTGAGAGGACAAATCATATAGATTATTAGAAAACTTAGTACAAAAATATTATTAAACGTTTAATATCACAGTAAATCAGAATAAATTTCATGAAAGATTTTTTTAGGCCATGTGAAATATCTAAGTAAGGTGGCCAACATTAATTAACTCATTAATTCGATACAATTTACGACCTAAGCTACACATGTTCTCTTGTCACTTGTAAACGTTCTAGCTCAATTTATTAATCATTAACGCCTTTTAATTATTAATAACAAATAATCAGTTCGGGTTGATTGGTTTCTTCCTTAATCGGGTTTGGCTTGATTCACATTGGGTTCGGAAAAAAGACACCCCTATGTAGGACCTACACTTTTAGTTTCTTTTGTTGTTTAGGTATGGTGCGTTGATTAACATATTAAAAAACTATAATAAATTTATTATATATTATATGTAAAGAATCTAATAAATTAATAAACATTTTAAAACTCAATAGCATATTCTAGAGATGCCCCTGATTCATCAATTAAAGTTTTGAAATTTAAAAAAAAATCCCTTATTCTTTTTGGGTTTGCACCTAATGATTTAAAACCGTCATTTGTCGATTATGCCAAATCACCCACACTGCCGCACCCCATCAATTTGTACACTATGATTTAGCACCATGGCCCTAAATTCGGGCCTTGCTATGTAGGGGTCCATTTACTTGTCGCATACAAAATGTATCAATTATATTAACATAAAGATTAGTAGTAGAAGCTAAATGATTTATGGATAGATAAGCCATTAGATGGCAGTTAAGGGGATGGGTCAAGTCTCATTTTGAAAGAAGATTATGGTCTGGGCTGACCCTGATGGGTCAAGATATAATGGGCCTGAGCCCACGAGACCGGGCCATAATACCCATGTTTTGGTCCCTGCTAGCCCTCTTATTAGCGCACTCCCTTGGCCCTTGGGCAGTCTAAACTTTAATGTAGTATTGAAGTTTACTATTACTGTAGTTCTGCTACATTATTGGCCCAACAGCTTAAAAGAAGTTTAAAATAAATTAATTAGTTTTTAGCCCTTGCGTTGCAGGGGGCATCAAACTGTGTTAAGTGTCACCAATGGCATACAATCGCAACTGACAACAAACACCGAAAAAACTCGTATTAAAAAAGAAATAAAAAACGAAGAGAATAAAATCAAACGAAAAGTAAGCGTAAAAACGTTGAACCACGTAAGCGAAATGTAAAATATTTAAATTAATAAGTAAGTCCATCTAGAACCAGCGTGTTGCGACAGAATCGTTAAATTGGAAAAAATAAGGGTAAACATGTTTAATCACACATACATGTTGCGGTGTGTTACTCGCAAAAATTTAGACGAAAACGCAAAACAAAAAAAATATATAATATGAAAAGTATGGGGGATCAAAGGTCAAAATAAAAAATATTAGGGTTATATTGTAAAGTACCACAAAGCATTCTGGCCTAGTGATAGCCACATGACTTCCCAAATAGGAGGTCTTGGGTGCGAGTCTCATCTAGAGCAATATGATTTGGGTGAGCTAAAAAGTTTTACTTCAATCGTGGGTATCTTCTTGGACGTGGTGGGTAGGGTCATCATGCTTATGTTATTTGGGTGGAAGGGTGATCTATGTGTCAGGGTGATTCCAGATGTTCGGACCTTTGTTGTTAAAAAAAATCTATTAAAATAAAGAAATTAGTGTAGTAAAAAATGTGAGAAATGGTAATTACGAAATTCTAAAATTTAATTTATCTTAATAACAGATTTTAGTGATTTTAAATCCATTTAATTTTATAATCCGTATCGTAAAAATGGTCTAAAGCGTAATAACTATATATGTTATTAAGGTACTATGTCGTTGGCTACACTATCACCGTACTAGAGATGTTGGTACAAGCTGCTAATTAAATTTGTAATGAAATCATTATTTTAACTTCGTAATGATTAAAGTTTTGAAAATTTATAGGAATATTATAAGGTTGGAATGTATAAAATCTAGATGGTGTGAGATTTGAGATAAACGTCGATTTGCTTTAGATACTTAAGGTACATGATAACCAACATTTTCAAATATTGCAACGATTAGGCCATTTGGGTAAAGTTTCAAGAATTAATCATAGACAAACTAAAAGGAAACAAGGTAAATAACACGTTAAATCACAAAGTCAATTACATAACTTATATAAGCTTTCACAATCGTCTCGTGGTGATTCTGTATGTATACTTTAAAAGCTACATAAAATATGAATATAATTAATTTATCTTCTACATTTCCAATCGCCACCAAGTTAATTGCCCATACTTTAAGCTGTAATATCTCAAATTTTGATACATTATCCTCGAAATATTATATATATTTAAAATAATAATAAATTTGAGAATTTAGAGTAAAATGTGAAAAGTTATGATGAAATAGGGGATCTGGTTATGTATATTAAAGGTAAAAAAATGTTAAAGATACATAGAAAGTGACTTATGTTTATTTACAAGGGATAAAGATTAAAGTTTTTAATTGGTGGGTGTTCTTGAGGATTTGCTAAACGAACTGCCAAGAAGAAATCATTCACAATCAAAACTTGAAGCTACAAATCAGATTGTAAGCTTCATACTAACATTTCTAAGCGATTGTGATCCTTAGAAATTTCTTGGTAAGCCATTCTAACCTCGTGTTTTAGGATTTTGAGTGAATATGCAAACCATATGATATTTTTAGAACTTAATAATGTTTGTAGTAATTAATATATTAGAATCATTATAAACTTAGTTGTCGAGGAATAAAAGAAGTCGCTTTCTAGGAGGAGTATGAGGAAGTACGATGATACAACTTGGTAGAACTCATTGGTTTCAAATTTCAATCATATAGGCAAATTAGAACTTGATGATTTGAGATTTTGGTGATTTGATGTTTTATGCAAAAAGGTTATTTCCAAGTATGGAAACTAAGCATAATCAACACTAAAATGTGTTTATATTAAATTGTGTGAATGAGTTAAAGAAAAGATGATTTTTGAGAAATGGTCAAATAAATACAAATGGTTTTTGTTAACCGCAGAAATTTAATTAATCAAACAAAATGGCGAATAACAAGATGCTAGAGCCAACACATTTAAAAAATTTAAGTTAAAGTTGCCCCGATCCGGTAAATTCAAATTTGGAGGCTCAACCAGAAAAACGGCTTCACTTTGACCACCTTAATTATACGTGGAACCGATGACTGGCAACTTCTACATATCTTGTTTTTACACTTTCATATAGTCCCACATGATACAATAACAACCATTTCATAATCCTAGTCAAACCTTCTTAATAATTGGACCCTCCATAAAGAAGATGAACTGTAATTAGTCGTTACCACTCGCCACAACACATTTGAATGAATCTGTAATTGGTTGAACCCAGTGAACTGATGAATTGAATTGAATTGCAAAATTGACCAATGAAGGTTTATCCCAATCAGACTTTAATACATGTGTTAAACTTAATTAACGAATGTATTATCAAAGTCTAATGTGATAAATTTAAAGTTAACAGATTGAATTGGGTAACAAAATTAATAAATGTTTAAGTGGACATCATAATGGTAAAATGATATACTTCTCCTATGTTGACTTTAGGCAAATTGGTAGGCACATGACAAGAAAGGGGTAATTTATGCATGTGATAATATAAGCTAAATTTTGAACGGCAAAAATGGAACTTTATTTAAACAAACCAATGATACATAAAAGCCCAACAAGGCGTTGAAGCCGAAGAACAAAACAAAAATACAAATTACATAGTGAATTAATACGCAAATCACCTATTTTTCTAATACCAATGAACCTCCGCCTATTCCAATTCACCATATTTTCCTTACTAACCTAACCCATAAAAAACACCAATTCCTTGATCTCCTGCACTTGATTACAAATGCGCATACTAGCACATTTGAATACCCGTTCATTACGATATTTTCATATCCTCCATCCAATCGTCATATTAACGACATGCAACATCTTCTTCTCTTGTGCGGATTCATCGAAATCTCAAAAACATTCCAACATCAACCTCAGTGAACTTAAATTATTTAGGATCGGAACTTTAGATCAAATGCACACTTGGCTCGACGCCATCTTAGACCATAGACAAGTAACTAGCACATGACATGATTTCGCTTATTACTCGTAATAAAACTTAGTAACACTTAAGAAATATAAGAAAAACTAAAAGAATGTAAGTATGTTTTAATATTAATGGATCTAATATATCTTATTTACCTTGTTTATTTAGGTTATGCTTAAATCCAAGTCTTTTGTAGTTTAACAATATATAACACATTAAGTAATATGTTTAAACTAAACAATACTTGCTTGTAATGATATTATTTCTTCAATTTCTTTGTTAAGAATTAAATAAAATAAATAAACTAATGGGTGTTGATTGGTGCCCACATAAACAAGAAAGAAAATAAACTTAACTTTGAACCAAATAATTTCTCTTTAGTTTCAAAAACTCACTAACTAATACCCAAAGATTAAAATAATAAAAAAATTATACATATGTAGTTCTCTATTCTTATTTTTATATCATCCAATAACCCATACTCCACAAAACAACCTTTAATAACAACAAATAAAAAACCCTTAATGCAATAATAAAACAACAATCAATATATAATTAAAGCTGAGTGATACCCCACATCCAACAGTACCCTTTTTTTCATTAAAAATGTGTCCTAAAAACTAACACCAAAAACGACTCCTATTTGACACCCACACTTTCCCACACACCAACTCTCACTACCCCCAATTCCACCACCACACCTCGCCGGAGCCACCACTCCGCCACCATTGACCACCGTCAAACCCCCCATCTCCGCCCTACCCACCACCCCAAAATGCCATCGGAACCTAAAGCTTCAACCTTTCCACCAATCACCACCAACACCCACCGAAAATAAGCAATCTTTAACAAGAATCTGAACCTTTTTGCTCCGATGATGGCGGCGGAGACCACCACAACCACCGTCGCACCACCGCCGGAGTCAACGGATGAGACGACGGTGAAGAAGGTGAACAAGAGATACGAAGGGTTGATGATGATACGAACGAAGGCGATTAAGGGTAAAGGAGCATGGTATTGGGCTCATCTGGAGCCTGTGTTGGTTCAAGACTCGGGTTCGGGTCACCCGAAAGCGGTGAAGCTCCGGTGCGCCCTATGCGACGCCGTTTTCTCCGCCTCTAACCCATCGAGAACGGCGTCGGAGCATCTCAAACGGGGCACTTGCCGGAATTTCAACTCCGATCAAAGCCCAAAACCAATTTCATCGATTTCACCCACCGGAATTGTTACTTTATCGTCTCCGACGTCGTCTTCTTCGCCTCAATTGCAGCAAACCCACCGGAGACGTGGTGGTTCCGGCAAGCGGAGTCGCCGGAGCGACGGTGGTGGTGGTGGTGGTGCGAACACCAGCTCCGGCACCCCTTCTCCGACGTACTCCGTCGCCCCTGTTGCTATGATTGAGCCGGCGAGATTTCCGGCGGATGTGTCTGCATTGCCGACGGTTGCTCCGGCGAATGTGAACAGCGGTGGAGACCGTGGTGTGTACTCGCCGGAGCACCGGCAGCCGGTGGTGTTGTCCGGCGGTAAGGAGGATTTGGGTGCTCTAGCGATGTTGGAAGATAGTGTGAAAAGGTTAAAGACGCCTAAATCATTACCGTATCAGATGTTAACAAAAGCCCAAATCGATTCATCAATTGAATCATTGGCTGATTGGGTGTATGAAAACTGTGGATCCGTTCCGATTTCATGTTTAGAGCACCCAAAATTCAGCAATTTCTTGAGCAAAATCGGGTTACCGCCGGTGACTCGCCGGGACTTCGCCGGAGAGAGGTTGGATTTCAAGTATAAAGAAGCAAAAATCGAATCCGAAGCTCGAATTCGCGACGCGATGTTCTTCCAAATCTCATCAGATGGATGGAAAGCAAATGGTGATAATCATCATCATCATCAGCTGCAGCAGCATTATCATGATCATCATTCAGGTGAATTTGATAATTTGGTGAATTTGTCTGTGAATTTACCTAATGGAACTCGAGTTTTTCGACGAGCAGTGTTTACAAGTGGATATGTGTTTCCAAACAATGCTGAGGATGTATTGATGGAAACAATTAGGGAGATATGTGGGAACAATTTGCAGCAGTGTGTGGGGATTGTGTCTGATAGATTCAAGTTTACAGCTTTAAGAACTCTTGAAAACCAACATTGTTGGATGATCAATCTAGCCTGTCAATTTCAAGGGGTTTATGGTTTGATAAAAGATTTCAGCAAAGAACTTGCATTGTTCAGTAATGTGACTGATAACTGTTTCAAAGTTGCAAACTTTATAAACTACAAGTCTCATATCAAGAAGTCTTTCCTTAAATATCAGTTGCAGGAATATGGTAGGGCAAGGCTGTTGCGCGTACCCATTTGGGGTGGGAACAGGTTTATGTTTGGGTTCGAACGCGTGTTTGATTTGGTTGAAGATATATTAAGCTCAGCAAGAGCATTGCAGTTGGTTTTGCTTGATGAAGGTTACAAGATAGTTTCAATAGAGGATCAAGTTGGGAGGGAGATTGAAGAAATGATGAGGAATCCTCAATTTTGGAAAGAATTAGAGGCGGTTCATTCGTTGGTTAAACTAATCAAAGGGATGGCTGAGGAGATTGGGAACGAGAGGCCTCGAGTCGGGCAGTGTTTGCCACTTTGGGAGGAACTGAGGTTGAAGATCAAGAACTGGTGTGTGGAGTTTCAGGTGAATGAAGATCATGCACACAAGGTGTTTGATGAAAGGTTTCAGAGAAACTATCATCCAGCTTGGGCTGCTGCATTCATACTCGATCCGCTATATTTGATTAGGGAAACGAGCGGGAAGTATTTGCCCCCGTTTAGATACTTAACTTCTGAGCAAGAAAAAGATGTTGATAAGCTTATAACAAGGCTTGTCTCAAGAGAAGAAGCTCACATTGCTTTAATGGAGCTTATGAAATGGCGGACCGAAGGGCTTGACCCTGTGTACGCGCAAGCAGTTCAGTTGAAACAAAGAGACCCCGTTTCGGGTAAAATGAGAATAGCTAACCCACAAAGTAGTAGGCTGGTTTGGGAAACTTATTTAACAGAATTCAAAGTCTTGAGAAAAGTGGCAGTGAGGTTGATCTTTCTTCATGCCACTTCTTGTGGGTTCAAATGGAATTGGTCATTCTCAAAAGGGATCCGATCAAGAAACGCGATTGAGAGGGCGCAGAAGTTGATCTTCATCGCTGCTCATTCGAAGCTCATGAGACGGGGTTTGTGTAACGATGAGGATAAAGATTCATTCTTTGCAGTCGCGAATGGTGATGATGATGTGCTTAATGATGTATTGTTTGATGCATCTTCTTTATAAAGATGCAATCTTTTTTCTTGCTTTTGATGGTTGTTTTCTTGATCTTTTAGAATATTTTTGCACCTATGATTGTTATAGAAAAGGGTTACTTTTGGTTGTTGATTTCTTTGAAGGTAAGTTGGGTTTCAATTGAAAATAGTGAAGAAGTGTAGAAATCTTCTTAAGAATCTTAAAAATCAGAATATATTTCAAATTCTACCTTAACTGGAGTTGCTTACTAGATCCATTCATTTTTGTTACTAAGTTTTCAATTTTCCATATATTTCTCATATCCATTTAGCATACAGCGACGCCGCACGTGGTGATCCTGTGCGACGATAAGTGACTCTTCATCGTCGCAGCGGTGAAGATCTAGAGACTTTGACGCTCTCTTTTTATTCTCACTTTTTTGTATTTTTCACAAGGTTAAAAAAATTGAATATTGAATGATTAGTAGTTTTTTAATCATTGTAAGATGACATAAAAGTAATGATGTGATGCTAATAATCCATAAAATGAAGAAATGTGAGGGGCGAGTGCACCCATGGGGTCATAAAACATTACATGGAAACTTTTGACTATAATATGGTTGATAGATACAATGTTAGAAATATATATTTAACTAGTATATAAAAACACGTTCGTTTTATAACCATAAAAAATCTTATAGACGACAAAATCTAGTAACCACGAGTTAATATAATATATAACACACGTGAGTAAAATGTCAGATTTTATGTGTATATTAACTAGTAGACGTAACAATGTTGATGAAGGATGTTGATATTTGTAAGACTCAATTTTTACGACTTGTATATTAGTGTACACTTCGTAGTTTTGAAATAAAATTTACATTAACAACTCAGTTTTAGAAAAAAAAATTGAAATAAAATCTTATTGAAAATAAGTACATGACAACGGTACATTTAAAATTTTATGAACATTATATTTTAATAGTACAAGAATAAGAGAACGTAAAAATTGAAACCTTAAACAACTTTGACGACTTTTATACTACTACATACAACTCTGCTTTAAAAGAAATTTACACCAAAACATAGATAAAAATAAACATGTTCCAAAAGTATATTTAAAATTTTATAAATCAATATAATTTAAAATTTATAGAAGGAAAATAAAAATTAGAATTGAGGAGAACCACCTTCCTCAAGATATGAATTTTGTTGACCCGAAACAACCTTCCTGGCAGGTCTACGAGATAGGATCTATTTAGCCTTAGGCTCTTCAAATACAAGGGTGATACATTACTTTAGATTAATTAAGGATTGTTTTATACAAACATTTTTTTTTGTTATTTAGACACTTTATTGTCTTTATCTCTCTTCATGTATTATGTATAGAGAGAAATAGAGAGGATGAAAATAAATAGGGTGTATCTATAATATACCCCGTAGTTTATTAAGGGGTCCGATAAAGAAACACCCTGTCAGGTGTTATGCGGACACCCTTTGAATTTCTTTCACGGCTCGTGAAGACCCTTAAGGACCATATTGGTTTGCAAAATATCAAATCAGTCAATTTATAAAATGTCACGGCTCGTATTGGTCGTTACGACCCGTAATGACTTTAACTTACGGGATCGTAACAATGTTTATGAGCGTAAGTAAAATTTCCTATTTTTTAAATTTTCATATTTATATTAAATGTTTTTTAATATTTTAAATTTAATTAGGTTATAGTACTTTTTAATTTAATTTTTTTACTTTTATATATACCTTTAAAAAGTAAATCTAAATTCTTTATTTTTATAATTTTTGCTTTTATAATAAAGAGGTTGAGTTATACAAACATTAATTTATGTTATTGAAACACCCTATTGTATTTATCTCTTTCCATGTATTTATATGTGTGTTTGGAAAGAGATAGAGATGTGAAAATAAATTGAGTGTACTAATAACATACACCTAAGTAAAATACTTATTTATAAATTTTATAAATTAATTTATATGAACATATTATAAATACATATATTGATTATTGAGATATTTTCTTCTTCTTTATCTATCTTTATACACACACATACAGAGAGAGAGAGAGAGAAGAAGAATAATGTTATAATAACACAAATTAGTAATTTTTTTTTATAATTTACTGACAAACATTTCATATAATATAAAGATTACACTCACAAATTTGTAAAAACAAAATGTGAATGCTCCAACTAAAACCTTTATTTATATAACTTATAAATCAGTATTTTCTAAAAGCAAAAAATAAAGCCCAAAAATATTATTAATTAATAAATCATAAATTAATGAAAAACGTTAAAAAATAAAAATTAAAAAATTTTCATAATCTTAGTTACGGTCATAAGACTCATTACGTCCATGTCATTACGGGTCGTAATTGACAATACAGGCCGTAAAAATCGTGAATTGACTGATTTGATATTTACAGACCAATACGATCCATGAAGCCTCTTACGGGCCGTATCTAGGACATCCAAATATCCATCTGGGTGTATATCTTGGTGTATCTATAACATGCACCTTTGTTAATCTATTATTAAATACCATGTGAAATGAATTGAATATTTTTTATCTTATTGAAAAGCTACCAGAATAACAATTGTTTTTTTCAATTCTACCGCATAATTATAGGAGACTTTAGGATTTACATTGGAGTGATAACTGTTGCGGGGTGTGTTTTTTATCTATGTTCAAGTATTTGGACTTATAGTAGAACCCTTTGCACAAGATGCGGGAATGAGTACCTAAATAACAAACGAGGTTATCTTTAGTTTTTTGTGTCAACGTTTGCTTATCAAGGCAATAATGACCAATGTCATGCCGCACATCGTGAGGAGAAATTACTAAACTTCTACCATGTAACCCGAATCTTTTTCCATAAACGGGACCCGCACAACGCGCAGGTGGATTACAACTATATAGTTAATATGATTTTTTAGTTAAAGGACTAATAATGTAAATAAATATATAATACCTACTCTCTCTGCTTTATTCTATCCTAACTAAATTTTAAATCAAGACCGAGCATTCACATCTGTTTCCCCATGCATTTCTTCATTTTCAAACTATAAGGAAATTATGATAAATTGTGTAATCTGACCTTATATAGATACTCAATCTCATCTTCACCCCTTAAATTTTTAATGGAAAACATAATGCTCCGCAAAATTGGGGTCACCAACTTATGAACTTCATAAATTATAGATATTGGGAATGAGATGTTGGAGGTTTTTTAGAAAATATAAAATAAATTTAAAGGTTAATGATTTTAGATAAACTACAGGAATGGAGAGAACCTATTGTGAATGTTCTTATGTCGTCAAACCACTGTTATTGCAACCACTACACCTCCGCCTCACCAACGTGTCGCTATCATATCGTCCTCAAGGCATCATCTCTGTTTCTTCTCTTTCCAAGTTTGAAGTTGTGGCCGGTAGCTTCTAAAGAAGGGGAAAAGAAAGGTTGGTCCGATTTTGTTCTCGGTTATAATGATATTTAGTCAAGAAGGTGAAGAGATGGTGGAATTAGAAAGAGATAGTCAAGGTGTTGGCGCGAAGGTGAGCAACGGTGGGTTGGCTAAGGGTGTAAACGAGACGAGCCAACCTCGAGCTTGCTTGGGCTCGAGCTTGGCTCGTTTTGGTTTTAGAAAGCTCGAGCTCGACTCATTTGTAGTTTTATTTCTAAAACTTGAGCTCCGCATGTCGAAAGTTTTTCAAGCTCGAGATCGGCTCGGACTCGGCTCGTTTAGTATTATTTTATTAAATTTTTATTTTTTATAATTTTTATATTATTTATAATCATACTTTTTGTATATAACATAATAGATATTATTTAATTATTTTTATCATAATAATATATATAATAATATGATTTATGTAAATATATATATTACCTACTATGAAAAATGCAACGCGAGGAATAGGAAAGTTTCCATTATTGGATTTTGGCCACAGGCAGATAAGTGTGAAAGATGGGGAGTCCCCTTCTTATGTATCTAACAGAGAAAAGAGGGCAAATGGGTTGTTCTTCATCTTCTTTTCTTCACATGCTTATGTATGCTCTCTGGGTTCTGTCTGCCATTACCGACAGCCCTCAGGCTATCCTTCTTCGATGGTTTCCCTTTGATGCCGTCTGGCATGGTTGTTTTCGGCGTTGTTTGTGGTCACCCAAGGGTTTTGCTTACCACCGCCTCTTTGTACATCCATAGATCTCATTGTCTCCACCTCTTCAACATCCTCAGACGCCGCCGCCGGTCATACGCCGCCGCCGGTCTCTGCGACCGCCGTGGGAGGCATCTGTGTCACCGCCGCCTCTTCGTAGGGTGGAGGAGGCCGCCATTTGCCCACCATGGTCCGCGGTGCTGGTGGTCGGCCGCCTTTTGGTCTGCCGGTGGGAGCTGAACGATTGTCGCTGGCGGTGGGTAAGTTGTGTTGGTGGTAACCGCGACGTTTGTGATGGTTGTTCACTGCCTTTGTGACGGTGTTTGTGACGATAAAGCCATTACGCGGTCGGACATCCTTTTGTGGTTTGGTAGACCATGCGATGGGCTCACCGTCTGAGCGGTGACAACAATCGCGATGCAACTGTTATTATTGCCCCTTTATTCGTCTCACCCCGGAACCCATTTTGGGTTTTCAAACTTACATTGCTTAGTGCCAATGGTTGTAGTGCGACTGCCGTTGTCGTCCATTTGCTGTGGTGCCCCATTGAATAATGTTTTATCAAATATAGAGATGTATAGTAATATGTTTTATATTTTCCACTCACAACAACTTAAAATCATTCTCTATAATATAGAGAATAAACTCACAAATATATAAAAGATAGGATATGAATGCTCTATATTACTTAAATAGCAGTATATTTTTCTTAATAAATTAATTTATTATGATGTTATGAGAATATATAGATCTTTTAAACTATCTTACACACCCCATAAAAACATATATAAAGCTTCTTACATCTAAATATAATTATCCCAAATACAAAGGTATTATGTAGTTCTTTAAATAAGTAATATAATTTAATATAAGAATGTTAATAAAAAAAATGAATTTTGAGTTTTTTGAGTGAAAAGAATTGAAAATGAACTTGCAAAAATAATGTTACTTTTCCTTTGCTTTTCTTTCGCGTATAAAACCCGTTATATATTTGTAAAATATTCAAATGCATTTTAATGTCCACTGCTTTTATGATAAAATTATCATAAGTATTAATCATAGTCTTCGCTTTGAAAACTATGTTTTAATTCTTAAGTGATTGGAGGAACAAAAAAATAATAATTGCAAAAACATTTGGTTTTCCAAAAAGCATATAGTTAATCATCACAAATGAATCATTCACAAAAGGATACATGATGATGGATAAGTGTTATATCATAAATCCACTTTAATAATTATAAAGTCACATACACTATTTAATACCACACATTTTTCAAAACGTTGGTTGTATCTCATAATTTCTTTTTCCAATGAATCATGTAAAGTTTAAAATAGCTTTATACAAGAAGATTTTGTGTAAGAAAGTGCACATACTAAAAGGTTATTGTACTAAATAAGTCATGCTCCATATATAAACATGCATGTAATCGAAGGCTTAGATAGATTTTATATACCTTAATAGTCCAATAATAACTATATTTGGAAGGAGTGAATGACACTTTTGACTAGTGTGTATCTAGTTCATGACATACAAGACAGAGGGTATTTAGTTACGGACCAAACCATTGGAACTTCGTCAATGAAGGGGTCTCGTAGGTATATCATCACCAACAGGGTTTTTAGCGATTAATTAGAAATGAATTACTTACGGACATTTTTATTTTTGACAGACTACTTTTGTTACTTCTTTATCAGATCTATCACTGATTCATTGGTAGTTATCGTCAGATAAACTCGCATTTTTCTAAAGAGCGAGGACAGAGATAGAAAGAGCAATGAAAGAAAATAAAAATTTTTCAGAGTATGATCTCAACACTCCTAATAGGAGAACAAGATTTTGCACCCCTTTTGGTTTCGTTTCACATGAGCAACATTGGAGATTTAGAAGTTTCCTTCAACAAGCAAATATTAATTGGCATTGGAGATTTGAATAACCTATTGATTAACCCTCAGGATGGGAGACAACGTCCCCTTTTCTTTTATCAAAGGGTGGGTGGATTTATAGGAACCTCAAACAGAAAAGAAAATAGTGTCAACCTCGTTCCTCGAGGATGTTTAAGCTGTATATTCTAAAATATGTGATCGTTGTATGAAAAAGTGAGAAACCTAGGATGAGCAGATCATAATTGAGGAACACTAGTTGTTTTTATAGAATGTTTACATCGTTTGGCTAGCAACACCAATATTTTGCAAAATTATTGGACCTCGTTCATGATAGGATGTTTTGTGAAACTATAGAGTTAAACTACATTAGTAACATATCCATTATTATTGAATGCAATAAGAGGAACTTACAAATGGCATGCATCTATGTGTTAGAAAAATTTGGATTTGTTTTATAATTACAAGATGTTAGAAGGACTGTTATTGTAAATTTCTTTTAGTTTGTTAAGTGGTGATCGTATATCTACCAAACTTTTGAATGATTCATTAATTGAATACACAATTTCTTGTTTTTCGTTGTTCATCATTGTTCGTGGTACCTATGTACATTTGGTATCAGAGCTTTGCGGAGAAGAAGCTCGAAACCCTCGATTGAGAAGAAACCCTGGATTTACGGTTCGGTCAAACCTACAAACGAAGAACGAACATGGCTGGTACAACCACGGGGAGCGTTGTAGTGGTAAGGGATAACTTCTCGATGATTCCATTACAATGCCATGTTCTTACGACTTCAAATTACACCATATGGGCGGTAAAATTGAAGGCAATCTTCAATGTCCATGGTTTATGGGAAGTAATCGAACTTGTCGAGGGAACTATAGTTGATCCCAAGAAGAACAATGCGGAAATTGCATACTTGTATCAGGTGATGCCAGAGGAAATGATGTTGCAGGTAGCCAACCTAACGAGGCAAAGGACATTTGGAAGTCGTTGAAGGCTAGATTTGTCGGTGATGATCGTGTGAAGAAGCCAAGCTACAAATCTTGAAGAATGAATTTCAAAGTCTGAAAATGAAAGACAGTGAAACCATCGATGACTTCGCAGGAAGGATGAGTGCGATATCATCGAAAGCATCCGAATTGGGGGATCCGTATGAGGAAACAGTTCTAGTTTGAATATTTCTTGATAAAGTACCAGAGAGGTTCACTCAAATTGTTGCTTCAATAGAACAATTTACGGATCTTGAAAAAATGCTCCTTCAAGAAGTGATTGGAAGACTGAAGGCACTCGAAGAAAAAACCAACATGAAGACAAAAGTAACTTCAGCCAAGGAAGATCAGTTGTTACTAACATACGTAGAATGGCAGTATAAATGAAGAAATTCTGAGTCAAAGAGTAAAAAGTGGGGAAAGAGCAAGGAGGGAACTCAAGGTTCAAGACTGAGTAAGAAGAACCGACCAAACCACAAAGGAAAGGAGGCTGATCAAGATCACTCAAGAACTCAGAAGTTTAAGAAAGACAAGTAAAAAATAAGGTGTTTCAAGTGTGATAAACTTGGACACTATACCTCTGAATGCCAAACTTTGAAATCGTTGGACTCAGAATCGAACCTCACCCAAGCCGATGTTGAAGAACCTGCCTTGCTAATGACAGTACACGAGGAAGCCAAGAAGGAGTTGGTGTTCTTGAATGAAAACAGGGTGCTTCCTGCAAGGTACGAAGTAGAGTTGGATGATGTAAATGAATGTACTTATAGGTATCTTGACAATGGAGCCTCAAATTACATGACTGGTGATCAGTCATTGTTCTCTCAATTAGATAAAAATATGGGTTGAAAAGTCAGATTTGGTGATAACTCTTGCATTGAAATTGAGGGCAGAGGAGTTGTGATCCTAGAAGGTAAGAATGGGGAACACAAGATGCTATATGATGTTTAATATATCCCACACTTGAGAAACAATATTTTGAGCCTAGGACAGGCCACTGAAGGGGGCTGTGAAGTAAAGATGAAAAGGGACTTTCTGTGGTTATATGAAAAGAATGGAAAACTACTAATAAAAGTGGGAAGATCCCCTAACAGATTGTATAAGGCTAGATTGGGTATTGGGTCACCTATGTGCTTTCATTCAAAAATTGGAAGCACACCCTGGTTATGGCATGACATGTTGGGTCATGTGAACTTTGATTCACTAAGAACCATGACGAGTAAAGAGATGGTGAGGGGAGTTCCTCGGATAAATCACCCTACTATGTTGTGTGAAGCATGCATGGCAGGAAAGCATCCAAGGCAATCATTCCCAATAAGCACATCTTATAGGTCATAGAATCCACTTGAGCTAGTGTCAATGGATCTGTGTGGACCAATCACCCCAGCTACACAAGCAGGGAATAGGTACTTTATGCTTCTTGTGGATGATTGTACACGTTTTATGTGGGTCTATATGCTTAAAAGTAAAGATCAAGCATTCAAAACCTTGAAGTTGTTTAAAATGAAGGTTGAGAATGAGCTTTATTTGAGAATAAAATGTTTAAGATCTAATAAATGGGGAGAGTTTACCTCTCAAGAGTTTAATTTCTTCTGTGAGAAGAACGGAATAACCCGACAGTTAACTGCTCCCTTTTCCCATCAGCAGAATGGAATAATGGAAAGAAGGAATAGGTCTGTCTTGAATATGACAAGAAGTATGCTAAATGCTATGAAAGTACCACAGATTTTCTAGGCAGAAGGAGTTAGACACTCAGTCTATATTCTTAACAGAGTTTACACTAAATCATTAAAGGATTGCACACCCTATCAGGCTTTGAAAGGAAAAAACCAGAGCTACAACATTTAAGAGTATTTGGATGTGTGGGACATGTAAAAGTGATGTATGATACATTGAAGAAATTAGATGATAGAAGTGTGCCTATGGTGTATTTGGGGGTGGAACAAGGTACAAAGGCTCATAGAATGTATCATGTTGCTAAAAACAAGATTGTTATAAGCACGGATTTGCAATTTGAGGAAGAAAGGAGATGGGACTGGACTGACTATCTTAGTAATGAGCAAGCCAGTGTTGCTTTAGAGGTTGATGAGTTTGTCATATGTGATGAGCAACATGTGTCTATACAAATGCATCAAGATGAGGTGCCACTATCATAAATAGGGAACTCGTATCTTCCAAGTCAAGAGGTAACTGAAGAGCAATCAGTTGACTGTAGAGATGATACAAGGGTTGATTGTGACCAGCCTGAGTTAAGAAGGTCTACAAGGGCAACAACTTTGCCAATCAAGTACAAACTATGTACTTGATGGTAGGGTAAATTATAATGTTCAAATACAAGAGGAACAAGAAGCAGTTAGAGTTGTTGTTGTCAATGTAAGAGGAGCCAAAAGCTTATATAAAAGTTGCAAAAGATAGTAAATGGAAGGCACTAATGGATGAGGAAATTAACATTATAGAAAGAAACAAGACTTGGGTCCTAACTGAGCCTCCTTTAAGATGTAACCTAATCGAATTGAAATGGGTGTATAAATTAAAGAGAGATGCAACAGGGAAAGTCACAAAGCACAAGGCTAGACTTGTTTTAAAAGGATATGTGCAACAACTAGGAATTGATTTTCGAAGAGGCTTTTGCACCTGTAGCAAGAATAGAGACAATCAGGTTGATATTAGCCTTATCAGCAAGAATGAGGTGGAATGTGTATCACTTAGATGTGAAAGTAGCCTTTTTACATGGGGAGTTAAAAGAAAATATGTATGTGAAACAGCCTGAAGGGTATGAGAAAAAGGGTTGTGAGCCACAAGTTTACAAACTGGTGAAGGCCCTCTATGGTTTAAAACAGGCACCTAGAACCTGGAATTTGAAGCTTAATGAGGTTCTGATGGAATTGGGATTTAGAAGGTGTCAACATGAGCAAGTTGTTTATGTGAAGCATACAGATAATTCAGTGTTGATTCTATGTGTGTATGTTGATGGTTTGTTGGTAACAAGGAGTGACACACAAGAGGTGGAGAAGTTTAAAGGGCAAATGAAGGTGAAATTTGAGATGACTGGTCTGGGATTGTTGTGTTATTATTTGGGACTAGAAGTTCAACAAAGTGAAGAGGGTGTTAAAATCAAACAAGTTGGGTATGCAGCCAAGTTGGTTAAATTGGCCGGGTTAGAAGATTGTAATGAAGTAAGAATTCCTTTGAAACCAGGATTGAGATTGTCTAAGAAGGAGGAAGGGAAGGATGTGGATCCAACGATTTATAGAAGGCTGGTGGGTTCATTAAGATATCTAACCCAAACTAGGCCAGATATTACATTTGCTGTGGGATATGTTAGCAGATTTATGCAATGTCCAAAGGAGATTCATTTAAAGGCAGTGAAACATTTGGTCAGATATATAAACGGACAATGCAATATGGATTTAAGTACAGGAAGTTTGAAGGAAGTGCACTAGTGGGCTATAGTGATAGCATATTAGCAATTATTTAACTAATTGTTATGATGGTAAGAGCACTTTAGGGAATGTTTTCTATTATAATGATTTTGTTGTTTCATGGTTTTCACAAAAGCAACAAACAGTGGCATTATCCAGTTGTGAGGCAGAATTCATGGTTGTTACCTCTGCAGCCTGTCAAGCAGTATGGTTAAGTGGGTTGCTTGAAGAATTGACTGGAAAAGAACAAAAGAAGGTGGTGTTGCTAGTTGATAATAAATCTGCAATTGCTTTAATGAAGAATTCTGTTTTTCATGGAAGGTCAAAACATATTCATACTAGGTATCACTTTATTAGGGAGTGTATAGAATGAAATCAAATTCAAGTTGATTTTGTTAGAGGTGATCTACAAAGAGCAGATGTGTTGACTAAGTCACTGCCGAGAGAAAAGTTTGAAGAGATGAGATTTCTTCTTGGTGTAGAACATTTGACTTAGCATCTTGAAATTAGAGGGGAGTTTGTTAAAAAAATTTGGATTTGTTTTGTAATTTCAAGATGTTAGAAGGACTGTTATTGTAAATTTATTTAAGTTTGTTAAGTGGGGATCGTATATGTACCGAACTTTTGAATGATTCATTAATTAAATACACAATTTTTTGTTTTTCGTTGTTCATCATTGTTCTTGGTACCTGTTTACACTATGTGCTAGATGTTAAGTATTCATAACACAAGATATATTTATATAACACATGATCCCATAGAGTTAAATGCATCACTAGTTATGTATTTAGATACGATTTAAACATGTTCCAACTTAAATGTCACTATAAGTATTTTATTAAGATACTAGTGGGTGAAATCCGTGCGGTGCGATAGGGATATAAATATTTTTAAGATTGTGTCTTTAGCTAACTCTCTTTTATTGTGTTAACTCTCATTTTGTTTTTTTATTTGATTAATGTGTGATATCAAACATATCTATATTACTATAGGGATGGGCAAATTTGTCAATAACAAATTGTTTATGCATAATCACTTGTATAAAATGTAACAAAATTGTTCTTAAGTGTCTTAAAAATGGATTAAAATTACAATGTTGTCCAAAAAGTTGTATTATATAATAGTATAGATACAGATAGATTAAGATAAACTTAAATACAATAATCATACTTTAAATTTAATTAGGAAATAGTGAAGTACAAGTATTTAAAGATTAAAATGAGTATAATAAGAATAAATCTTATGACATTACACATTAAAGCTTACAACTCTTCATATGACATCTTAAAATTGATGTAAAATTACAAATCTAGTCATGGTTTCTCTATTATATAGTAGTATAGATATAGATAATTTAAATATATTACAAATTTACAACTTGATCGATCCCGTAGTCCAGCTTCTTGCTTTTTTTTATTTTTATTTCTCATGAACTGGCTTTGTCACTTCACTTTTAGTAAAGTAAATAAATTTTGTTATGATAATCCGTATACTTATTTATAAGTTGCATTTTATATTTTATATATCATAAACACCAAAAGAATGAAACATATATATGAATAATGACAAGACTAATATGTATTGTCTAGAGTTGTACAGGCCTAAATTTATGATTGATAAAAGATAAGAAATGACTTCATATAACTGACTTTTTAATGCATACTTATTCTCCAATTCTTCTTGACTTGTCAACTAGAATATTCAATTTATTGACTATTGTACAACTATATACATGATTGACGATAAAAAGATAATGCACAAAATTTGCACCGGAGAAATAACATAAAATTACAAATGCACCCGTTTAATGGGAAAGAAATTCGAAGTTTTATGAATATAACTTAAACGGTTTATTCAATGATAAATTCATTTAACTATTTACAATGTGTTTTAATGTTATTAAATTACTTATACGTTGTATATATCTCATTTGCAAGTGTCGGTGGGGTTCCTTACCGGCACGTCCCGTGTCATGTTCTTATTAGCCCTCATATATATATATATATATATATATATATTTTTTTGCTTTTTACGGATTTCATTAGTGTATAAATTTTTTGTATTAGTTTTAAATACAAGTGATTGGCTGGGGCAGTTGGTGCTGGGCTATATGAACATGTTTTAGGTTGGGGGTTCAATTAATAAATTTTTTAGCTGTTCGTTTTTTTGGTTTTACACTTCTTATATATTTTAGCTTAATTAAATTACCTCTTATAAATTATTAGCCGCAACGAGCAAAACATAACATTGTTTATATTTGTGTTACGTTGCAAATCCTTAAAACTAATCCACGGTAATTTTATACGTTTTTTATGTATATAAACACGTTATTGTCATCGTCACAACGTGTGTAACGTCGTTCATAAACGTGTCATTAACGACGTGCATGATATTGTACGGCCTCGCTGCAACACGCGGGTTATAAGCCTTGTTAATATCAAAAACCAAAAATAGTATTAAATCCATTAGTATGTTGCCAAGTCACCAATAATTTTTTAATTGTGTTTTGGAATTATTACTATTGTTATTATGATGATTATTATTATTATTATCATTATTATTATTATTAAGAGTAAAATGTCATTTCCGTCCCTGAGGTTTTGTTATCATTTCAATCCAAACACTTTTTTTGTTATTTCAGTCATTATAGTTTATCAAATGTTTTCATTTTCATCCACTCCACTAACTCCGTTAAGATTTCCGTTAAATATGAGGGTATTTTAGTCTTTTTCAATATTCTAATATCTAATTAAAACAAATTAATCAATTAATATTCAATTAAAAGTAAAAAAACATATGAAGCGACTAGTGAGACCGGACGATTCGATTTAAAATCTTCGATTAACTCTAACTCATGTTATGCGATTTAGATCTGTTTTGAGATTTTAGTTAATCTTCATATTTTGTTCTAAAGTGTACATTTATTCGATTAAGGTCCACTATGGGATTGTTGTCATGCTTTGTTTGATTGAGTTATACTATTGTCATGTTACGTGATAACAACAGACCTCAATCAAACAAAATGTGACAACAATAGATTTCAATCGAACAATGGTGTATTTCGAACAAAACATGAATATCAATTTAAATCTCACAGCAGACCTCAATTAAACAACATGAGTTAGACTTAATCGAAACTTTTAAATCGAAGCGTCCGGTCTCACTAGTCCCTTAATATTTTTTTTAGTTTTAATTAAATAGTAATTGGTTATTTTATTTTAATTGGATAATTAGGTGTTGAAAAGAGAATCTTTTTTGAAAATAAGACTTTTCTGAAAATGATGTTGACAAGGGGAGAAAATCTCGTATATTTTTGACATTACGGGTACCCGCCCCTGCCAGGGGCGGGTTCTGCTGCTTTGACCAATATTTGTCTCTCTCCTCTCATGTGATGATGTGACTTGTCTTGGTTTTGAGAACTCGCCCTTGACAAGGGCGGGTTGTCACACACTCAAAATCCACGTGCGGAGTTTTACCGCGAGGCGTGTGAACAAACCAGGATCACAGTCAATAGTTACTCAGAACGACTCTATATGCCATGATTAAAATAAAACAACCAAAGTTCAACTTTAAATTGTGCGGAAGCGTTTTGAAAACAACTCAAATAAATAAAAGTATAACTATGGCAAAACATGTGCCAACCCAAAAGAGTAAACCATAATCATTAAAATGCTAAATGTCTTGAAAACCGAGTCTTAGTATGCAAGTGAACCGTGGAGTGCTCCTAGAGGCAAGCAGCTAATGACCTGAGAATAGCATACTAAAATGTCAACACAATGGTTGGTGAGTTCAAGAGTTAATATTCAAACATAAACAGTTTTATAATCGAGATATACTAGTAGTGCATTGCAATAGATAGCTAGTCTATTAACAAATAAATATTAATGCATAGTGATTTCGCAATTGAAGCTGACTGTGTTACGTTGTTGCCTCCTGTCACGACTCAACAGGTCGTGACAATGTTCAATAGGACAAGTTGCACCCGGTTGACCTCGAGTCACACAGGTGGGGCTCGTCAGACCCAGTAGTACTACCCAAATTTCCCCGCTATTCAATATTAACAATTCGAAAGTGTGAGGACTTTCCCATGATAAACAACACTATATTAATATTATGCACAACTAAAAATATACATAAAGCGTTTGTAGTTTTACCAGTATGCTATCTCCCCCAAAAGAGATTATGTAAAGAGTGGGGCATGAACTCACCTGATATGCGTATAGATACTTAGAGTTTGACTTGACTGACAGAGTGAACAGACAACCCTCAGAGGTTACCTAGATCATATAAGTATATGAGTACGTGCAACAGAGAATATGTGAAACCCTAAGTACACTACAACCAAAGACTCAGGTTTCAAAAAATAATACATTTGACTCAGTTGACCCGTTTGACCCGTTGGTGACTTTATGTGTTTTAACCCATTTAAACAACCATACACATATATCATACAAGTTTAACATTCAAAAGGTTCATGAGTATGCTACATCATCCAGGTGTATCACATAGATCATCATACAACCAAGTATCATACAAGTCATGCGAATCTAAACATTAACATGTCCACTAATTACAACATAATTAACATGTCACACAAAGATCAAATCACGCACCACATGCCATGTGAAGCCACTCACGACTTCACACCTAAACCCTGCCAATCCTACTAAGTAGGGGCCTCAGATTCGCACGCGTGTATGATGATCACATTCACATTCACTAACCATTTCATACATTCAACATACATCACAACAATCAATTTCCAATCCCAAGCATGATATCTTACTACTAATCCACATCAACATTATACATGCTCATCAAGGTACTAACACCACTCATGATTAACCAAACATCTCATACAACAATATTAACATGTTCCAACCATATTAGAATTCATCTATGAACTTACTAACATGCTCCTAGCATCTCAAACATGATCAAACCATCATCTTTCACATGTTGCAAAAATAAAGTTTCCTTTTGGGAAAGCACATCCCAAAACCTATCAAACATCCTATACATTCATGGATTCATTAATAATATACCAATTCAAGCTCATATCAACATCTATGCATGATCAACAACATCCAAACATCATAATCCATCAATACATATCCTCAAAAGTTACTATCTTTAGTAAGGTATGAACTATAGCATGTGTTCTTGAATTCTCAATGCTCACAACAACAATCTAACATCTAATCATCACCATGAACATATCCATAACATCAATTCATCACCAATTCAATATTACATGCAAAATAAAGTTACTATTCTTAGTAACCTATGAACATCAACATCAATTCACCAATTTCTTGCAAAATCAATGTAATCTACATCCATACAATCTATTAAACATCAAACATTCATCAAACAATCATCCATCATGCATAATCAAGCTATTTTCGAACTAGGGTTTGTACATCACCAAAGTTCATGATCAATCCACTAAAACTACACAATTCATGCATAATCAACGTTAACTAACATGTATACAATCTAACTAACATGTTAACATCATCAATTGATCAAAACTCAACACCAAGAACATCAATTTTGCAACTAGGGTTTCGGCCACATCAAATTTCATGCAAACAAAACACCAACTAACCTTTAACTCGTGAAAAGTAACAAAATTGAGACTTCTAATGTGTTGTATGCCTTCAAATCAATCAAAATCCAATGCTTGATGCTTGTTCTAAGTTGAAATCGCAAGGGAGAGGGTGTGGGGATAGAAGTCGCGGCCGAAGGGTGGGGATTAGGGTTTGGGATTTGTTTTATTTAATTTAATTTACACATTTACCCTTTTAACCCTTGTAATTTGTATTTTATAAAACCAAGCTTTAAACTCTTTGTAAAGTGCTTTTAACTTAATAATATAAAGATATAAACTAATGGAAATCATTATATATCTTATCTTTATAAAAACACAAGACATACGAATAAATACACACGTTTCCACGTTACGCGATTAATTCCCAATTAACATATAAAAACATGCAAGCATATAAACATAATACAATAATCACATAATCAATTAGATTATCAATAATGTAACATTATTAATTATTATTAGGTCACCAACGCTAAACGACAACTAGTGTGTGTTCACGACACGTGTATGCAAGACTTAACGAAACTAACGGAGTTTGGTAACGGAAATTTACCGGATGTCACATTATCCCCATGTTGAAAGAATTTTCGTCCCTAAAATTGCGTTACATGGTGAGAGTGTTCCATCACTGGTCTACTGCATTGGCACACAGAAATCGAAATCGAGTGAGTTTTGGATGAGTTGTCACATCATCCCCATGTTGAAAGAAATTTCGTCCCGAAATTTAAATCAATACCTTCGTCTGCTGGCATTGTCTTCTCGAATAGATGAGGGTACTTAAGCTTCATTTGGTCTTCTCGCTCCCATGTGAATTCTGGTCCACGTCGCGAATCCAACGGATTTTGACAATAGGTATCTTGCTTTGCTTAAGTGTTTTCACCTCACGGTCCATCACCTCAACTGGTTCTTCAATAAAACGTAGTTGCTCATCCACTTGAACCTCTTCTAGTGGTACGACCATCGTTTCATCAGTTATGCATTTCTTTAAATTTGATACGTGAAATACATCATGGATTCCACTTAGCGAATCAGGTAGGGCTAGACGATAGGCCACTGGACCTATTCTTTCCACTATTTCAAATGGTCGAACGTACCTCGGGTTTAGCTTCCCTCGCTTGCCAAACCGAACTACGCCTTTCCATGGTGAAACTTTCAACAAAACCTTGTCACCAACCTGAAACTCTAAAGGTTTCCGTCTCTTATCAGCATAACTCTTTTGTCGGTCTCGCGCTGCTGCCATACGGTTCCGTATCTGTACGATCTTCTCGGTTGTCTCATGAATTAACTCGGGACCTGTTAGCTGACTATCCCCAATTTCTGCCCAGCAAACCGGTGATCTACATTTTCTCCCATACAACGCTTCGAAAGGTGCTGCTTGTATGCTAGTATGATAACTGTTGTTATAAGAAAACACCACCAATGGCAGGTGAATTTCCCAGTTATTCCCGAAATCAATTACACAAGCACGTAGCATATCTTCCAACGTCTGTATGGTACGCTCACTCTGGCCATCCGTTTGCGGGTGATAAGCAGTACTCATATCTAATCGTGTACCCAAAGATTTCTGCAATGATTGCCAGAAGTGTGACGTGAAACGAGCGTCGCGGTCAGAGATAATTGAGATCGGTACACCGTGTCTCGAAACGATCTCCTTGAGGTACAGGCGGGTTAATTTTTCCATCTTGTCAGTTTCCTTTATTGCAAGAAAATGAGCAGATTTTGTCAATCGATCCACAATAACCCATATCGTATCACAACCAGTACTAGTCCTGGGCAGCTTGGTAATAAAATCCATGGAGATTTGTTCCCATTTCCACATCGGTATCTCGGGTTGCTGCAATAGTCCGGATGGTTTTTGATATTCCACCTTTACCTTCGAGCAGGTCAAGCACTTGCTCACATATGTAGCCACATCCGCTTTCATGTTAGGCCACCAATAGTGCGCCTTCAGATCATGATACATTTTATCGGATCCAGGATGTATAGAATACTTAGATTTGTGTGCCTCACTCATAACCAGGTCTCTCAGATTTCCATAGGCAGGCACCCAAAGTCTATCCATGAAATACCGAATTCCATCCTCCTTCATCACCAGCTGTTTATCCATTCCTCTCAACGACTCAGAACCAATATTTTCTGCTTTTAAAGCTTCTATCTGTGCCTCCTTAACTTGTTCAGGCAGTTGAGTACTGATAGTAAGCTGTAAAGCTCGCACCCGTCTGGGTTTAGCTGTTTCCTTCCGGCTTAAGGCATCAGCAACCACATTCGCCTTTCCCGGATGGTATTTAATAGCGCAATCATAGTCGTTTAGCAGTTCCACCCAACGTCGTTGCCTCATATTCAATTCCTTTTGCTCAAAGATATGTTGAAGACTCTTGTGATCGGTGTAGATAGTGCACTTGGTACCGTACAAGTAATGTCTCCAAATCTTTAAGGCAAAGACTACTGCACCCAACTCTAAGTCATGAGTAGTATAGTTCTTCTCATGAACTTTTAATTGTCTCGAGGCGTAGGCTATCACCTTGTCTCGCTACATTAAGACACAACCCAAGCCTTGAATGGATGCATCACAATACACCACAAAGTCATCCGTCCCCTCTGGCAGTGCTAGTATCGGCGCGGTACAGAGTTTCTGCTTCAATGATTGAAAAGCCGATTCTTGGCTTTCACCCCATTTGTATGTAGTCCCTTTGTGAGTCAAAGCTGTGAGAGGTTGTGCGATCTTAGAGAATCCCTCTATGAATCGTCGATAGTAACCTGCTAATCCCAAGAATTGTCTTATTTCACTCGGCGTTTTAGGTGTGGTCCAATTCTTGATCGCCTCAATTTTGGCAGGATCAACATGTATCCCTTTCTCATTAACAATATGACCTAGGAATTGTACTTCTCGTATCCAAAAGTCACACTTAGAGAATTTGGCGTACAGCTGTTCCTTTTTCAGTAGCTCTAAGATCATTCGCAAGTGCTCTTCATGGTCTTCCTTGGTCCTGGAATATATCAGTATATCATCGATAAACACAATGACAAACTGATCGAGGTAGGGTTTGCACACACGGTTCATGAGGTCCATGAACACAGCAGGTGCATTTGTCAACCCAAAAGGCATGACCAAGAACTCATAATGACCGTAGCGGGTACGAAACGCGGTTTTGGAAATGTCTTCTTCGCGGACTCTGAGTTGATGATAGCCAGATCTCAAGTCAATCTTCGAATAGTAACTTGATCCCTGGAGTTGGTCAAACAAGTCATCGATACGGGGTAGAGGGTATCGGTTCTTGACTGTTACTTTATTTAACTCCCTATAGTCATACACATCCGAAACGTGCCATCCTTCTTCTTAACAAACAGAACAGGGGCTCCCCAAGGTGATGTACTAGGGCGAATAAAGCCCTTATCTAATAGCTCCTGGAGTTGTGACGACAACTCCTGTAGTTCGTTCGGTGCTAATCGATAAGGTGCTCTAGCAATCGGGGCTGCGCCGGGAGTTAGCTCAATTTGGAATTCCACTTGACGATGAGGTGGTAATCCAGGAAGATCCTCTGGAAACACCTCTGGAAAGTCACGCACTATGGGAATATCCTCCATTCTCCTTTCCTTCGCTTGCTTATCAGTTACAAGTGCTAGAATAGCCACACGACCCTTTCGTAGTAACTTTTGGGCTTTCATGAACGAGATTATGCCTATCACAGCACCACTTCTATCACCTCGGACTGTCAGAATTTTGTCATCAACAGGAATTCGTATGATCTTCTCATGACATATAACTTCCGCTTGCTTGCTAGAAAGCCAATCCATGCCTATCACAACATCAAAACTCCCCAGCGTAACAGGCATAAGATCTATAGCGAAAGTATGACCAGCAAGCTCTATCTTACAGTCTTTAAGGATATGCGTTACGTGAATCTGTTTACCGTCAGCCAATTCTACGGTGTATTTAGATTCTAGGACGGAGGGTATATCACTTAAAAGACTACAGATTTTAAGGACACGAAACTCCTATCAGCTCCAGTATCGAATAGTACCGTAGCAAAGCAACCATTAACAGAGAATCTACCAGTAACAGTTGTAGGATCATTTAGAGCCTCACCTGAGCCAATGACGAAGGCTCTCCCTTTTGCTCCATCCTTATTACCGCCATTACCATTGCCATTCCCACCGTTGTTGTTACCATTGTTGTTGTTGTTATTGTTGTTGTTGTTGTGTCCATTTCCATTGTTGCCATTTCCATTTCTCCTTAGTTGTGGGCAATTTCGCTTGTAGTGCCCCTCTTTTCCACATTCAAAACAACCCTTAGGAGTTTCCTGAGGTTGTTGTGTCCTCCTAACCAGCTCACCACGGCAATCCTTCGCGGCGTGTCCAATTTTACCACAACGCTGGCATTTGAAGCTATCACATCGTCCCACATGATGATAGTTGCACCGGTTGCACTTCGGGTGTCTACCACCATAACCACTGGGTCCTTGATTAGTTGCAGTCGTTTGGTGGAAGTTACGATTGTTGTCGAACCTCCGTTGTTGTTGGACCGGTTGTTGTTGCTGCTGAGGTTGAGGTTGACCGCCAGAAGATGATGCTGCTTTGGTGTTGCTAGTACTATCCCACTTTCTTTTGTTATCGGGCACGCTTGCCACGGCGCCCCGCTTGGGTAGACGTCCTTGTTCCATGGTTTGGTCAGTTAGCTTATGGGCTAACTGAATGGCTTGCTGTATGGTGGTTGGATTAGAAGCAGTTACCATACTCTGAATTTCGGGTACAAGTCCCCGTATGTAATGCTCGATCCTTTTATGCATCTCATTTACCATTCCCGGGCATAGTGTTGCTAGCTCGTGAGTTCTAGTGGTGTAAGCCTCGATTTCTGAGCCCTGCATTTTCAGTTTCCAGAACTCTATCTCCAACTTCTGCACCTCATTGCGAGGACAGTACTCCTCGGTCATCATGGTTTTGAACTCAGCCCACGGCAGTCCATTAGCCAGTGCTTGCCCCAACATCTGGACTTGTGCATTCCACCAGGATAAGGCGGCACCCTCCAGGGTCCCGGTGGCATATTTCACCTGATCAGCAGGTGGACAGTTGCACTTGGAGAATACGGACTCCGTCTTCTCGAACCAGCGTACTAGTCCCACAGCACCTTCAGTACCGCTGTAGGTATGGGGCTTACAGTCCATGAAGGACTTATAAGTACATGCCGGTGGTCCTGCTTTGACACAACAAATATTGATCAGACAACCTATACGGTTATACAGGATATTCGGTTTAACTTTCAATCATTGTTTACCTGCTGGCTGTCCCGCTTGGGCAGCAGCCACCGCTGCCTGAATCAGGGCAGCTATTTCGGCAGGGGTCATGTTCACGGCACCAGCGCCATGATCTCCGGCGCCATGGTCTTCGGCGCCACGTCCACGACCGCGCCCACGGCCACGTCCACGACCACGTCCACGTGCGTCCATTGTTCACTTTACATCCACAAATACAATAATGAGTAACATCAAACACATTTATCTCATTGAAGTACAGTAAACAATAAAGAAATAATAAATCATCACAACCACAACATTCATAACAAAAATAATAACCAAAGTAAATAAATTGCAAATGAGTCACAATGTATTCATCAATGTCAAATTTAAGTTTGTCGTTCGAGTGGGGAAACAACCCTTCCCACATAGGTTTCAGAGAAAACACTACGTAGTCTAAGTCATGTAAAAAAAAAGATCAATCGACAATATCAGATCCATCACTCTCATCCTCCTCCTCCTCGGGTTCCTCCTCCTCAGGTTCCTCCTCCTCAGGTTCCTCCTCCTCAGGTTCCTCCTCCTCAGGTTCCTCCTCCTCAGGGTCGACCGCAGGAGCAGGAGCTATAGCAATCTGGAGTGCTGCTAGCTGTGCCTCCAAAGTAGCAATCCTATCATCAGCCACTGCATCCCTCTGCTCGCGAGCAGCCACGCGTCCACTGAGTGCTACGATCCCATCTTCCATTTGGTAACACCCGTCTAGGGTCTTTCCATGGCGTCCCTCGAGTTCATCCACCTTATGCCTTAGTTTGTACACCTCGGTCTGTAGTGTACAAACGTCGCTAATGAGTCGCCTGACTCGATGCTGCTCTGTATCTAGTGATGCCACCAATGCAGCAATCAACTGCTCGTTGGACTGCACCGTCCGGGGAAGTGAAGGCACTGCTTGATCAGAGTTACCTCTCGTTCTGGGTCTCGGCTCGGGAACGCGTTCCCTATACATGATGTGATTGACAAACCTAGGATAAAAACTCCAGTCCCTTGGGGGGTCACGCTTCATCAACGCGTAAGGTTGATCCCAGTCAAACTCCCCTCGAGGATAATCTAAACGAGGCCAGTCGAGTCCATCATCAGGTACGGGTGCGGGAGGTGGGGACTCGGATCGTGCAGGTGATGCAGGTCGTTTACCAGAAGCTCTTGATGACGATGCCATGCTGCAGATAGTGTGACGTGTATGCCAATGAGTATACAGTAGATGAAAATAAAGTACAGGTAAATAACTAACTGTGTGCGGTTATAGTCTAGTGTGTATGCAACCTAGTTCCCTATAACCAATGGCTCTGATACCAATCTGTCACACCCTCAAAATCCACGTGCGGAGTTTTACCGCGAGGCGTGTGAACAAACCAGGATCACAGTCAATAGTTACTTAGAACGACTCTATATGCCATGATTAAAATAAAACAACCAAAGTTCAACTTTAAATTGTGCGGAAGCGTTTTGAAAACAACTCAAATAAATAAAAGTATAACTATGGCAAAACATGTGCCAACCCAAAAGAGTAAACCATAATCATTAAAATGCTAAATGTCTTGAAAACCGAGTCTTAGTATGCAAGTGAACCGTGGAGTGCTCCTAGAGGCAAGCAGCTAATGACCTGAGAATAGCATACTAAAATGTCAACACAATGGTTGGTGAGTTCAAGAGTTAATATTCAAACATAAACAGTTTAATAATCGAGATATACTAGTAGTGCATTGCAATAAATAGCTAGTCTATTAACAAATAAATATTAATGCATAGTGATTTCGCAATTTAAGCTGACTGTGTTACGTTGTTGCCTCCTGTCACGACTCAACAGGTCGTGACAATGTTCAATAGGACAAGTTGCATCCGGTTGACCTCGAGTCACACAGGTGGGGCTCGTCAGACCCAGTAGTACTACCCAAATTTCCCCGCTATTCAATATTAACAATTCGAAAGTGTGAGGACTTTCCCATGATAAACAGCACTATATTAATATTATGCACAACTAAAAATATACATAAAGCGTCTGTAGTTTTACCAGTATGCTATCTCTCCCAAAAGAGATTATGTAAAGAGTGGGGCATGAACTCACCTGATATGCGTATAGATACTTAGAGTTTGACTTGACTAACAGAGTGAACAGACAACCCTCATAGGTTACCTAGATCATATAAGTATATGAGTACGTGCAACAAAGAATATGTGAAACCCTAAGTACACTACAACCAAAGACTCAGGTTTCAGAAAATAATACATTTGACTCAGTTGACCCGTTTGACCCATTGGTGACTTTATGTGTTTTAACCCATTTAAACAACCATACACATATATCATACAAGTTTAACATTCAAAAGGTTCATGAGTATGCTACATCATCCAGGTGTATCACATAGATCATCATACAACCAAGTATCATACAAGTCATGCGAATCTAAACATTAACATGTCCACTAATTACAACATAATTAACATGTCACACAAAGATCAAATCACGCACCACATGCCATGTGAAGCCACTCACGACTTCACACCTAAACCCTGCCAATCCTACTAAGTAGGGGCCTCAGATTCGTACGCGTGTATGATGATCACATTCACATTCAGTAACCATTTCATACATTCAACATACATCACAACAATCAATTTCCAATCCCAAGCATGATATCTTACTACTAATCCACATCAACATTATACATGCTCATCAAGGTACTAACACCACTCATGATTAACCAAACATCTCATACAACAATATTAACATGTTCCAACCACATTAGAATTCATCTATGAACTTACTAACATGCTCCTAGCATCTCAAACATGATCAAACCATCATCTTTCACATGTTGCAAAAATAAAGTTTCCCTTTTGGGAAAGCACATCCCAAAACCTATCAAACATCCTATACATTCATGGATTCATTAATAATATACCAATTCAAGCTCATATCAACATCTATGCATGATCAACAACATCCAAACATCATAATCCATCAATACATATCCTCAAAAGTTACTATCTTTAGTAAGGTATGAACTATAGCATGTGTTCTTGAATTCTCAATGCTCACAACAACAATCTAACATCTAATCATCACCATGAACATATCCATAACATCAATTCATCACCAATTCAACATTACATGCAAAATAAAGTTACTATTCTTAGTAACCTATGAACATCAACATCAATTCACCAATTTCTTGCAAAATCAATGTAATCTAACATCCATACAATCTATTAAACATCAAACATTCATCAAACAATCATCCATCATGCATAATCAAGCTATTTTCGAACTAGGGTTTGTACATCACCAAAGTTCATGATCAATCCACTAAAACTACACAATTCATGCATAATCAACGTTAACTAACATGTATACAATCTAACTAACATGTTAACATCATCAATTGATCAAAACTCAACACCAAGAACATCAATTTCGCAACTAGGGTTTCGGCCACATCAAATTTCATGCAAACAAAACACCAACTAACCTTTAACTCGTGAAAAGTAACAAAATTGAGACTTCTAATGTGTTGTATGCCTTCAAATCGACCAAAATCCAATGCTTGATGCTTGTTCTAAGTTGAAATCGCAAGGGAGAGGGTGTGGGATAGAAGTCGCGGCCGAAGGGTGGGGATTAGGGTTTGGGATTTGTTTTATTTAATTTAATTTACACATTTACCCTTTTAACCCTTGTAATTTGTATTTTATAAAAACCAAGCTTTAAACTCTTTGTAAAGTGCTTTTAACTTAATAATATAAAGATATAAACTAATGGAAATCATTATATATCTTATCTTTATAAAAACACAAGACATACGAATAAATACACACGTTTCCACGTTACGCGATTAATTTCCAATTAACATATAAAAACATGCAAGCACATAAACATAATACAATAATCACATAATCAATTAGATTATCAATAATGTAACATTATTATTATTAGGACACCAACGCTAAACGCAACTAGTGTGTGTTCACGACACGTGTATGCAAGACTTAACGAAACTAACGGAGTTTGGTAACGGAAATTTACCGGATGTCACACGGGTTCTCAAACAAATAATCTCCTCCACACACTTAATTGACGACATGATGTGACATGACCATTTTGTTGGATTAATCAGGTTTGATTCACGGGTCAAATGGATCACCAGATAGTTAATGGGTCTTTGGGAAGGAATTGGTCAGAGTTTGACTGAATCTAATGGACTTCAAATGGGTTTTGAATTCGTTGCATTATTACAGGAGAACGTGGGTCATTCTACATGGAGTTTTTCTTTGTTTTTTACTATAAATATAATTAGTTGCAAGTATTTTTATTCTTACGATTTGTAACTTTCGTTTCCACTTAATCAAAGAGTAGAACCATTATTTCGGTTTAAGCGTATAGAGGGGCCTAAACCAACACATTTTTTGAGAACTCGCTCTTGGCAAGGACGGGTTCTCAAACAAACACACTCTCGTCCACACATTTAACCTACTTTCATATATTTTTAACTCAAACGAATTCACTCAAATCAATTCACACTTTATTCGTCAAGATTCGGTTGTCATCATCCAGGTTGGAGGATAAGAGGTGATCCCTCAAAAATCTTTTGATTGTGAATTCGTTTGAGAACCCGCCCTTGCCAAGTGTGAATTGATTTGAGTGAATTCGTTTGAGTTATAAATATATCAAAATAGGTTAAATGTGCCGACGGTAGTGTGTTTGTTTGAGAACCCACCCTTGCCAAGGGCGAGTTCTCAAAAAATGGTCATGTCACATCACGTCATCAATTAAGTGTGTGGATGGGATTATTTGTTTGAGAACCCGCCCTTGCCAAGGGCGAGTTCTCAGAAACCAAGACAAGTCACATCATCACATGAGAGGAGAGAGGCAGATATTGGTCAAAGCAGCAGAACCCGCCCCTGGCAGGGGCGGGTACCCCTAATGTAAAAAATATACGAGATTTTCCCCCCTTGTCAACTTCATTTTCAGAAAAGTCCTATTTTCAAAAAAAATTCTGAAAAAGACTAAATAACCCTTATATTTAACGGAAATCTTATTATTGTTATTGTTATTATTATTATTATTATTATTATTATTATTATTATTATTATTATTATTATTATTATTATTATTATTATTATTACTACTATTACTATTACTAGTACTATTACTATTACTATTACTATTACTATTACTATTATTATTATTATTATTACTACTTTTATTTCTATTACTATTATTATTATTATTATTATTATTATTATTATTATTATTATTATTATTATTATTATTATTATTACTACTACTACTACTACTACTAATACTGCTGCTGCTGCCATTATAAGTAAACTTTTTTAGATCCTGTTACATCATATATGAGGAAATCTACTAGTTCATTGTCATTTACACGTTCTCCGGCCGGATGGCAATTTACGACATATCGGTTTTAAAATTCTTATAAGATTGAAGATAAAATGAAATATCTAGTTCATTTTACGTTAGACTTACATTTTTGCCCTACATCTCTCTACTTCTAAGATTATCACCACATGTATTTTGTAAGATTTAAACCCATAATCTTTAGTAGAGAGTACATCACTTTACCTCTAATATGTCCCCTTGAGACGATGAAATATCTAGTGGATTTATTTACTAATAAAACGTATTTTGACCATTTTTCCTTCAAAGGAAAATGGAACAATCTGTTAGTAATTTTAGTGTCATTAAGAACATGTTAATATAAATGAATATGCTTACGATAAAATGATATATTAAATGTACATTGGTTTGAGTTAGGATGTGTGAAATGCATAATTAGTCAATATTATTCTCATTTCAAGTATAAAAGAACATCGGTAGTTCAGACCTCTAGACCACTCGGGTTTGAGGGTAGCTCTCCAGTAACGAGGTCAACGGATGACAATCTTAGGGGCTGTTTGTTTGGTCTGACCCGGCTGACTCGGTCAGTCGGTCAGCCGGTCAGCCGGTCAGCCCGTTTGATACGACACAAAATCAGAGCTGACCGGGTCTTTTTGGTCTGACCCGGACCTGAATTTTAAACGTGCTGACCGGGTCCTTTTCGTCTGACCAAGACCGCGGTGATGCTGGAGGTGGTGGCGGTGATGCTGGAGGTGGTGGCGGTGATGCTGGAGGTGGTGGCGGTGATGCTGGAGGTGGTGGCGGTGATGCTGGAGGTGGTGGCGGTGATGCTGGAGGTGGTGGCGGTGATGCTGCAGGTGGTGGCGGTGATGCTGGAGGTGGTGGCGGTGATGCTGGAGGTGGTGGCGGTGATGCTGGAGGTGGTGGCGGTGATGTTGCAGGTGGTGGCGGTGATGCTGGAGGTGGTGGCGGTGATGCTGCAGGTGGTGGCGGTGATGCTGGAGGTGGTGGCGGTGATGCTGCGGGTGGTGGCGGTGATGCTGGAGGTGGTGGCGGTGATGCTGGAGGTGGTGGCGGTGATGCTGGTGGTGGTGGCGGTGATGCTGGTGGTGATGGCGGTGATTTGCAGAGACAGTTTTTGAGTCAGTCAGATACCGAATCAAACAACCAAGTTTCAGTCAGACGCATACCCAGTCAGAACATCTTACTGGGTCAGCTTCTGACTCAGTCAGATCTTACTGAGTCAGTTTGATCAAACAGCCCCTTAGTGTGATTTAAGGGGCAGAGCTTTTAATGGAGATCGAGTACACAAGTAGCAAGTTGCTGGTGATCATTAATAAATAAACATCAGTAGCAACTATGATATTTGGTAGTTATTTGATAATTAAGTATAATCAAGGTTGCTACCAATGGTTGGTACCAATTGAATAACTATATAATGAGATTATTATCGCTGATGTTTTGAAGGTCATATGTGATTTAGTTACTATTGATGTAATTGCTACTTATTTGGTTATCATTAGTTAAAAATTAACAATATTATCTTTAGTTGAAAAATAAGGACCATAATTTGATCATAATTAACCTTTAATACCCTTAATAAACCCCTATTGATCATGACTGAACATCAAGTACTCTAATCGAACGTTAGTCGATCATATTAAACATTTAATCACGATGACCAAGTATTAACAACCATAATTCACCATACTTGACCTAATATCATAAATGTTACTGATTAACAATCAATGGCCTTAATCGACCATTATTAACCCTAATCAAAATATATGAATTCATATATCTGCTACCACTAATTACAATTCTTCTTAATTTTTTTTTTAACTTTTGAAACCAATTTGCAACCGCGGTCTGGTTATATTTTAAAATCACTTATTTAAGACCAATATTTAGAACTTATTTGTAATTATTAAAATGTCTTGGTCAACCTTTTAGAATTTATTTTTACGACTTTGCAAATGAGATTTTAATCATAGATTCTTTATATCTTCTTTTTAAAATTTTTGTGTACTTTTATTTTTAAATTTTTAATGTTCAAATATTTACAACAAATTTACGATCAATATGTTATATAATTATAAATGTATTCTTATTTTCCTTTTTTGTAAGCATTTTGTGCCCGACAAATTTTGATTTAAATTTCTAATTTTTATATTTGCCAACTGTAGAGGCATAGATAGACGGGTACAAAAGTTGTGACGGTTTTGCGACCGATATTTTCATTTTTATTTTATTATTTTTGTTTGTTTGCGATCGTTTGGCCATCACATTTGGACAACCGAAAATGTGCAACAGTTTTGCTACTAGATTTTGTTATGTCACTAAATTTTACGACCATTTTGCTACCGGATCTTATTTGGTCTCTAATCATATCTCAATTCAATCAAGACGTAAAGATCAAACTGAAAAAAAAATCAACTCACAAAAATCCACGTTCATGAATCCACAACATCATACATCCATAACACCATATAACATACATAACATCACAAAAGTTACTAAGATTGACTACTCACCTACTAATACTTAAAAGGAATAATATATAACACTTTTTGTGGGTTTAAAATTAAATAAAGTTAATAGCACGTAATTTGTCCGCAACTATTACACATGTTAAAAACATTACTAAAACCATTTAACTTATTAAATAAATGATGAGCACGAGTTAGGATTGAACTTGACACGGACCGAACATAACTGTACTAGTCGACTACCGAAACTAAGATCTAGCTTGAAGTAGTAGATGTAAACTGGATGAGAAATTTTAATGAATGCTTGAGTTTAATTCGAAGGAGGATCTGAAATAGATTTTAGTTATTTATAAAAATTATAATAGAACTTGATCACAAGTTAAAGCCCTTTTGGAGAAGGCTAATAAATAACCTTAAAAAACTAACAATAATATGTTTTGAATATTTCGATGTATTTATACTCGTACGTACGAAACAATATTACATATAAGGTTTGGAAATTTTGTAAGAGCTTTTGCCAATTCGCTCACTCGTTAGATGTTTGAGCATTTTTTTATGCTCGAACTCGATAAAAGCTCAACTCAAACGAGTTAAACTTGAACTTAAGTTACTCAACGACAAATTAATCATTCATTTTAAGCTTTCATTTTCACTCTCGTGATATAATATCAACTAAGCTACTTGTATTATGATGTTCAATCTCATATGTGTTTTTATAACTCTTTAGTGATCTATCAATTACAATACTTAATATATAGCTAAATTACGATTCTAAATACTAAAAACCCCTTTAAGAGCTTAAACATTATGTTATTCCTTACAAAACTAATACTACAGTAATAAGTTTTCTTCATTCCAAAGACTCTTAGTTTAATGGCATCCAAGTATTTAAAATAAATATTAAAGGTTCACGACCCGACTCTCGTGATTAATAATAGTGTAATATTAGGAGTGATCAAAATTTTGTTAAAAAAATAGTTCCCTTTTGTATTAAAGACAAAGTAAACGTAATTCTACAAGATCCAATTTTTCTCTTTCATAAATCTTTCTTTTTCTAAAGTTGTACCTAAACTCCTTTTCATAATTTTCAAATGGCCTATTATTAATATTCTATTTTGAGATAAAATGTTGAATACAAAAAAAATCCAAAATGCATGAATCTAGAATAATTATAAAATTAAGTATGTAAACTATTATTAATATTCTATTTTTGTCTAGGGGGCCTTTCCCCCTCCTAGCGCATGGTGGCAAGGGGTATTTATTATAATAAAAGAAGGTTTTAGTGGACACTAAGTATAATTCTAGACCTTTTAATTTTAAATTTTCTGCTTTTCTCTCTCCTATTAAATTATTACATTAACTACTAATCATAATATTTATTTTTTTATATTAAAAATATTCTTTAAATAAGTTGAAAAAGGTCTTTTAATAAATTAAAAATTATTCTAGAACATCAAACTTTTTCAAAGTTATGAAGTATTTTAAATTTGGTTTATTTGAAAAAATAAAAATTTTATAGACCAAAATAATTAAAATTCGGAGTTATAATAAGAAAAATTTAAAAATGATATCTTTTAAAACAGTTAGATATGGAACACAATATATATATTTTTTTAAGAAACCAAAAGTTAAAGAAAATATACTTATAGTCTTTACTCATATGTAATTTAATCATAACTTATCTCAAAATATTATTTTTAATTAATAAATAATTATTACTTAACTATTTAATATTTTATTTATCAACCCGTGTAATGCACGGGGTACCAACCTAGTTGAAAATAAATTAGATTATTCTAGACTTGATTAATAAAAACTTGTGTATAAACCTTATATTAATTGTTTTTAACATTTAAGTCTTATAAATACGTGAGTATTTATTATAATGTTTGAGTTTTCTATTAACTTTTTTCTTTATTTACACATGGTTATTACCAATATGTAGCTTAAAAATGCATTAAACTCGAACCCAAGAAAGTGGTCTCTCTTTACCAAACCCTAATTTTCGGTGAATGATTCTTTCCACTCTCCTGTTTCTTTACCAAAATGACTATTAAAAACTATATAAAATTTTATATATATGACTTTTCATATCAAACAACATTATATGAATATATATATATATATATATATATATATATATATATATATATATATATATATATGTATATATATATGTGTGTGTGTATGCACAAATAGTGCTTGTTAAATACAAGTCGTCGGTTATATTGAGAACTGCAAGAAACAACATACTTGTATCTGTTGTTTTAAATAATATATGGTTATTTAATCATTTATGTTTATCACTACTCACGTTTTATTATGTTTTATACATTACGTACAAGTATTTATGTTGTTCTTATGATCCTGTGATTAAAATTGGTTAAGTATTAAACACACCCTTTCACCATTCCGTATATTATGGCATAATGCCAAACATAACCCTTAAGATTATGCTGTATCTTATGATTAATTTTGGTTATTCCAATAATTAAAAATTAGTTGCTAAAGAAAGACCTGTTTTTATGATATAATGATCATAAAAATTGCTATTAGTCATAGTCTTAATGAGAAACATTTCATAAGTTTATTACAATGTAAAAAAGTACTAGTTGGTAAGAAATAATGAACAAATTTGGTTGATTACAATATTTCTTGTGTTATTTCTCTAACTTGTTCATTTTTAGTTGGGCTTTTTTAAATAACAATAAATCTGTTTGATTTTCTATCCAAAATCATTCATTGTGTAAGTTTTTTTCATCTAAATTAGGTGAATATTGCATCCATAATTGTACTTTATGCGGGCCACCACTAATGATCAAAGATGGTATTGGAGTCAAAATGCAACTTAAACAACTTTTTCTAGTACTAACTTATCTTTTGTATTTGTATCTGTACACACACGAGGCAAATTTACACAATTATAATAAAATAAAATTATGTATTATTTTTTTAATATTCTAACACTAACGTGGCAAAAAATATAAACATTTATAAAAAAGCAGGGTAGATTTGTCATAAAAAAATGTTACATTCATGGAGGTCAACAAAATGTGAAAATCATTAAAAAAAACTGACTAGTTACTGGTTTAATCAATATTTAAATAACCATCTCTATTATTTTAGCAGTATATTTAGAGAATGTTTCAAATAAAAAGTCTTACAAAACTAAAAAAATTATAAAGTAATTTCAACCATAAATCTTCTTAATTGTAGAAAAAAGTTTATTAGATTGTATTTAAAAATAGCCACTTTTGTTGACTTTTTGCAAGTTCCTTCATTTTTTTAAACGTTCATAACTTTTATATATGACATGTTCTTTTATAAAAAGTACACTATAAAAACGAGCGTTTTTTATCTTTAAAACGAGTACAGTATTGTTACATTTAAAAGAAAAAAAAATGACGTTTTTAAATTCATATCTCGTTATTATGTCTTTAATGCAGTTTATTGTGTCTTTTTGTTGGTTATTTTGTTAAAATTGAATACTATTGTGTGTTTTTCTAAAATGATAAATTTAAAAAAATATAATGATGGAATAACATTGTTGTATATCTCTAATATGTAAATACCATAATAAATTAACAACTAATTAATCTAATACATTAAAAACAATAACAAAATAACACAATGTCTTGTTGTGTCTTGTTATCGTCATTGTGTTATCTTGAATAATATGAGTTTTGAAAAATACATTGTTGAAATAACATCATTGTGCTAATGGTAAAACACAATGAATAATAACAAGTTTATATAATATATTAAAAAACAATAATAAAAATAACATATTGTGTTATCTTCAACACTATGAGTTTTGAAAACTAGAATGGTGAAAACATATTATTGTGTCTTCTAATTGTAAAACACAGTGATAGATAAGAAGTTTATAAAGTATAAAAATAATGACAAAAATAACACAAAATGATTTAAATGGTAAAACAAAATGATTAATACACATAACAAATGATGTAAAATATATGACACAATGAACTGATATTTGACACAATGAACGTATAAGACACAATGAGTTGACGTATTTGACATGATGACCAAGATGTCCTTATATTTAAAACAATAGAAGGACACGTTTCAAGCCCACAATCCTTCTTAGGCTTTTTAGATTATATATCCTTTTTACTATAACCCTACCCGTATATTTATCATAAAACTGGTAATTTGGTAACTGATATATTTAGAGAACAAAACATATTAACCTAAATATAAAATTTAGTAACTAAATGACCAATTTAAATGCTTTATTTTAATAAAAAAGTATACTTTTAAAGGAGTTCGTCCCGATAGACTATGTACAACATTGTAGCAGGACTTTCAAGAATGGAAGTGACATTAGCAACAGACACCCGACCCATCATGGCATTTCATCCCGAAGAAAATCATTTCATTTGTCGTTGTGGGCAGACGACCAAGGATGAAGAACAGGCCGGTCTCGCCCGACTATAACATATCATATACAAATGTGAAATGTGAAATCCAACTAAAAACATATGAACAAAGCATTACAATAGTTTATATATTGAAAACACTCGTGTTTTAAAGTGTAATATGATATAACGTGACATTTTATTGTTAGTATTTTGTTCATAAGGCATCAAATGTTATTATAACATAAATGAACATTAGCTCTACCATATTTGTCATATTACTATATTAGTTTTCGTAACACCAGAGAAAAAACCCATCTAACTAGAATCGACGAATATAAGCTTAATTACGTAGTAACTTAAAAAGCCCAAAAATGAAGCTTTTGGTCTTGAAATAGATAATGAACTTCAAGTTGATAACTTTTTGGGCCCACGTGTTGTGGGTTTGCTTCACAGCCCACTTTAATCTGGGCCGAAGAAGTTGCATTTCTACAGCCTAACAATAACAAGTAACAAGTAACTAAACATCAATCCAATATAAGTTCAATAATAAGCCATTAAGCACCTTACGAAGCAAATATGATCACATTTGATTGTTCATGCCTAAAGTACAAAAGTATATTTAACATAAATTATGAATTTCTTCTTTTAACGTTATTTATTACATATAGCACACTTGATGTTTTGTAGTAAAAATATAGTTTGTGTATGGTGTAAAAGGTTCGTTTATATCATGAACCACCGGACAAATGTCCTGATAGTATGGTGTTCACCTTCTCATAGGGGTGGATAACGTTCAAAGCCTATTACTAGTGTATGTATAGAACTATAGATGGAAGGCATTTGAAAAACAAACAATACGAAGTGGACAAAATGAAGTATTACACATGTTAGCTATCTAAATATGCGCGGAGCTTGTAGACACACATGTGACAGATACATAACAAGCAAATAAGATGTGAGAGGTGTTAGGCAAGAAAATTGTGTTGGTGAGCATGCTAACGTGTACCATACGGTTATTTCATCATGTGTCTCATTTATGACCAAAATCATAATCATAAATATTAACCAGTTGAGTTTTTATCTAATTTAGCTTTATTAAAATCAAAATAAAATTTATATTATCTTAAAAATACGATAAATATTATTTTGGAAATCCAAAACACGCACCATTGACATGCTATACAAATAACACTGATAGATGTGACATCTTTTGAGCGTTTAAAAGAGAAATCCAAAAGTTAAACACTCATTTAACATAAGTACATAACTACACACTTGTTTTACAAATAAGCCAAAACGCTACTTTAGAAAAGAAAATTCTAGAGTTAAACACCCGTTTACAAATAAATGCACTTGTTTATACTGAAAAAACAAAACTTAAACGCTAGTTTAACTCAAAAACCATAACCTAAACCATTGTTTAGAAAACCAGACCGGACTGTTCGACCGGTTGGAGGTTCGGTTAGAGCGGGAACCGGACTCCAATATGTCTGTCGTTGCTTAAAACCGTTTTGATGTTGAACCGGTGATCGGACCAGTTGAACTCTTTTTTATATTTTTATTATTTTTTAAATATATTTATTAAAAAATTATAATTTTATTCAATTTTTATATTTGGTCCGACCAGTCAAACCAATCCAACCAACAAACTAATAAAACATTTGGTTTACTCTTATATATCTGATTCAGTTTTAAAAACATTTGTATTAACATTACAACTTATGTATCAAGAAAAGTGGTGGCTATGTAACATATCGCATACCTCATTTTTCTTGCTCAGAGTTGGAGTGCAATCACATCAAATTTAATACGTATAATAAGTTAATAACTAACATACGACGTGTATAACATTTAGACCAACTATAACCGATGACGTGTCCCCTTTCAAACCACAACCACCACCCTCATTTTCCCTCCACTTTCTACTTATAACTCAACTCTCCGGCGACCACCGTACTCATCTCCGATCACCAATGGCCACCACCACCGCCGCCGCCGCCACCTCCGCCGCCGCTTCATCGTTAATCGGATCAACCGTCGTTCAATTAGGTAGAATTAGGGTTCTCAAAGAGGGAATCCACCAATTTCATCAACCACCATCAATGCCCCCTAAAGCAGGTCCTGTAGTCTACTGGATGTTCAGAGATCAACGGTTACGAGACAATTGGGCGTTGATTCACGCCGTTGATCAAGCCAACAAGCTCAATGTCCCCGTTGCCGTTGCGTTTAATCTGTTTGATCAGTTCTTAGGCGCTAAAGCTCGTCAATTAGGGTTTATGCTTAGGGGATTACAACAGCTTCATCATGAAATCGAAGAGTATCTTCATATACCCTTTTTCTTGTTTCAGGTTCTTATCGCATTGATTTTGAAATTCATGTTGATTTGTCTGTTTGATTCGAATTGAGAATATGTAATATGTTGATGTGTTTTATCTAGGGTGAAGCAATTGACACAATTCCCCAATTTGTTAAAGAATGTGGGGCTTCAGTTCTGGTGACTGATTTTTCACCTTTGAGGGAAGTTAGAGGGTGGAAAGAGGAAATAAGCAAGAGGGTGTCCGATTCTGTATCGATTCATGAAGTTGATGCGCATAACATAGTACCCGTGTGGAAGACATCAGATAGGTTAGAAGAGTATGCAAGAACCATTAGACCAAGGATCAATAAACATATTCCTGAGTATTTGATCGAATTTCCGATAATAAAACCTCGAAGTAACAAATGGGGTGCTAGTAATAGAAGCATTGATTGGGAGAAACTTATTGAAGATGTAACAAGGTAAGATCTTGATTGAATATGGCTAACGTCTGCAAACGGGTCGGGTTGGGTCAAAACTTATTTAGCCTGATTTTTTGGTATATGAACAGAAAAGGGGCTGAAGTTCCTGAGGTTGAGTGGTGTAAACCTGGAGAAATTGCTGCATTAGAAAAATTAAAGGCCTACGCAAGCACTAATTTGATGAACTACTCCACAGATAGGAATAACCCGATGAAGCCCAATGCGGTTTCTGGGCTTTCTCCGTATTTGCATTTTGGGCAGATATCGGCCCAACGTTGCGCCCTGGAGGCCCGTAAATATCACAAACATTATCCACAGGTTTGTAGAATTGTAGTGTAAGAAACCTTATTTGCAAGTGTTATTGGAATTCTTTTCTGATATCAGTTTTCTTTTTGGTGTGAAATGAAGGCGGTTGATAAGTTTTTAGACGAACTGATCATTTGGAGGGAACTAGCTGATAACTTCTGCTATTACGAGCCTCATTATGATTCGTTCCGGGGTGCTTGTGACTGGGCTCGTACAACACTGATAGACCATTCTTTAGACAAACGCGAACACATATACACGTGAGCATTATCTATTATAATTATTGCTGCTTTGTTATAATTCTTTTAGACTTTGGTTGATTACTTGAATATGATGCAGGTTAGAGCAGTTGGAGATGGCACAAACTGCAGATCCTGTAAACTGCTTTTATCCATCTTATTGCTAAATGTTAATAAAACTGTTGTTTTTGACTAATTTTAATATTTCATAGCAAGTTGTTTGTGTACCTAAAAGTGGATTGTTGATCTTATTTTCAGCTTTGGAATGCTTCTCAGTTAGAGATGGTTCATCATGGAAAGATGCATGGTTATATGCGGTAAGTAGCAACTATTTGATGGTTCTCAGTTTGATGTTCTTCAATATTATCATTCTGTGAGATGTATTTATATGTTGGTGTATAACAGAATGTATTGGGCTAAAAGGATCCTCGAATGGACGAGTAGCCCCCAAGAAGCTGTAGAAATAGCCGTCTATTTGAATGACAAGGTACTTGATAAATCATCAATTCTGCTTTAGGAACTTTGCAGAACTCTGTCAGTTTCGACCCGTATCTTATAATCGTGTTCATCTGATTATTCTTTAACCCTGATGGATCAAATGGATAGAATAAAACGGGTCAAACAGATGGAAAGTTTCCTGAAGTTCACCATTATGCAGACAACTTCCCAAAACAGTTTATATATAAAAGTGCATCATGCTTGTTTTGATGAAGTTTTTAATCATATTAACGCATTAGTTATCAAAATGAACAGAAATGTTTCTCAAGCCATCCAATCTGACCCGACCCGTTTCTTAAAAAAACATCATTTTAAATCCAAACATGTTTTTTACCCACCTAATCTAACACCAGTACAGAAAATTTGACTTGTATGTAAATGACTTTGTTTGCAGTATCATATTGATGGGAGAGATCCAAACGGATACGCTGGCATAATGTGGTCCATTTGTGGTGTACACGACAACGTATGTATTTCATTACAAGTTTATGCTTAATTATCTTACACATAAGCTATAACTCATTAATTTTTTTGTGGGTCACATCTTATTTTGTTTCAGGGTTTTCAAGAGAGACCTGTTTATGGTAAAGTACGAAGCATGACCTATGCAGGCTGCAGGAGGAAATTTGATGTTGATGGATACATTGCTTATGTGAAGAAGTTAGTAAGAGATGTCAAGAAACGAAAAGGGGAAATGGTGCTTAATAGCTAATCGCGACTTAATAACACGCGCTACCTGAGTTACCGTGATTTGCAAATTCATTACTGAATATTCTTTTACTAATCTAAACTGAAAAGGGTAAAATAGTATTCACACGACGGACAGATTGTACCATTGACATACATCTATGATCTATGTACCTTAAGAACTATTTATAATCAGTTTGTAATTGTTATTACTTTTGTTTCTAAGTCTGTGAATTTGAATCAATATATCAGATTAAATGAAAGTTTCTCAGTTATTGACTTTGATAATCTTTTCAATTTTATTTTATAAGTTATTAGATTTGCAAATTATTAAGTCGTATTTTGAAGTAAAAGATTGCTGTTAAAAAGGTGAGTTATCAAGCCTTTGTTTTAATCACCCCTGTAATTAGCATCACACGTATTCGTTAACCACTATAGCTAACTTAAAGTCAACACATAAAACTTGTTTGAAATAAGAATAAATTAAATGAATCACAACCAATCTCAGTCAGGGTTGTAATAATTTAGTTGGATTACAGATATGTTTGTTATTCATACTATTTCTTTTGACATTTTAAGCAAATTACATATCAATGTTTCCATGAGAATGAGATATATACTGGATTAAAAGAAACGCCTAGCTTCAAATACCTTCAATATATTGTTTTTAATTTATTAAAACAACTGTTTTTAATCTTAAAAAAATTAAATAATAATATTATTAATTAATATGATTATTTAGTAAAAGAAAGAATCCGAAAAAGTTTGATGAAGAGAATGTGATGTTGAATGTGTTCGTTTTGGTTACTTTTTTTATTATATCAGGAAGATTAAATTATGTTTATTCACAATTATATCTTTTTATAATAAATTATTCAGTCACTTTATTATAATTTATTTTATTTTTTATAAATGTATATATCATGTAATTATATAACTATTATATAAAAAAGTCATTATATTTGTATAATTGTAGAGGGTTGCAAGCCTAATGAAACTTCATATATAATACTCAAGCTTCAATTTAACATCATGCTCGTTTAACCTTATCCCAATTCAATTTTTAAGCGATTTTTAAGTTACATTAAGACCTGTGGTCTTTTCCAGTCACCAACCGCAACTCAAATACTAGAAAACACCAATACCAACTTTGTTTTAAACGACCAACGAATACCACAAGTCCGATCATCCAGGTAAATCTAATGACGAAAGACCACCCACGCCCGCGAATACACACAACGCTGGTGACTCGACACACCCACCATTCATTATAGGGGAAACCCACTACCTAAATGTCCATTGTGATAAAACTTTTAGTTCATTTAAAACATATTGTATCAAATAAATCTCTAATCTATAACATTCATTTTAAAATTTTATAAAATGTATCCTCCCAAACAAATTAATCTAGGATTCATTGACACATACCCAACTTGTGTTAACTTTTTGTCGAAGGTAGCTGGCGGTTACATCAAATTTAATATTTCACTAACTTATTCACTTATAACGTGTACAACATCCGGACCAATTAAAACCGATGACGTGTCCCCTTTCAAACCACATCTTCCACCCCCAATTTCCCTCCATTTTCTTCTTTTAACTCAACTCTCCGGCGACCACCATCACGTATTCTCCTCCGATGGCCACCGCCACCACCACCGCCGCCGCCGCATCATCTTTAATCGAAACCACCGTCGTTCAATTAGGTAGGGTTAGGGTTCTAAAGGAGCGAACGCATCAACTTCCTCAACCGCCATTAGTTTCGCCTAAAGTAGGTCCTGTGGTGTACTGGATGTTCAGAGATCAGCGCGTGAGAGACAATTGGGCATTGATTCATGCTGTTGATCAAGCCAACAGACTTAATGTCCCTGTTGCGGTTGCGTTTAATTTGTTTGATCAGTTTTTAGGTGCAAAAGCTCGGCAGTTAGGGTTTATGCTAAGGGGGTTACAGCAGTTGCATTGTGAAATTGAAGAAACGCTTCGGATACCTTTCTTTTTGTTTCAGGCGAGTGACGTATTCGTTCTTTGTTCTGGTTTTGTGCTATAGTTTTTGCTAGAAACTTGATTGTTGGCATTGCTACTTGTGAAACCTAAAGTCGATCAGAACAAGAGAATTTGATTTTTGGTGGTTATTGGCATTACTATGACCGATGAGGTTTCATTTATAATCATCATCGTGAGGGAAAACGAATGTAAATATTTGATAATTATGCTACTGGAATTGCCCTTGACAACGAATGTGAAAGTTAGGGTTGTTATTTGTCAAATTGTTAGTATGGATATGGGTAGTATTTTGTCTTAAAGCAATTAATAAGATCTCCAATTAGATGTAGTTTCCAAGAACTTGATTTGATTAGGAAGATGTTCTTTTTGATGCAGGGAGAAGCTATTGATACTATTCCCAGTTTTCTACAAGAATGTGGAGCTTCACTTTTGGTTACAGATTTTTCGCCTTTGAGGCAAGTTCGTGGCTGGAAAGAAGAAATGGTGAAACGGGTGCCTGATCATGTATCAATTCATGAAGTTGACGCGCACAACATAGTACCCATGTGGGTGGCATCGAATAAGTTAGAATATGGTGCTAGAACTATCAGACGAAAGATTAACAACCTGCTTCCTGACTATCTGATTGAATTTCCAACATTAAAGCCTCAAGTTAAGAACTGGGCTGACACAAATAGATTTATAGATTGGGAGATACTTATTGAAAATGTAACAAGGTAACGTTTTAATATGATATGGTTTGGTTTTATGTTCTGGTTAGAACGTACTGAAACATTTTTAGCTTTGACAACCATTGTATGTGAGCAGGAAAGGAGCTGAAGTTCCTGAGATTCGGTGGTGTGAACCAGGAGAAGTTGCTGCAAGAGAAACATTGATGGGAAACAAGAACGGTTTTTTAACCACTAGATTGAAAAACTACTCTACAGATCGGAATAACCCATTGAAACCCAACGGGCTTTCTGGTCTTTCTCCATATTTGCATTTTGGGCAGATTTCAGCCCAACGTTGTGCTCTAGAGGCACGTAAAGTACGCAAAGTTAATCCACAGGTATGCAGCATATGAAATTTCTCTTTCTGGTGTTATTTGGATATTATTTCTAATACCAGTTCCATAATTTATGTGTGAAATGAAGGCAGTTGATGCATTCTTGGAGGAACTGATCGTGCGCAGGGAACTTTCTGATAACTTTTGCTATTACCAGCCTCATTATGATTCTTTACAGGGTGCATGGGACTGGGCTCGTGTTACACTTACAGAACATGCTTTAGATAAACGTGAACATATATACATGTTAGTGCATTGCATTTTCTTTTACCTTTCTTTAATGTTTGAATGATTGATCATTGACATATGTTGCATCATATGCAGGAAGGAGCAGCTGGAGAAGGCACAAACTGCAGATCCTGTAAACTGCTACTTTTTCTTGATCAATATTTGGTCAGTCTTTTAAATTCTCAACAAGTTTGTGGGACTTATAAATAGATTGTTGCTCTACTTTCAGCTTTGGAATGCTTCTCAGTTAGAGATGGTTCATTATGGAAAGATGCATGGTTTTATGCGGTAAGTAGCCTTTTTTGCATCGTTCATTAGGCTATGCAGGTGGTATTTTTAGAGGTTCTTTCATGTTTTCATATTGTGGTTCCCATTTATATGGCTTGATTGTGGGGCTCATTGAAAGAGGGTTTGTACCAACCAGTATTGTCCACTTGCTCATGAGGAGCTCACATAAATGTTTTTGGATACCCAAGTGCAAACTCCCTAGATAGTCACCCATCTTGAATTGCTTACTCAAGCATTCTTAATTATAGATTTCTCCTCTGATCCATAGTCAATGCGGCCAAAAACACGTTGGTGGTATTTGAGGACAGACATTCCTTATATCCCAGTATCTCATGTGGACGTGATGTTGGATTTGCATAAAGTCTCGCACATAAAATGGGAAATATAGATTCTCTTTTGTACAGCATTTAATGGATATTAAGTAAGTTTTGTTTCTAATTGGTATTAACATGATGACAGTATGTACTGGGCCAAAAAGATCCTTGAATGGACGAGTAGCCCGCAAGAAGCTCTTGAAATAGCCATCTATTTGAACGATAAGGTACTTGATTAATCGTCAAGGCAATCATCTTTCTTGGTCTTTGCTGACATCTGACTACATATGTAAATGACTTCAATTTTCTAACAGTATCATATTGATGGGAGAGATCCAAATGGATATGTTGGTTGTATGTGGTCAATTTGTGGTGTACATGACCAGGTCTGTATAGTTTTCATGTTTCTTTTTTATTATTTATTTATTAATTATTTCCACCTTTCTGAGTTTCTGCATTCTTCATTTTGTTATAGGGTTGGAAAGAGAGACCCGTGTTCGGGAAGATACGTTACATGAACTATGCAGGTTGCAAGAGGAAATTCGATGTTGATGGATACATTGCATATGTGAAGAGGTTAGTAGGAGATATCAAGAAACGAAAAGGGGAAACCTTGCTTGATAATAAAGCCAAACAGGTTATGAAGATTCGAAACTTGCATGCCAAGTAACTACCTTGGTTCTGACATTCGATCTAACACCCAAGTTACTGCAAGTCTGTAATACGCCTTTTAATTACTAGATGATTTTTTGTTTATTTTTAAACTTCTAGTATGTTTTGGTATAATTACTTATAGACCACATGAACAATCATAACACCAAAAAGAAATGATCTTTATTTATTTCTACACTACAATATTTTTTAAAAGGTTTATGTATATGCAAACCTAGTTGGAGGCAATGAATGCAAGAGTTTTACATTAATGATCTATAACTTAATTAGCAGAAATAAAATAAATAATTGAATTGAACCTGGAACTGTGGTGGGAAAAACAGCTTTCAGGATACATTCAATCTCTAGATATCAAGATCATCCAAGGACTTCGGTTTCTGCAGCATCAGTTTCATTCTCATTCTTGTTCTCATTTTCGCTCTCAGTTGGAGTCAGCGACTTCAGTTTCTGCAAAAAGAGAAAAGAAGCAAGAGATGCTTTCAGTTGAGATGTTACTTTATTTTATCTAAACACATAAAAATAAATAAGTTAAGAAACAAATACATAATCACACACTACCTCAACAAACTGGGCAGGATCATCAAGACTAGATGAACCTAGAATGACTTCTCTCCTCAAATTTGTTGTTAATTTGTGACAAGCGCGCAGCTGGAAGAAATGAAATTGTCAAAAAAGAGTACAAAATTATATGGTTTCCATAGCACTTATGTTTTCCAACATAATATGATTCTTACTTCTGATCTAGTTGCCCCACCGACAATAAAAACAAAAATACGTTTACCCATCTTCTTAAACTCACTAGTCGTGCGCCTAAGAACTGAATCACTGCACGCAAAGATTAGAAGTTAACATCTCTTTTAGTAACAAATAAACAATCAAAATTAAATAATGATACAGATACACATACCTTGAATAGCCATCATCAGATTGGCGAGGCCTAGATGATCGCCTAGATCTCATCGAGTGAGCAGAAGGAGTATCAAGTACACGTGCTGACACAGAATGTGAAGCCCCGTGAAAAGTTGGGCTTGGATCATTCATACACGGGTATTCATTCACAGGTAGTTCATTTCTACTAAGTTTTTCAATCAGGTCCTGAAAAGTTATTTATTTAGTAAATTTATTAATAAAATGTGTTTTCTTGGAAACTAGTCTCTCGCTATGTACCTCAATCATGGGATAAAAGCGCGATAACTGCCAACTTGTTTCTTCACCAGGGCGATCTTTTCTAATACCATACTTTTTCTTCTGAACTCATTAAAAACAGGTGTCACAAACCATAGATTTCGTATGAGCCATTTGGGTAAATGGGTTAATTTGGGAAACACTTTACTTCAAGTAAGATATAAAAATTCATAATCAACGTAATAATGTAGTTTATAATCATATTTAAAAAAAATATATATGTATATTGCTCATAAACAAAACAAAAAAAAAAGTGTTTGCAGGTCGGTCATGCCAGATTCAACCTGTCTACAGCTTGTACAACTGTGAAATAACTTTCAGAGGCTCATCTTAGTTATTTACAGTTAATTACCTTCCTAGTACTGTCTTGTATCCTGTGTATATATGCGCAACCTTATTGTTCAGTAGTAAACACACTTAATTACCCTCCTATTATAGTTTTGTATCCTATGTATATATACGCGATCTTAATGTTCCATAGTAAACACAGATATATTCCATTTCTTTTTGACTTCGGAATTCAGACGAAAACCCGAGCTATCCATTTTGCCACCTCTACATAAAATGATGTATATACCTTATTGGAGCTATTAATAGTTTCTGGTGCTGCCTCAAGAAATCTCATATTATAAACAGCATTCATGTCATCAGGAGATAGGTCTGCTAACTGAAAAGGCAAGAAATGTCAAATAATCTACAAATAATAATACTGAAGTTAAATGATAAGGAAAATCCTTACCTCTATTAATTTTGTAAGTTCTTCACTCTCAAATTTCTCAGGATGAGTGGCTGCATAGATCATTAATAATCTCACCTTATATTCATATGTTACATCCTGTATGAATACGCAACCTAAACTAGTAAGAATATGGAGCCATAAAGACACACACACACTGACACACATGCGCATTCATAGCATTTTCTCACCCTTTGTTCTGTAAGAAATTTAATGACATCCTTGATTCCTGCATCCCCAAACGCAAGGTCCTGCTCTAGTTGCCCTAAATCTCTAAGTCCTGTCTCCCGAATAATACTATTAATCTTCCCAGCAATCTAGTTTAATCAACCAGGTACCATGTCAGCTTACATTAAATTTTCCCTTCCTTTTTTTGTTATCTATGCATAAAATCTTATATTTGTTAGAAAAAGAATGATATTATTTAAGGAATATGAAGTATCTTATAGACGTACACCAACATGGACGGATAGTCTGTCCATTTGTTCATTATATTGTGGCAAGGCTTGAACCATCTTTTGCAAGTCACGAGTAGTTACCTGACCTCCATCTCTACATGTCACAAAGAAAAATCAAAGGAGGATACAAATATAGGTTTAAAAAACTGGTACATGCGTATAAAGATAAAAATGAAGATTTCTTTATAAAACATATAAATATATAAAGCCTGGTTTCAAAAACAGGGATATGTAAACTTACCTTGAACCTTGATGCATCTGTGCAGCTTTATTTTTTAATACAAAGTTTGTCATTTTGTCATGCAGCCGTTCACTAGCCTAACAAGTGACCATTGATTAAATAATCATGTTATTGTTTTTTTTCCTCAAAAAAATTGAAGTACAGTGCTGACTAGACATACATCTGCTATGTGTGAATGGCGAAGCTCTAACCATACGGGATCATGTTCCTCAAGAAGGACCTCTTTCTTGTCATAACCACCTGTTTTGCTTGGAACCTAAGCAGTAGAATTACTTGACATATATAATAGCAAAAGAAGGCTAAACAGAGTCGACGTTTCTTAGAGGTGGCTATTTCGACCCATTGCTTATGAATGGGTCGATTTGGGTTACTTTTAAGCTCAAACTAATAGATTGAAGTTGTTAGAAGTATACTTTTAGTGATTACAACCTCTTAAATTGTTTTATTTCAAGACAAGATAACTTTGTTTTGTAATTGATGCATTAACTATTTATCAGATAAATTTGACGAAAATTTGTTTTCAGGTCATCCTAACCCGACCTGTAGTAAAAGGTGACTTATTTCGACCTTAACCATGTTACCTGACCCATCCATATTGTCACCTCTAGTTCTTAGGACATTGTAGACTAACCTCATGAACATATTTATTCCCTTCCATTTCTAGTAAATCATGGCACATGGCATCATACGTCCATTCATGAATAATAGGTGCAATCTAGAAGGGAAAAGTTAGAGAACAAATTAAATATGAAAAAATAAGGCCAAAAACAAAACTCATATATCTAGCAAAACCTGGTCTATTGATCTATCTAAGATGAGCAATTCGCATGTTTCAATCTGTGGAAAGTTGTTGAGAGTTTTATATTTCATAAGGCAATTCCAAACAGCAGCAGCAAGTTTTGTTGGGATTAAATCACAAAATGTTGTCATTGTGGTTGGATCAAGTGATTTGGCAGCTCGGTAACGTACAAAGGGGAATTCCTGAAGTATATATACTTATAAGCTACAAGTTTAAAAAAAAGGAAGTAAATAAAGCATATTACATACCAACATTGAAGCAAAAACGGTTGCAATACGATTAGCCATTGCAGTCAAACATTCATCTCCATTTCTGCTTATTTCTTCATCCCCATAAAGTTCTTCCAGGGCCTTCCCATGATCAGTGATAAAACACTGTATACAATAACTTTGACTAGTCAAAACCACTTTTATGTATATGTGCAGGCAGAATTTACAAGAAAAATATCAGTATTCATTGCAAGCCAATGAAAATGCCATAGTCAACTGAAATAAAGTTTATGAACCAGCTTATACAATCAAAATTATATACCTGGCTATCAACGGCAAAGTACTCCAAGTTCATCTGTTAATTCCTCTAAAAAATCAATATAATGACATTTATATGTGATATAAGAAACTTTGTTTGAGGAATTGTTCTAACCTCTTTCATCGCGCGCAAGCGGGGTTTTATTGTTGGCTCCTTTTTTATGTCAGCAACCAATTCTTTTGTAACACTTGAACTGAAGTAGACGTACGCACTGAAAGGAGAAAAATCAAACCCCAGACAAATTAATTAAAATATTCGGTGACATATAAACAAGCTGAAAATTAGAAAGATTAAAAAATTCTCTTTAACATACTCTCTATACAGATGCGATTTTCCAGCCATGTCAGATAACAGCATGGCAACACTGCATTTCAAGAAAAGCATAAGAAGGAAATAAAGATAAACGAATAGCAGTTATTGCTATTATAATAATAATATTATTAATTACTTCTCTTTTGTTGGCTGGATGAAGTATACTGCATCTAAATTGGGCAGTGGCTGTCTTCGCTTGTTTATGTCTTCCACCACTGCAGGGAAAATAAACATGTTCACTTCTACAGAATACAATATGCTCATGACTCATGAGGCATGTGACAATATCATTGTCACTCATAGTTTAGCCATAATTATGAATTATGACATTTAAAAGATAATGCAATACTGCCTTTGTTTCAGTTGATAGAGCTGGCAAAATCTTAAATTTGTACACTGTATTCAGATGAACAGTACCTTCAGTGGTACTAACATATAAGATGAGATGCATTGTTTGTGAAAAATCAACAAGGAATTCAGAGTAGAACCGTTATGTAAGATTAAGAACCAAGGAATTCACATTTGATCAGATTGGCCTTTGTATCTTACATGAAATCCCTTCTTCTGTTAATTCAGCCATCTTGCATAAGTGTGACATGATTCTAACCGTCACTTTGTCCATTATGAGTACCTATAAAACTGTGTGTCAAACACTAACAAATAGGAAAAAAGATAAACATAACTGATTCAATAAGAGAAAAGAAAAGGTGCCGTAACATATTACTATTCCCATGGTTACAAACAATAATAATCAAATATTCCAAAACATAACTAGAAAAAATTAGGACTGTTTAAACTTCAAATCATCACCACTAGAAGTTGTGATATATACCTTCCAAATTGATTTCGAGTCCGGTCTTTTTGCTGATCTGATCATTTCATACAGTAGTCCTGCACAGTATAGGGAAAATAGTGATTAGAATAGATAAGATATCATCAAAGCTTAAGCAAATGAGAAAGAAAACAGCTAGTGGTAACTTCTGATACTATAGAACAAAATCTAACGGTTAAAGACAAGAGTTTAAGGTCAAATAATAACAAGTCTGTAATCTATTAGATTTGAATGTTCTAAAGTTTAACCTTAAGCGTCGGTAACTACATGGTTTTCTTATCATATCAGAAGAAGGGGTTAAATAATTACTGGAATGAATAAAAACTCTTAGATAACATCAAATTTGAGTTTCTACCACTATTAAAACCTCAAATGAGCTCCTTTGCTCTGAAACAGTACCAGAATAAACGAGACCACGTTGAGTTTTTAAGCTCATAAACAGCTCTGTACTTTTACTTTCATAACTTTTCATTAAGAATCAAACATAAGCTCTCTAATAATTCTAAAGCAAAGTTATCAATTCACTAGATTAAATGAGCATCATTGCTCTTCTAAAGTTTCATGCAAATGAATATCACTCCATTTTATGATATCTATCCTTATACAATATCTGAATATCTAATGACAAAATGAATCCAAAGGAAAATCAAAATCAAACTGAAACACACAACTCTATAAACAACATCACCAATTTCAAACAAAGATCAAACACTACCGCATTCACTGAATTAACCTAATCACAACCACAATTAACCTATAACGTACGCATAAACACACAACAAAATACATATACGAGTGAAATTGCAGATAAAAACTCACGATCATGGCTAATTTCTTTGAATTTTTTTTGCTCGTTGCCTCCTTGGAATGACGAATCGAAATCCGATATCGACATATTCGATTGAAAATGCAAACTACTTGAATTGATCGAAGGAAAACCTCGAAATTGAACAGATCGAATCAAAGAGTTGATTAATGGTGGATGAAGGATGAGAATGAAGGTGAATTAAAGGGGTAGAAATGTCTGACCCGTGGGTAACCCGAATTGCACCAGAAATTTCGTAAAATTATTATTCGTTTTGAATAACGGTCATAGGGTTGGTTGGTTCCTTAGAATTAGAAGGTTTTTTTATACGACAGAAAACGTGATATTTTGGAATTTTTTTAAGTTGTTGGAATTTATGGATTTCCTTTGATTATGTAATAAGTTTTAAACTAACAATTAAATAACCACGACGTGTGTGTGTAATATATATAGGGTAAGGTTCAAATGAGAACCTTACCTTATTGTAAGAACTCTTTAACTAATTTTCATCCATTGATTTAATTATTGAAGAACAAGATCATGCCATGTGTCTTTCTTTTTTTTAAAATAGAAAATAGTAATTTAGACATTTTGCATAACTCTTAAAAAGTCAAAAAATTCAGATTTAATATGGTGGTGACAAGTGTCACCATCTTTTAATTAACCTTAATTTTTATTTTTATTTTTAAAAAGTTTACCCCTATATTTTTAAAACCTCTATAACTTTTTTATACATTGTTATTTTTTTAAAAAAAATTACACCATTAAACTTGTCTTATTTTTCTCTTTAATTCTACTATAGTATTGAAAATTTTTTTATTTTTTTTTTCGAATGTTAGATGTTACAATAAATTACATCATGTTTATATGAATTCAAATCCTAATATGCTACGGTTCTTAAAAGTTACATTGATTTAACAACCACAATTAAACTAATATAACATAAGGGTTACACTACACTAACATGATGGATGTAGTCTTCTATGGTGATGCAACATAGTCCAATAGTTAGTTACAATAAATTACACAATCTTCATTCGATTACAAATCTTAATAGTTACAGTGACTTACATCATATTGTAATATCTTGCAATAAATTACAACAAAAAAACATATATAAACGTAAAAAATACACATAAATGTATAAACATTATAAACACAATAGTTTGTTACAATAAAGTTCATGTAACAGAAACAATAACTTACAAATAAATTTCATTATGTTTATTTTGAGTGTAAAGTTCTAATGATTACACTAAATTACAACATATTTCAGCTTATTTACAGTGAGTTACATCAAACAGTACGTGGTAACAAAACTTCAACACTGAAATTTAACCAAAATTAAACCATGTAACTACACTACCGTGAAGGAATTAAACCATCGAAGAACAGGTGACAATGTTACATCGAAGAACATGTAACTACACTACCACAAGTTCTTACTATGAATTACATCGAAGAACAGGTGACAATGTACAAAATTACATCTATGAAATGGCGACTACCTCCTTCGTGTATTTATTTGAACTTTATCATTCACTTCCTTCGTGTGATTGTACTGCATCAAACTCCATAATTCTCTGTTCCTATAATTACATCTATGAAATAGGGATTACATTTCATTACGATGTAGTTATCAACCGTAATTACACCATTCCTATAATTACATCATTTTGTAATTACTTACAATGAATTACATTGATCAAACAACATATATAAAAAAACAAAAATATAACAAACAGACAACACTACGTCATGTAACTACACTAATATAACAAAACTTCAACAATGTAATTAAATAAAAAATAAAATAAAAAACAATTACAAATTAATAATTCCGTTTACATCTAATAGTGATATAACAAAAGAGTATTACACTGTTCTACATTACTCTAGTTTTGCAAAAAAAAAATCTAGTTACACTATTAATATTATACTAATGTAACATTTAGCAAAGTTGTAACAAAAACATCTACTTACACTATTAATTACCTGATATTACACCACTCCAACTAACAGTGACACAATCATTACAACCAAACGACTTCACATCAATGTAAACCAATGTAAGATAATGTAAATCAATATTAACCAATGTAAATCAGTCTGTAAAACAAATGACATTAAATAATATAACTAAACCTCAATTATTTCAGAAACCTAACAGCCAAAACAACATTAAACCATGTAACAATCAACAATCAAACCATTTTATTTTTAAAATGTCAAAAGTGAATCTCTAATAGGCTATCACTTTAAACAAAAATTGTCTAAGACATTGAATCAACATCTGTATGAATCATATTAAAATAATTTTTAAATGATTAAAACACTAACATAAACCAAAACAAATAAACAGAGAGACAAATAATTCAAACACTAAAAATAACACACACTATAAAACAAGAAAAACCTCATAGAAGTTGAGATTTTAATCGTGGTGGTGGTGTAGACAAAGCCGGTGGTGGCAACAAGGAGAACCCAGATCTGAATCATAAGAAAAACCCAATCGAAAGAAAGAACCCAAATCTAAACCGGGATGGTGATGGTGACAAGGATGTTGGAAGTGGTGGTGGTCGATATCACTCTAGATGGTGCGGTATTCTGAAACGCAACGATGGTGACAAAGAAAACCCAGATATGAACCGCAATGGTGGTGGTGACAAAGAAGATAGAGATAATGATGGCATTGGTGACAAAGATGACACACAGCGGTGGCGTGCAATGAACTACGACGGTGTGGTGGTGGTTGATGTAGATCTGGTTGATATGGTGGTGGTGCAATTCAAACACAAAAAAAAAAAATAGTTGTTGTTTGAGAGAGAAAGATGATGATTTATTATTGTGAATAAAATATTGATTTTATGGTATTGGAACATAAGATCTGACAAAAAGCAAAAAAAGTCAACAGAAAAGTACATAATGGCAAAATTACCTTTTTGTCCTTAATTAATCTATACAATTGAATTGAATCTAGATTATTTAATTTTAAATCAATGGTTGTGGTTGAGTTAAAGGGTTTTCACAATTACATAGGGTTTTCATATGAACTCAATCATATATATATATATATATATATATATATATATATATATATATATATATATATATATATATATATATATATATATATATATATATATATATATATATATATATATATAGTGTTGGTTAAATATACTATATTAACAGAGTAAGAGAGGATTAGGAGATTGCATAATTTTTTTATTTATACAAGTAACAAAAAAAAGAAAGTAGTTATATGGTTCATGTCATGATTTTGAAAACTTATCAGTCAAACCAGTCAGTTAGAAAATTAGGCTCTGTAATGGCCGCTTCTTCAAAGTTCAATTACCATTGGTTAGGCCACTTAACGATTGCTTACGCCTAGATTAGCAGGAAACAACATGGTAAAGTTAGATATTGTTTAATATTTAATGTAATTGAATTGAATAGTTGTCCAATATGATTATAATATTAATAATATAAGTCAAGAGGTGCAGTATACATGTTTGTTTGAGTTTATCGTGATATTTGATATTCGAACCTCATAGGTTTTTAGAGCCGAAGCCCCTAAGCAATGAGGATTATAAGGGGCAACACTGTCACACCCCCGCTAAAAGCGGAATCACGGGGATGTAACGAGACCGGGATCGTCATAACACATGGTAAGCGATAGAGAGCAATATAAATAAATGATGACATGCGTGTCATGACGACACCCGACAACAAGGGGACTTGTGTCGTGTTTAGTCAATGTCCACAACACATAGCCATAAACAACATGATAATGATAACACATATACACATATGATGAAAATGTAAATGTTAATTCCCACAACCCGGGAACAAGTTTCAAAAGTTGATAATTGTTTACATGCGTTAACATTGTTCAAAAAGATTGTTTATCAAAACATGAGCTAAGTCCCAAAAATTGCATCCTAGGGTCTCCACTAAGGCAGCACACCTAGATTCCTGGACTTGCATGATCACCTGAAAAGATATGCTTAAAACGGTCAACAAAATTGTTGGTGAGCTCGCAGGTTTATGTAATAAAAATGTAAGTGATGCTGTAATAAATAAGCGCGTCGGAATACCGTGAATACAGTTATTACACAAGTAAATATCACATGACATGAGCTTTGCAACCAAACCTAGCGACGTACACAAAGAAATTGTCGGCATATATTCACCCAAGGGCCCGTTCCTGGCCACTGATGGTACCAACTAGTATACCATCGAACGAGGATGGGGGTGTCAACCCAGTAGTACTACCAATACCTAACCGTCGGTTCCCACACTGGAATTAAATAGTTGCAAAGATAGAACCACACAGCAGACCCAAGCATGTATCAAATAGTACTTGCAACACAGTATCACGTTGATTCCTTGTATGTAAAATATATGTAAGTGTACAGCATAAAAATTGTGTAAGCGTACTTTTCCCCCAACTTGTAAATGATTGAAATATTGTATAAGCGTAAAAAGGGGCCACGAAACTCACTGGTTAGGTGGTAAGTATGTATGAGCGATGTATCCCAAATGTTGAATGCAAATAAACAGTCAAACACCTATTGACAGTTATTGTATAGCATTAATGATATGATATATGTATAAGCGCGCAATAATGATGGGTCGGTTCGGGTCGTATCGGATGGGTCACGTACAACACACACAGACTGACACACGTACTAGATCTTATGTAGATCCAAGTACAAGACATTGTCGCCACTAATGATGATGTTTTAATAAAGTATCGTTGTTATTGAAGAAACATTGAATAAGTGTCAATAGTTATAAGTCAATTCGATCGTTGTAAAAGCGTTAGTTAAATTTGCTCAAAATAATTTCTGTCCCCTTTCTCGCGTTGACTTTAATTTTCGTGGCCAAACAATGGCATTATTGTGTTAGTGTTACCTCGACACCACACGACATACTCACGCCACGCACAAGGGTCAAACACAACAAGTTCAGTCGCATACAAGGCCAGACGCACGACTCAACCTCCATTCGTGCGAATCAACCCTCAATCGTGCGAATCAGCTTCATTCGTACGATTGAACCTTCATTCGTGTGATTGGCCTTCAGTCGTACCACACAACACCCAATCGCACGACTCAACTTCCATGCGCACGAATCAACCTTCAATCGTGCGAATTAGCTACTTTCGTACGACTGAACCTTCATTCGTGCGATTGGACCCCAGTCGTGCGAATCGCATTCATTCGCACACATTCAGTCGGTCACCTGACTCAATCGCACACAAACACTCAATCGCATGACTCAATCGCATACACTCATTCGCACGCATGACTCAACCGCACACAGACACTCAGTCGCACAACTCAGTCGCACGACATGCCTAGTCGCACAACTCAGTCGCGCGATTGACTCAGACGCATGATCCAGTCGCACGACTCACTCAGTCGCACGGCTCAATCGCGTGGATGACCCAGTCGCCCAATCTGCAGAATCGCGACTGTGGTCGGGAGGAGCAGCCCCCGAGCCGCTCTAAACACGGGTTTTACACCACAAGTACCTCCAGAAACACTCAACAAACATACACAAGCATAAAACACAAGCAAAGAGACCTCACACGCACCCATACGACCTTGTGTGTTCGGGTTGAACCCGAACACCCGAAACCCTAGTTTGGACAGCCGTGAAAAGGCTAAGAAATGGACAACCAAAGACAACTACCTGCTAAGGAGGGGTAGTCTAAGCTGTAGATGATGACAAGACGAAGAAAACGAGACCTCTCGGGTCGGATTTGGTGCTAAGATGGTGTTTTAGTGTGTGAAGAGGAGATGAAGATGAAGAAGATGGTGAAATGGGGGATTAGGGCTGGAAAAGGGGTATTTATACCCAGCCCAAGTTTCCAAAATTACAAGTTTAGTCCCTGCACTTAACCCCCGAGTTTTCCCAAATTTTGTTCGGTTGAAAAACGACTTCGTTAGGTGTTTTATTTTAATTGTAAAAGTATATTTAATGTTATTATGACTTAAGAAATGGTTATATTAAAACATTTATTATATTTATAAAATGATATATTTAGCGTTTTCAAAATGAAAGTTTTAAAGGTCTTTTTAAGGTTCACACACGATTTTCAACGAATGCACACACAACGATAATATTGCACACATGATATCCACATAATGAGTCAAATAATGATGAGGAATGACCAAATATAGAAAAGATGGCGGACAAACACGTCAATTGACGGACCTTGGGGTGACGGATGTCACAAACACCTCCTTGCAGTGGCGGAACTAGGAATTTTTTCTTACGGGGTCACTAGTTTTTGGTGATTAAATTTATAACGAAACAACATAAAAATTTTAAGGTTGTCCGATCGGGTCAGTTCGAGTCGGAATAGACATAATTAAATTGCATTGAAGATGTTAACGAAAATACAATAACAAAAACTATATAAAATTTATATAATATAGTTGTTCATAATACTCAAGGTTAATTCAATTTATAAGTTGAAATAAACCAATCTTGGTTCTTATTAAAAGACTCTTGTGAAATTACTTAACACTTCTAGCTCCTTACCAAAGTGATTAAGGAAGTCATGGAAAGAGTAATCCAAGCCATAAAACTGTGGGTTGAATCGAAGTGTTTCTGATGAAGCATTGAGGTAGGTGTTTGGTGAATTTGAGGAACTAATTTGGCGAATAATATGTAATCTTTTCTTATGTAATTCTAGCGAAGATGAAGATTGTTGTTTCACTTTAAAGAAATACATAAGTTATTAGGTTTAAATTTATCTTTTTACAATAGCTTTCTTATATGACGTTTTAGTTTTGTTTCCATTAAGTATTTGTGAAGAAAATGCATCCCATACCACTAAGCATTAGATCCTTAAAAATCCTTAATGGTTTTAAAAACAAACGATGTATGTCAATTTACATAATAAGCATAAGGGAGGTTGGTTGACTAAAGAAAGCTTACTTAAATTTGGTTTCATTAACAACAAGAAATTCTCAAGAATATTCATAAATAATTTGGCTGTAGGTTGGATGGTGATGATGGGGGCTGTTTCAAAGGTGGAGAGGGGGGTTGTTCCAAAAGTGCAAAGATGGGAAATTGGGAATTGGATGGGGAGGGTTTGGGCCTAGGTTATAATGTATTAAAATTAAGGGTAAAAGAGTAATTTTACAAATTAAAATGAGTGAAAAATAAAACATGCTACAAGGATCGAACTCGTGACTTGCGCTCAGTTCGAACACGGTGTTAACCAGCGAACCAAGACCGAATTTTGGTTTAATTATGAAACTAAAAATATTAAGGGTTCACATCCTGAAAAACTATGGGTTCACACAAAATTTCGGCATTATACGTTTCACTACCCACTCAAAAATCAATGGGGTCACTTGACCCCGTTCTTATGGGGGTAGTTCCGCCCCTGCCTCCTTGGCGAGAGTCCGGACAAAATGCCTCTAAGTTTTTAAAATTTCACATGTGAAATTCAAATGTGAAAAAAGACTATATTGAAACAATTATATTCAAATTTTAAATAAAGGCAATTTCCATCCATCTCCAAAAATGATTTTCTGAACATTTTAGGCAAACTTTCTTCTTCTAGTTCATGAATTCGCACACAAAAACATACTTGTTCTTAATTGGATAACTAAGTTCTATTCAATTTTTTGTATTCGGCTTGAACCATTACTTAACTTCAATTTAAGAGAATCACGGCTCTCAATTTCATTAAGGCGTTTGATCATTTAAAAATATGAATCTTCCACGTACATATCAAATCTTAACAAAATCTTGTTGGGTCTAGATTCTTCTCAAGAATTGGAGGGAACAATGCTAAGGTCGAAGTAGAGAATACAAGGAAATGGAGGCAATGCTAAAAATAAATCAAATCTCAAACAGACCTTGTCGAATTAAAGCTAATGTTATCGAAAAAAAGGGAAATGATGTTGGTTGGATTAGATCCCAAACAAATCTTGCAACTTCATCGCTCAAACTTCAAACTATTACTAACTTTATCCTAATTTCATTTCAAATTGATTAATAAAACATAATTATGACAATACTAACGTATTAAAGATAAAATTTAGGTAGCCCGTAATCGAAATCTAGAAACCTCTGTTGCAGCTCACGTACTTTCATCGAGTCCCCAAAACGCCACCATACACTCTTTTTTTTCTCGCAACAATCTCTAAGTCCGCTATTCGTCGTTCAAAATTTGTTCGATCTTTGCCAAAGGTAATCTATCTAGGGTTTTGAAGTTCGATTTACGACGTTTTTTTTTCAATAATCAGTTACGGATTTGATAAACGGGATTTCGATCGGGTTTAAATGCTTGATACTGCTTTTACGTTGATGAATTTTGGTTTATGACTGTATGTAATTACGTTCGATTGGGTTTATTTTTAGTAATTGATCTGCTTGTTCAATTTGCTGGATTGCAGATCTTATTAGATTAAGATGCTCGATCATGATGTTTAAAGTTTGGTAGTTTGTCATGTTGGTGATGATTATACCTAATTGATCTTGTTGATGTTTTCTTTGTGATGTAAGGATCGGAGATTGATATCAGGTGAATGGGTATGCTTGTACTTTAATTTCACTTTTGGTGTTTGAATCGTTTAGTTGGAATATCTTCAATTTCACTTATTTAGTTTGAATGGTTATGTTTAACACTTCTATGACTATACTTTTGAATCTTTGATTAGGTTTATTAACAGATGTTTGAAAATCTATATATGTTTAAACTGAAAGTGCACTTGCGTCCATCAATTTGAGGTTGGTCACAGGAAGATCATAATATATCTGATCTTCACTTGTAGAAGAGGTTACGCAATCAATGTATCATAGTTTTGTGAGGATATGTTGCTATCGTTAAGAAATACCATACATTTGACCTTTTGTTACAATATTAAGATACCTGCTACACATTTTGATTCCACTTTACCTTCTCCAACAGAGGAAATGAATCGAAAGGAAAATGATGAGCGTTAAAGGGTATATAAGGCCAGAAGACAGAGATGTGAGATACACCCAATGAGTGTCTTTTTGTGAGATTATGCAGTGTGTAAATAACATGTGTTTAGAATTTGGAGCCATCAATGAACATTACCAAGTCTTAACTAGATGCCATTGAGTCCATACTCTTTTTTTCCAAGATTCTGGGTTTTTAGTCATAATGCAAGTTTCCTTGCATATATGTGTAAAATGCATTTCCTACATGATTGATTGGGTCTGTATTTGGTCCACAATCCGATAAAGGCATTGGATGTTCTCTTAAAATTCTTGGAATTGGTTGTGATTTTTTAGGGAGAGTTTGAAGATCAAGATGCAAGGTGGGAGAGGAAGAGGTAATCCTTTCTTTGGTTTTGGTGACCCTTTTGCTAGTTTTGGTGGTATACCTGATCTCTTTGGAGGAAGGGACCCGTTTGATGATCCTTTCTTTACACGCCCATTTGGTGGAATATTCTCGTCTGGCCCATTGGGGAGTCCTTTCATGGAGTTTAATCCATTTGGATCAAGCTTCTTTGGTCCAAGAGCAAGCCCTTTCATGGTTGAACAAGCACCTAGAATACATGAAAGCAGACCTTCATTGCCAAATAATTCAAGGGGACCAATTATTGAAGAACTGAACTCGGATGATGAAAAAGAGCAACCTGATGCTGAAGACAAAAAGAACAAGAATTCTGGTGAGCATAGGCCTGAGGTACAACCTTACGTTGTGCATCCTGATGATGACGTTGAAGGTAAAGTGTGATTTACTCATTGCCTCTATGAGTACAGCCCTAAACATCTTTTGTGTGTTTAAAATAATTAATTGCTCTTAATTTATGATAGCCAATGTTGAAAGTAGAGAGCCAAGACAGACGCAATTTGGGAGTGAGCTGCATATGATGAATAATGTGTACTCAAATCCCCAAGCTCATAGCTTCACCTATCAAAGCTCTACTGTTACGTATGGAGGTTCTAATGGAGCCTATTATACTAACTCTATTACAAAACGGACCGGCAGTGACGGAGTGAGTAAATAATATTTTTTTTCTAAAAAAGCTTCTTTTGATATTGTCCTCGACTCTAATGACATGCTATCTTGTGTTTCAGTTAAGATTTGAAGAATATAAAGAAGCTGATTCAGTTACAGGCCAAGCAGCTCATAGGCTTTCAAGGGGAATTCATGACAAGGTAAGTTGCTCATGCTCTGTGGGCTAATAAGTTTATTTTGTGCATCTCACTGGACGAACAAAACTGTTTCTGTGGTAGGGGCATACGGTTACAAGGAATCTGAAATCAGATGGTAAGGTGGATACAATGCAAGTATTGCACAATATCAGTGAAGGTATTTAATATATCTTGTATTATACAATTACAATGCATTCAAAGGGATATACAACAGTGAGTATTAATGTGGTTGGTTTTGGGTGTGTGTCAGATGAACTTGATGGCTTTGAACAGGTTTGGAAAGGAAAAGCTAGGAAACATCTACCTGGCTGGACTGGTGAATCTAGTACACTTGAGGGTATGAGCTGCCAGTATCCTTTATTATATTGTCATCTAATAGAGTTAACCTATTAACCAACATGTGTGTACGGTGTGTCCTCTGATGTTTTAGGGTTAGGTGAGCCAAGAAGGGGTGGTCGGGCACTTCCATCAACAGAGGAAATAAGGAACCATGGAAATTCCTCCGGCACACATGTAGGTGTGAGAAGGAGATCAGATGGCGGGGAGCAAGCTCAATCATCAAAGATGAGGAGAGTTTAGATAAATGGGTTCTTGTAGTGCAAGTTGCAGTCGCGATTCAAGATATATTCAGATGATATATTTCTAGGGAATGGTTATGGTTTTGGGGTGGGTGGTGGTGACTAGCAGCTTATATTTTGTCTACATGATTATCGATAGGTTTTCATCGTTAACATCCATGAAAAATAAGACACTTTGTACTTCTATAATATTGGCTGGAGGCATTTAATGTTGTCTTGCTTTGCATATTAAACTGGAAAGTTGGCAGCTTTAAAAGTGATTAGTTCATTTTATTTGGAGTATAAATTAAGGATGATGATGAACCCATCTGATCCACCAATTTTTCTGATTCCAATACATATTTAGCAAGGGCTTCAAGTGTTACCATTTTCCATATAGAGCTGCTGTCAGTTACATTTATGACTTCTTGCTAGGTGTGCTACTTGTGGTAACGTAACTGGAAACAAGCAAACTAACGATGCAATTAGATTTTTTCATATCATTCATCAAAGCGCCATTTCCATTTCAAGGCTTTAAATCGTTCAATTTACTTGCACAAAACTGATAAATAAAGAACATTGTACATAGAAAAGGAAGTTACAATTTACAAGAGAATCATGGGGTGATGCTTATTGTTGATGTACAAACTTAACAAACTAACAGGAAGCTGCTGGTAATAAATAACAAAAAGCTCCACAAAAAGATGCAATGAACTTGTGGCCAAGATCACTTGTTTCTCCAAAGATTCTTCAAGCAGGAGATACGGGAGAGGGCTGTCACCTTTTGTGGTGGTGCCGCCAAGCGGCTGGTTGTCTGGATTGTGAGAATCGTTACTTTCAGGAGCAAGTGGTGGCCGACTGTCATTGCTGGAAGGGCCACCAGCGTTTGACTTTGACCTGTCCCCATTTGAAGCATCACCAGTATCTTCTCTATTATCTTTTGGTTCACTAGAGTCACCACCACTGCTGCCATCATCGTTGTTAGCCTTTGGGATACCTGGAACCAGGTCTTCTCTAGCTTCTACACCAACCCGTCTCAGGTGTAACTGTAACCATGTTCTTTAGAATGTTTAGAGACATGCTAATTATGAAATCTTATCGGTATAAATAGTAATACATGTTACCTTAAGATGAAGATTAATTTCATCTGGGCGTGAAAGAAATGGAAAATCACCACCACTTTTGATGTCTGCTCTTCTTGCACCGGGATACCTTTCGCTTACTTCATCTTTGAGTTGTTGTGGGATTGCACATTTGTCGTTTGTCTTTAAGAAAGAAAAAAACTTAACATAAGTATCGTTGTAATAATAAAGACAATCAAGATATTTGAACTAATAAATGAATATTGCTATGAGTTACCGAAGCATACGTCGATTATAGTGATCACAGAATCTGAAACCATAAGGGGTCCAATTGATGCAGCATCACTTGTTAAAGTCAACCTTGAAGCCAAATCCTCCCTTGAGAGGGTCTCAACCTGCATATTTTGCAACTTTAATTACTTGGTAAAAAAGTTGAATTATGATTCAAAATTATATCCTTTTGTAATCATATTAACACATTAATTACTTGTAAAAAGGAGGATTAAAAGTAGTTCAGGTTGGCGAAAGCAAGAGATCCCCTTAAAAATTATTAATATTATCTATTTTACGCATTACACATCCCCACAGATAAAGACTAAAATGGCAAACCAAGAAACACAATGACAAACCACCATGTCATTCTCCCTTATACTTGACAGTGTGAGGAACCGCGTAAACAAAGTCAAGATCAGAATAATGGTAGTGAGGGCGCGTATATTTGTACTTTAGCAGAGGTCATAACCAACGCAATAAATTTCTTGTTATTAATAGTTTATATATATCCTTTGTGTTTTTAAAGAAATTTAGCAATTCTATTCAAAATAAAGGTTTAGGGTTTAAGATAGTAAACTACATCAATAATAGTCATATTGCAGCTACAAACTATCAGAAAATAATTAAAAAGGTTGTGACTTAAAATTCTCACCTGTGCGACAACAAAGTCTACAGAATCAGCAATAAAAGGTTCATGTGGACCACTCGGGATTCCTGTTAAAATGTATCTTTTCAGCAGAAAAGAAGGGGTCCAACTAACACTGCAACAAGATGGAAACTAGTTGGTATTTATTTTTAGACTTCCGTTTTACAGGTAGCGAATTGGGTCAGCTGGGTTGGTTAACAGTCAAATCAGCCAAGTCGGGTTAGGCTGGACCTGCAAAACTTTTATCATTCATTTTTTTATAATCACTTAATTCTTTAGACATGATTATAAATACTACATTATAACAATAAAACATAACCGTATTTTAATAAAGTGATAGGAGGTTTTGTGTACTTATACACTTTTAATGACTTTTGACCAGTCTTGACCAGAATTTTTTAGTTAAATCTTTTAGCTTAGATATTTTGACCCCTTAGAGATAAAACATAATCCAAACCAACCACTTGCTATTAAACGCAAGTTAGCGGTTGATTTTAATAGATTATATTGTATGAGTAGTTGAGTACATACACAGGAGCCCAGGGCATGGCGGCTGCAAAATATTTGGTTTCCAAAAACGTATTTGAGAGTACCAATGACTTTACTCGCCGTGGTCTGTGCTGTGCAAAAAGAAGTGCTAAAAATCCCCCTAGCGATGTGCCATAAAGATGTATCTGTTACCAAAGACTTCTAAAATTAATACGCACGCTAAAATAACAATATAACAATAACGATCATTATAATTATAATTATAATTATAATTATAATTATAATTATACTTATAATTATAATTATAATTATAATTATAATTATAATTATAATTATACTTATAATTATAATTATAATTAAACTAACAGCAACAAAACCAATAGTATACTTGTGTTAATATATATGTTTAACATATAGTGGCTGGAAATCTTACACGGTGGACATCAATAACATCCAAAAACTTCTCAAAAGCTTGCACCCACTCATGGTTGTTCCATACATGAGGAATATCAATAGAAATCACTCGATAACCCTGAGAAAGGAAAGAAAATAACAAACATTCAAAAAAATATTTTTCCTGACGAGTATGCTTAAAACCAAAAGGTAAAAAAATTTTGCAATCTCAACTAACAATTTCTAATACAATTGTCGAAGAAAAGAAATGAGCATAAGTTCAAGGAAAAATCATGTATACCTAAAACTTCTTTTATATCCTTAAAATTTTAACTTATGTTGAATAAATTCTCAATGGAAATGTAATCACTGGAGCTTCACCTTCATTGATAGTGCCATGATTTGTTTGTAGTAAACATCAGCAGTACCAGCAATGCCAGGAATACATATCAGTGGAGGCACTACTTTGGGACCAAAATCATAATATCTCCATTGCTTTGTGCCAATCTGAAACAAATGTCAAACTAAAAGTTATACTAAATGGAAAAGAAACCCATATGAAAAATGGTATTATGAGGGGCTCACCAACCATTGTAAAAGACAAAAAGAAAAAAATGCCCCATATCATATCTAAAAAGAGTTAAAGTATATACTATATAGAACAAAAGTGATTACATCAAATTGCATAACTTGCCTTTAGTTCATTTCTTTTATGCCTAATACTTGAATGGTTAAAAGAGTATCACTTTGCCGGGGGTCTCAATGGAAGCGACCTCTCTCTTCTTGCCCCCACCCTACCCTACCCCTCCCAGACCCTAAATAGTAATGACTATGTGTGTGATGTACTGGGTATGTTTGTTTTTTTTGCTAAGGGAAGTATATTGTTAATGTCCATATTTATCGTTATTACATCAAAATAATGAGAACAATGAAAAATAAATTCTATCGCAATCATATATCTTATATGTCAATTCAGGACATATATGGATACCTAAGGATGATTTGAGTTGCTTTTAACAATCACTCACACAAAAGATTAATTCTAAAAATACCAGAATCTGCAGCCAACTATATGTTTTCCACAACTTTATCATAGCTAAATCCATCCTCATACTCCAAAGTCAGACAACTCGAAGTTTCAAAACTCTTTTTTTTCCATTAAAATGCAAAGTAGTACATCAAAATCTACAACTCAAAGTCACTTTAACAGCCCCACTGAATGGCAAATTGGTTCATAATAACTCCATACCAGAAGAATAATTAACTAATGTTTGAGCCATCAGTTGAAACCTAGGATTCCTCCAAATACAAGATTGATAATGTGGCACTGATTTTAATACAAACCTAACACCAATATTTTACATCTATATTATAAGGTCTATTGTCTATGATTGATATCTCCAATTGAAAGGTGCAATTTAGCCCATATCATCTTAAAAATCGATAAAACAGCTCCAATTCAATTGAGCTTCAAACTGCAGAACACCCACATCAAAATTAACTTTCACCGAGACAATACATCGAACAAGTGATGCTCAATAAAAACTGCACATAAGACTTATCAATCGAAACCAACTGAACCACTGATTTACCCAATTGAGAACATATGTACAATCATAATCAAGTATAAGATCAAAACAACCCATAATCAGAAGAACTCACAGGGATCTTCTGGAGGGGAACCTGCGACTTGAAGTAGATGTAATCACCAGGGGCAGAGAACCCGCCTTTCATTGCTGATTTTGATGATGATCGTGAAGAAAGTAACTGAATTTGCTGCTCATTAACAAAGATTCAACTCAAGATTCGTTGATCGTGGGTTGATTGTGGGTTTGGTCATCGTTCTTGTTAAGGGGAATCTCGTTTTGTTTCAAATGATTGAAGAAGGAAGAGCTGAAGCACGTGATGGGTTCCCCAGATATGAGTGCATCGTGCAGGTTGACAGATAAGGGTTCAACCTAATTTGCACTGATTTGTAGAGTTGACTCTAATGTATGTATTTGTTGGTTTCTATATTCCAATCCCAAATATATACGAGGGTTTGATCTAATCTTAGTTGGGAAAACTTAGAGATACGTTATCGGGGATGAAAATGAGCCGGATTTGAGATAAGTTGTCTCGTATCTGATTATAAACTTGTGTTTTCTATCTGTATTTGTATAATTGGATACTTGATATTTAATACTTAAAGGATACATATTATTCAATACTTAGTGTTCATAAATATACTCGTAAATGTTAGATAAATTTATAATTTTATATGATTATATTTACAGGTTAGGATGTTTATCAGCGGAACCCTGATCTTCAAAAATTCACCTTATAAATTGACTTGAAATGCCAAATAGCTCATTACACTTTAGATATTTATATGTGGGATAACTTCAACATACTAGTAGTATAGATTATATAATAAATTAAGATACTCAAGTAATGGATTCGGCAATTGAGGGGAGTATCGCCTAATCCATCCCAAGTCTGTGAAAGTTTCTAAAATTGGTCTCATACCTCATCTCATATGTGTCCCTTTGCGCATGTTAATATTTAGGGTTTCGAGGTTTTGCCATCTAAGTATTAGCTTTTTACCATCCCTACATGTATAAAATATCCACACTTTAAGCTTATGACACTAGAGAATCTATCAAGGAGTTCTTGATCCAGTTTCTTTGATTCGGCTCTTAGAGAGATTTGTCATATATGAATCACTCGAGATCCACTAAAGATTGTTTCAAATGCGGTTGATTAGAACATAAAAGAAGTTTTTTGGTACTTGTATGGCCGTATACCTTAAGTTGATCCTCAAATCTTGTGGATCATTATACTCTTTTAGTTTGATAACACAAAACCTACATATTCAAAAGTAATACTCTCTCACCGGTTTTGATTGTTGAAGAGTGTTCTCAATCATATATTTAAGTTATATTAATCGCATGCTTAGAATTGAATAGGCAAGGATCCTAAGTGCTAGGAAGTAGGAAACAAGTAGTTATGGTTATGATTAAGTATTTATATATAGAACATTGTGTCCAACATTCACTTAACTACGTTTTAAAGTTCCATGTAATTTTCTAACATGTTGCTTCCACAAAAATTTTGATTGATGCTTTTGTATAGTACAATCAACTTACAATATTCAACAATCCTAATTCTTTATTATTATTAACTAGATGACACGCCGCACGTTGTTGCGGGCGTGCGGTCGTTTAACGCCCTCGTTTGGACACTCTTGTCTTACAACACGGGCGAACCAATTTTTAAAAAACTTAAAACTTCACACAATCGCTTCAAAACTGAACATAGTCAAAATTCTGAATGTAAAACGTTAATAACATAGAATCATAAAAAATAAAAACAATAAGATAGACAACGATAGACATAACTTTAATTAAAGCACCTAAAAATTAAATGTTTAAAAAATCATGACAATGAACACAACATTAACAAAAATTAATAATTTAAAACTAATAAAAAGAACAAAACATAAACCTTAACTTTAACAAAAGCTATAATAATTTAAAAGCTAAAAACAGAATATATTAAAAGGTTTTCATAAATACTTTAATAATTTAATTAAAAAAGAATATTTTAAATATATATTTAATAGCAATGATAAGGTGTTGTAGTCTATGTGTAATATGTATTTAATGGATATTGTGATAAACATGTAAAAGGACAAATTACTCTGGTCAAAGTGAAAAAATATTTAAGTTTCTTGTAGTTAAATTTGTCTTTTTATATATAGTATAATTATTGGTACATGTGGATAGGGTGATTGCACTAGTACTACTGCTTAGACTGTTCCCAACGCTACAACTCATCCTTCCCACAAACAGTCCTAATCAGCATGTCACATCAGCTTTCCACTCACTTTCACTCATCCTTCCCACAAACACTTTTTACCCCCAACACTATCCTTCCCACAAACACCTTTATTTTTCCACCTCATATTTTCTTTATTAATTTACTTTAAATAAAGATTTTTAAATTATTGTAAATATATTTAATTAAAATAAAATAAAACAAACAACGTAAAACAATAAAATAAAAACGACGATACAAAATTAATAGATAGAAACAATAATAAAGTGAAGTGTTGTAGTGTTTGTGGTGTACATTGTGGTATTTATACAAAGTAGAAAAAACTAGCCGTTATAAAAAAGACAATAAAACTAGCCGTTAGAAAAAAGACAAAAAACTAGTCGTTTGTAAGGATTCCTGAAGTCTGATGCAACCCAAAACAGCCTAAGTGTCTCAGCAATATGCACTAGGTACTGAAGTGAAGAATGCTTCGGAAGTTTTACACAAAGCATTAGAAAATACTCTAAGTGTAAAATCTTCCGAAGCCAAGACCAATATCTTCCGAAGCCAAACATGAAGTCTTCCGAAGCTTCAGAGACAAAGTCTTCCGAAGCTTCAACCTATAAAGACAGATTTCTTCCGAAGACTTTTAGTACACATGCTTTATCTGATGTACTGTTCCATAAAGCACCTTTTCCGCTGCATCTCTGTAAAGTCACCAACTTACATGAGTTGGTGAAAAGGACCTTGCTTTTGGTAACTGTACATTGAGGTCTTGAGTCTGTAACTTTCCACTTCATGTACTTTATCCTTTTTATAATGTATAAGGATGTGAGCTATGACATGTCATAGTCACAAGGTCAAAAGGCAGATATGCCTTTTGATCCTACAATTGATTTTGTTAGTGTCTAGTCAATTGTATCCAGCTGGCTTTCAAAGTATAGCCGGCTGTAGGTTGTAGTATAAGTATTTCAAGTTCTTGTATCTTTCTTTATGCTTTGTAACACTTGTAAAAGAACTTGAGAAAGCAATATACTGTCTCCTTGAAACCCATACTCTCTTGTTCTGTCTTTGCTTTACTTGTGTTCTTTGTATCACTTTGGTTTCCCAGTTCACTGTTTGATTAAAGTTTAGTTAATCTCCTCATTGTGTTGTTGTGTTGTAATTGTGTTTAAGCCCTTAAACGGTCCTGCAATTGGTATCAGAGCATTCCAGGCTCTTGATATAAGATCTAACCATCTTAAGATCCCTCACACACACAAAAGCTAAACTCTTCAAATGGCTTCCATCTCAAAGACTGATATGGAGACTGGAACCATGAACAAATCCCCACTGATCACTCTTGATGATTTTGACACCTGGTGCATGAGGATGGAAGGCTTCATCAGGTCTCTTGATTCAAGAATGTGGGAATCTGTTGAGAATGGACCTTTCATACCCAGCACCCCCTCTGCTACTGGTGCTGGTATGATTCCTAAAGATGTGGCCAACTACTCAGATGAAGATAGAAAAAGAGTAGAGATTGACAGGAAGGCCATGACTGCTCTTCAGACTGCTCTCCCAAACTCTGTATACAGAGGTTTTAAGAAGTAAGACAGCCAAACAGCTGTGGGATGCACTGAAGCTGATGTATGAAGGCTCCTCTGAAGCCAAGGAGAACAAGAAAGATCTTCTGAAGCAGCAGTTTGAAAATTTCACCTTCAAAGCAGGTGAAACCATGACTCAACAATACTTCAGGTATGTTGAGATTGTGGATACCCTAGTGGATGGAGGAGTTCCTCTTGAGAACAGGGACATTGTAAGGAAGTTCATGTCCTCACTTCCTAGGCAATGGACACACTATTGTGTGGTGATCAAGAGGACTGAGAACCTTAAGACTCTTACTCTTACAGAGTTGTATGGGATTCTCAGTGGATACCAGATGGAGATGAACATGCAAGGTTCATCTGGCAACTCCAACAATCAAATGGGTTTAGCCCTTCATGTGGTTGAAAGGGACAGCATAGAACCCCAACATCATCTCATATGCTACCCTGACAACTCACGAAAGGGTCCTTTCATCACCTTCCCGGAGACACCAAGGGAGAACTTTACTCAAGGAAGCCCATTCCAAGAGACAAGTTCTTCTCAAGCCTTTGTGTCTGCAGATGAAAGCTGTGGGAATTATCTTTTCACTCTTAAAGACCTGGACTGTATCCATCCAGATGACCTGGAATACATGGAGATAGTTCAGCAGATGGCTCTCCTCACTCACAGAGCCAAGAAGTTCTACAAGAGGACAGGAAGAAGATTTCCAAGCAATGCTACCAGTGGTAAGTTTGGGCTGGATAAAAGCAAAGTTAAGTGTTACAACTGTAACCTTATGGGTCACTTTGCTAGGGAGTGTAAGGCACCTAAAGCAAATGGGGGCCAAACACAACCCAGACCAAACTACACTGACAAAGCCCCTCAGGCTGAGAAGACAAAGCAACATGCTGCTGTTGCTGTTAAGAGGGAGGCTTTGACTGGAGTTTTCAGGTGGAGGATGCTTCTCCAAACCAAGCACTGATGGCTGACCATGATGAAGCCAAGGTATTGGAACATCTTTGCTCCCCTGAATGCATTGCTAAAGTAAATAGATACAGGTCCTACAACCTAGAGATGAGATCTGATCTTGAGTCATTAAACATATTAAAATCTGATTTTAGAAAGTCTGAAAATGATTACAAGTTAAAGATAGAGGACTTGGAGAAAACCATTTCAGTACTAAAACATGAACATACAGATTTTAGAACTCAATCCAAGATCTCATCACTAAGTTGACTGAGTGCCAGGCTGAGCTTGTGATCAGCAAAGCCAAGGCAGAGAAGAGTGTTCTTGAAGAAGAGACCTTCAAGAACATGATATCCTCATCCCTGCACAACAAGGTTTGTTATCAAAATAGACAGGGACTGGGATCAAATGAGATAGCTCCTCCACACACAATCTTGTCTGTAAGATCTCCTAGGTGTGGAACTTGTGAAGATGAGCTTCCTCTCATAGATCCTGTAAGTGAGGATGATGAAGAAGTGATAGTGAAGAATTCCTCTGAGAAGAGTGAAGAAGAGGATTCTTCCAAGGGCCACTATCCTTCTGGGGAGAAGAAATCAACTGTGATGACCAAGTCCAAGAGAAAGAACTTGATCAGGAAGAGCAAAAGGAAAGCAAAAAAGGCTCAAGAAATCAAGGCTATTTTTAATGCCAAGCAGAAACAAGTGTTTATCTCTGCAGGTTTCAAAGTAGTAAGGACTGAAGACATCAACCAAGACTCCTCAGCTAAGAGTCATGGTTCTTGTTCAATCATCTCAGTACAAAGAAGAAGACTGAGCTGCTGTGTACCACTGCTGCACAGCCTGGACCATCAAACTCCAAGAACAGTTCACAGCCCAAAGGAACTGTCTCAGCATCTACCAAGATGAAGGTGGAGAAGGGATGTGACCAAAGCCAGTCTTGCTCTCAAAAGGAGACTTCTTTGAAGAAGAAAATGTTGTGTGTTATGTGTGAAAGTACTTCTCACATTGCCAAGGATTGCCCATATAATCCTAAAAGTACTGTCACATGACCAAAACAAAACTTCAAAGAGTCTCAAGAAGTCTCAAGCTTCGGAAGGAAAGTCTGTTTCCTTCGGAAGCTCCAAATCAAAGAAGAAGGTAAATGGAAAATTACCTTCGGAAGCAAAGTTGGTCTCGGAAGAAAGGAGTTCTTCCGAAGCACTGAAGTCTGCTGCAGTGACTGTAGATTCTTCCGAAGGATCAGTCATCAAAATTGTGAAGTTCCAAAAGCTTCTAAGGTTTTGAAGGTCAAGTCCAAGACTCCAAAGGTGGTGTGGAAGTCTAAGAAAGACCAAATGACTGAAGTTTCTCTATCAACAACAGCTGAAGATCCCCATAGTACAACCATAGGATCTATTACTGTTGCATTACCTTCTAGTACACTTAATGAGCCCAAGACAAGTAAGGCTTGGGTTTCCAAATGTAACTAATCATTTTCTTTGTGCAGGAACAGCTCAAGACAAACAGGAATGTCTGGATAATTGACAGTGGCTGTTCCAGGCACATGACAGGCAATAGGTCTCTACTTCATAATTTGAGAGAATTGATGGAGGACCAGTTGCTTTTGGAAGAGATGAAGGTGGTTACATTTCTGGAAGGGGCAAGGTCACAAATGGTAAGCTCAGCATTGAGAAGGTAAACTTTGTTAAGGAGCTTGGGTACAATCTTCTGAGTGTATCCCAATTTTGTGATCAGAGTCATAACATGCTCTTTACTGAGCATGAGTGCATTGTTCTCAAGCCTGGTGTGGTCATTCCTCATGAGCATATCCTGCTCAGAGCCCCCAGGAAAGGGAACATGTACAAGATGGATTTGCAAGAAACATCTCCCTCTGGAGAAGTTTCATGCTTTCTATCTAAAGCAAATAGTGATGAGTCTTTCCTATGGCATAAAAGAATGTGCCATGTAAACTTTAAGAACATGAATAAATTAATTAAACATGATCTGGTAACTGGAATGCCAAAGAAAGAGTTTACTAGTGATGATCATTGTGTTGCATGCCTGAAAGGGAAGCAACACAAGGTATCTCACAAGCCTAAGGAAAAGAACTCCATCACTACTCCCCTACACTTGTTACATATGGATCTCTTTGGCCCACCAGTGTAATGAGTTTAGGAAGGACCTCTTACTGTCTGGTGATCACAGATGATTTTACAAGATTCACTTGGGTCTTCTTCCTTAGAACTAAGGATGAAACCCCTGAGATTCTGAAGAATTTCATCTTAAAAGTTGAGAATCAATGTGATCACAAGGTCAAAACCATAAGATGTGATCAAGGAACTGAATTCAAGAACCAAATCCTTGATACATTTTGTGATGAAAAAGGTATTACAAGACAATATAGTGCTCCCAGGACTCCTCAGCAAAACGGAGTTGCTGAGAGGAGAAACAGGACACTTATTGAAGCTGCAAGAACTATGCTGTCTGACTCTAAACTGCCTATCACCTTCTGGGCAGAGGCAGTTAATACTGCTTGCTATGTGCAAAACAGAGTTTTAGTAGTTAAAACACATGGTAAGACTCCTTATGAACTTTGGCACAAGAGGAAACCTTTCATTGGTTTTCTCAGGTCATTTGGATGTCCCTGCACCATCTTGAATACCAAAGATCAAATTGCCAAGTTTGCTGAGAAATCAGATGATGGACATTTCATTGGATACTCTTCCCAAGCTAAAGCTTATAGAGTATACAATCTCAGAACTAGAATTGTTGAGGAGTCAGCCAATGTGACTTTCAATGAGCACACTCCTTGTGTGGCTGGTTCTGGTCCAGATTGGCTGTTTGATCTTCATTTAGTTACCAACTGTTTTAACAAATCTTGTGAGCATGTTTCAGGACCTGCAGAAAATCTAAATACAGGTGATCCTGATCCAAGATTTGAGCTAGGAAGACCTTCAACTCATACATCTTCAGCTCCAGTTGGAACTACTTCAGCAAATGAGGTTTCTATCAGCACAACAATGACAAATTCAACTGATACATCTGGCATGCCTTCAAATTCCAGCTCAGAGGCCTCTCAACCAGATAAAGACACCTCACTTGTAGAAGACAGCAATGGTGATGGTGATAGTGATCAGGAATTTCTAGTACGGGAGAGAGACATATGTGGATTAGTACAATTATTGGCATATTCAGGATTCCAAGAGAGACTGGGTCTGCCGATTGCTCTCGTTAACGACCACAAAGGCATACATAGAAGGCAGATGAGAGAAAGCGCTCGATGAACGATGATTGAAGGTTGCAGCATCTTTTTGATAAAGACAGCATTAGACCTGTACATTTTTGAAGCAGAATTCGGCCAGCGCGTCGACCTGGTACAAAAGGGCCATCTTACTTAATCCGAAAGGTCGACTACGACAAAAACGTAGTGATTCCCCTTGAATTTAAGAGATAGGGCAATCGCCCTACGAAATCTATGGTTATGCTTTTCCCATGGCCAGGAAGGTATTGGGCTGATAAAGCCCCAACTTACTGTTGGACGGCTTAGACGTGCTGCATAGAGCACACACAACCCATCACCGTTGGACATCTGCTTCTATCCTGGGCAAAATGAAAAAATTTAAATGAAAAAGGACTTTCCAGGTGAGCCAGAGTTTGATCAAGTCCAAAGTATAATCCAACTCTGGTGTCATGAAGGACCGCGAGACGCCTTTCTTTGCCCGACATACTCTGCCGTCGATGAAGACGGGGGCTTTGCTGGCTTGCTGGCTAGCGAGTTAGTATGCCTGTTGGCTTAAAGCTCTTAGCCTGTTTCGAATGCTAGATCGGGTTGGTGTTCAGTTAGCAAAGGGAGAGCGACTAAGCACCTTGCTCTTAGGACCCTTCAGTCAAGCTTCTCCAGTGAGACCTTTCTT
>CM046030.1:57991273-58071273 GCA_025215565.1 Flaveria ramosissima
TGGAGATGTTGTCACAGGGGTAAGAACAAGAGGACAAACCCATGAAGCAAATGTTTGTCTTCACTCTTGTTTCTTATCTCAGATAGAGCCTAAGAAAGTTGATGAAGCTCTAAAGGATGGAAGTTGGGTTGAAGCTATGCAACAAGAGCTTCTTCAATTCAAAAGGCAGAAAGTTTGGAACCTTTGTCCTCTTCCTCATGGGAAGACTACCATTGGAACCAAATGGGTTTTTAGAAATAAGAAGGATGATAGAGGAATCATCATCAAGAACAAGTTAAGACTAGTTGTTCAAGGATACACACAAGAAGAAGGGATTGACTACACTGATGTCTTTGCTCCTGTAGCAAGACTAGAAGCTGTTAGGATATTCCTGGCATTTGCTGCATCCAAGAACTTCAAGGTCTACCAACTTGATGTAAAGTGTGCTTTCTTATATGGAGTGATTGATGAGGAGGTTTATGTCAAACAGCCACCTGGTTTTGTAGATCCTGATCATCCTGATTATGTCTGCAAGCTTGACAAAGCTCTTTATGGGCTGCATCAGGCATCCAGAAAGTGGTATGAGACACTATCTGAGTATCTTTGTAAACATGGATACAGGAGAGGTACTATAGATGGAACTCTCTTCATCAAAGGATAGGGAAATGACTTATTGCTGGTTCAAGTATATGTAGATGACATCATCTTTGGTTCAACTAATCCAAAGCTCTGCAAAGACTTTGAGAAGCTGATGAAAGACAGATTTGAGATGAGTTCAATGGGAGAACTCAACTTTTTTCTGGGAATTCAAGTGAAGCAGGTTGAAGATGGCATTTTCATAAGTCAGTCAAAGTATGTTCAAGACATACTCAAGAGGTTCAACTTGACTGATTGTAAGATTGCTAAGACACCCATTGTCACACCCCGGGCCCAGATAGGGTGGGACGTCACAGACTAGCAACAACATATGGCAGCGGAAACAAACCATTATAAGAGCTCAAAGGAGAGAATATCACATGGCATTAAAGTTTTAAAAAGGTAACAGGGCTAAAGACACATCAAGCCCCAAATAAAGTTTTACAATCATCCATAAAAATGAAATTGTAATTGTTCAACACAGAAATATAAATTGTTCAATGTTTCATCAAGGAAATAAGCCAATGCCATGTCACGGGGATAGGTCTAGGTCTTCGAACAGCTAGGATCTCTTCAAACATTACCTGAAACATGCTCAAAAGAAAATTGTGTCAACTATAAAGTTGGTGAATTCAAGTGCTTAAAGTTCAAAAACAAAAGGACTTAATAAATCCTTCTTTGATTAAATGAAAAATAATCATTGTTTATCATCGTGGGAGAAATAAAATCATAATCAACCCTGCACTCAGTCCCCGGTTAGCCTCTTCTAAAGTTGTGTTTTACCGGATATTCCCGAAGGAAGAAACTGAGCCCCATACCAGTGAACCCTACCTGCCCGGATGGTTCACCATAGAATCTTAACAAAACTTGTTACATGCCACAACGATCCCTCAGGATCTCAGTGGGGTAACCTTCCTGGAACGGAAGCCACTGTGTGTGGGGGATTCCCCAAATAGATCTATCCATATAAATCAAGCGGTTCACGAAAGAATTAATGATCATGATATAAGAATTAGCAGGTAACCACAATCCCACATAGTATCATCAAAAAGCACAATCATAGTTCATAAAAGTAGAGCATGTTCCATCCCAAAACAGTAGTAAAAAGGGGGATCACTAGAACTCACCTTAGATATCAAGCAAAAAGAAATTCTTCGCGTGCCGGGATTGTCTCAAGTCTAGCACCCTAACATAAGTATATTAAGTGATTAGCTACTGCTATAAACCTATTTAAGGAGCAATAATAGTGCCTAAGACTTAAATGGACGGGTTCGGCTTTGATTCCGTTAGGGTTTGTATAAAAGGTTCCTTTTATGGAAAGTCATGGTTTTTCATGAAATCAAAGGTTTCTACATTACTAAACCAAGAATATATAGTAATTATGCCATTTAAGGGGGAAAATGAACTTATGGGAGTCGGTTATGAAGTTTTGCAAAATTTACAGTTTTGCCCCTGAAGTTTCAAAATTGACATTTTCTACCCTTAAGATTAGTTTCTTGCATTAAGTGACCTCTATACTTAAAAATCAGGTTCAAGACCTTAATTTAACTTAGTTTTAAGAGTTTATAACCAAAAGTTCAGTTTATGGTCTAGGTTTGCAAATTACGCTTTTAACGTTGCCGGTTACGGTAAAACCGAACGGTGTAAAAATGGTTATCTATGATTTCTTGCCTTTTTGAGTCTAAAACCAGTAGATGACTTTTTAAAGTCATTTTAATAAGTTTCCAACCTTTTAAATCAAAAATTTTGCCCCTAGAAGTTGAAAGACCCGTTTTTACGTTTAAACCGTTAAAATGCGTTTTTAGTCGGGTTTGACCATTTTAAAAGCTTGTTTGACCAACTATTTTACTTTTGAGGTTATTTTATCTTTTAACCTACTGGAAAATCATGATTTTTATAATTTGTAACATTTAACCCATTTATCGTATATTTTTCCTTAAAAACGCCTCTCGGTTTACACCCGGTTTCACTTAAAATCCATTTAAAATACCATTTGACCACTAAAAATTCTCATTAGCTCCAGAACACTTTATTAATCCTTAATGAACCTGGAATACTTTTTAAAAAGTTTATAGTTCAAGATTTCTTGTTTTTAAGTCCTTTTAACACGTTTTCGGGTCCCGAAAGTGACCAAAATGGGTCTAAACACATTATGTCTTTTGTTCCAGAGGTCAAACCATGTTATTAAACTTAATATGCACTAAAACTTACTGAAATAACAGTCCCAACACGTTGCCTAAGTGTTCTACACATACAAGGTTTCAAGAGGTAAAAATAAGCCATAACCGACCATTACACATGTGTGATTCATGGTACCTTAAGTTTAATCATTGACAAACTTCATCTTACTTAAAAATCAGATTATTGAGGTGCCTTAAAAGTCATTTTGAGCAGGTTACACGTTTTGTTTTGAAGGTTACAAGATACACAAGTTTGGTAGTGCCAAAAACACCAAAATAGGGTTTTCAAGGGGTAAATCGGGTTCTACCCCTTAGATTGACCATTATATCATGTGATATACCTTCAAGAACGTTGGGAACTCTTCAAGAACAAGGTGAGGGTGAGAGGTTTCTGTTACAACAAGAAAAAGTAAGGTTTTTAGGTGAACAATGAAGTTAAACTTGAGAAATGACCAAAACCGAACATAGTGAGCTTACACTTGATGTATCTCACGGTTTAGAAGGTGTGGATGGTCGTGAATGGATGAAATCTCCTTGGATGAGGCTGGAGAATCTCGAACAAAAGCTGGAACCTCAAGTATTGCACGTTCCAAGCCTCAAAACATCACCAAAAGTCACCTTTCTTGCGGTATGCTGCTGGCCGATGGTTGTTGTTGTTGTTGTTCACGATTTTGGAGCTTGAAAGGAGAGGATTAGGGAGTGTTTGATAGAGAGAATATGTGTGTTCAGCTGGTGAAATTCGAAAATGAGAGAGAGAGGAGGAGTGTAGTGTGTGTCTTGCAATATGGAGAGTTGCATGAGAGGGGAGTGGTGGAAAGGGTTGGTGGTGTAGGAGAGATTGTATTGGGCAAGGGGAGGGGGCCGAATTTGGCCTCTAGTGAGGCATTTTTGCTTTAATTTTTATTGTAGGAAATAATATTATGGGGTATTAATTTGGTGTGTAGTGTATAATTATTAGTTAGTAGGTGATGTTAGTTGATAACATGTGTAGGATCATTCTTGCATGATCCGAAATTTCCAAGTGTGAGGGTGTACACATATTTTTAATTGATTCAATTGATATTCTTAATTCTAGCTAGGGTGACTAATTGACATTCCCGGACACTAATTTTTAAAAAGGTAGAAACCTAATTTGGTTAAAAAAAATCAAAAGTAAAGATCACATGAAATCATAATTTACATCAAATAGCAAGAATTGATTCCAATTTCATAGTAGGGTTGTATAGTTTCAATTATTAGTACTCATAGCATGGATAATGATGCAAGTAATCTAGGGTTAGGGTAACAACCTGGAGGTCGGTTGTCACATTCTCCCACCGTTTAAGAAATTTCGTCCCGAAATTTAACTCTGATTAGGGGCTGAACGGGTGGGTTTGAAGAGGTGTGGATAGTTCTTTCTCATTTCATCTTCACGTTCCCAAGTAAATTCAGGTCCTCGCTTGGAGTTCCATCTAACTTTAACCTTGGGTATGCGGCTCCGCCGGAGTTGTTTGACCAAACGATCCGTGATCTCCACAGGTTCTTCCACAAAGTTCAGTTTGTCGCTTATCCTTGCTTCTTTTAATGGTAGTTCCAGGGTTTTGTCTACCATGCTCTTCTTCAAGTTTGACACATGAAAGGTGTCGTGTATGTGACTCAATCCCGGGGGTAGTTTCAACTTATATGCTACTGGGCCAATTCTTGCCATTATCTCAAATGGTCCAATGTATCTTGGGCTTAGTTTTCCTCTTTTTCCGAATCTCACCGTTCCTTTCCACGGTGCTACTTTTAGCATCACTCTGTCGCCCACTTGGAACTCTAGAGGTTTCCGCCTCCTGTCGGCGTACTTCTTCTGTCGGTCTCTAGCTGCTCTCAGTCGTTCCTTTATCTTATAGATCTTATCGGTGGTTTCCAACACTATGTCGGGTCCCATCACTTGGCTGTCACCAATCTCATTCCAACTCAAGGGTGATCGGCATTTCCTGCCATAAAGGACCTCGTACGGAGCGGCTTTGATACTCGCGTGGTAACTGTTGTTATAGGCGAATTCTACCAAAGGAAGATGGTTATCCCAGTTTCCGCCAAAGTCCATCACGCAAGCTCTCAACATATCTTCCATCGTTTGAATAGTTCTTTCGCTCTGTCCGTCGGTCTGAGGGTGGTAAGCCGTGCTAAGATCTAAACGGGTTCCTAAAGCTTGCTGGAACGATTTCCAGAAACGAGAGGTGAAACGGCTATCACGGTCTGAGATGATCGACAGAGGCACTCCATGCCTTGTCACAATCTCATCGACATAAAGTTGGGCCAGTTCGTCATATCGTAGTCTTCTCTAATTGGCAAGAAGTGAGCTGATTTGGTTAATCTATCCACTATTACCCAAATAGCATCGTGACCTTTAAACGTTCTAGGCAGCTTGGTAACGAAATCCATCGTAACATTATCCCATTTCCATTCGGGAATCTCAGGTTGCTGCAACGTTCCCGATGGTTTTTGGTTCTCAGCTTTTACCATGGCACAAGTTAAACATTTCCCCACATAAACAGCGATTGATCTCTTAATTCCTGGCCACCAGAAAAGTGTCTTTAAATCCTGGTACATCTTATCACTTCCAGGATGAATTGAATACCTAGACTTGTGTGCTTCATCGAGGATTACTTCTCGAATTCCTCCGTGTTTTGGCACCCAAGTCCTTCCACCATATCTATATGTACCATCGTCCCCTATCTCCATTCGCTTTTCCATTCCAGTCAATCCTTCTTCCTTTAGTTTCTCTTCCTTTAATGCCTCGCCTTGAGCTTCCTTCAATTTTGCTATAAGGTTGGTATACACACTCATTCTTAAGGCTCGTACTCGAAGAGGTTTCTCTCTTTCCTTTCGACTTAACGCATCCGCCACAACATTGGCCTTACCAGGGTGGTAGCGGATCTCGCACTCATAATCGTTCAATAGCTCAACCCATCTTCTCTGACGCATGTTGAGCATCTTTTGGTCAAGGATATGCTGCAAGCTTCTATGGTCGGTGTAGATAATGCACTTTGTGCCATAAAGGTAATGCCTCCACATCTTAAGGGCAAACACCACGGCACCCAACTCCAGATCGTGCGTTGTGTAGTTCTTCTCATGATCATTCAGCAGTCTCGATGCGTAAGCAATCACCTTATTGCGTTGCATCAATACACATCCTAGTCCTTGACGCGAAGCGTCACAATAGACCACGAAGTCTTCTACTCCTTCTGGAAGAGCAAGTATAGGTGCACTGCATAACTTCTCTTTAAGTGTTTCAAACGCCTCATTCTGCTCTCGCTCCCACACAAAGGTTGTGTTTTTCTTGGTTAGTGCGGTCAAAGGTTGCACTATACGCGAGAAGTCCTTTATAAATCTTCGGTAATAGCCAGCCAATCCTAAGAATTGCCTTATCTCCGTAGGAGTCTCAGGAATCTTCCAATTCTTTATGGCCTCAATCTTGGAAGGGTCAACTTGAATCCCATCCTTATTTACCACATGACCTAAGAATTGGATCTGGCGCATCCAGAATTCACATTTCGAGAACTTGGCATATAGTTGCTCATTCTTGAGCAATTCAAGGATTAGCCTGAGATGCTTCTCGTGCTCGTCTTTAGTTTGAGAATAAATTAGTATGTCGTCGATAAACACGATCACAAACTTGTCGAGGTAAGGGCGGCAAACGCGATTCATGAGGTCCATGAATGCTGCTGGAGCATTAGTCAGTCCAAAGGGCATGACCAAATACTCATAGTGTCCATACCTAGTTCGGAAGGCAGTTTTGGGTATATCTTCTTCTCTTATCTTCAGCTGGTGGTATCCTGACCTCAAGTCTATTTTGGAGAAGTAACTTGCTCCCTGCAATTGATCAAATAAGTCGTCTATTCTCGGGAGAGGGTAACGGTTCTTTATGGTCAGCTTATTCAACTCCCTGTAATCAATACACATTCGCAGCGTTCCGTCCTTCTTTTTCACGAATAGCACCGGGGCACCCCATGGAGAGACACTCGGACGTATAAATCCCTTGTCCATTAGTTCTTGAATTTGTACCATTAGCTCCTTCATCTCGGGTGGGGCGAGCCGGTACGGTGCCTTGGCTACTGGTGCAGCACCAGGCATCAAGTCTATCTGGAATTCCACTTGTCGATTCGGAGGAAGTCCTGGTAGTTCTTCCGGAAACACCTCTGGGTATTCCGAAACTACGGGAATCTCTTCGATTTTCTTCTCTTTTTGGGTTTTTATCACATAGACTATAAAAGCTGGACATCCCCTCTTCAAGCTCTTGGTAGCTTTCAAGTGAGATATCATAGGGTATAGAGTGTTACTCCTTTCTCCTTCTACCACTAACACTTCTTCAACGCTCAATGGTATCTTGAGCAGTCGCTCATCGCATACGATTTCAACTTTATGCTTCGCTAACCAGTCCATACCCACGACCACATCAAATCCTCCTAACTTAATGGGCATCAAGTCAATCTTAAACACATTCCCTTTTAGATTCAGGGGGCAATCCCTAATGATTTCGTTAGCTTCTAAAATATTACCGTCAGCTAGTTCTACGGTAAATGTATCAGTCAAGGTGCACGCGTCTAAGTTAATCAATTGCCTAAAGGTACTAGAGATAAAACTAGCAGTCGCTCCAGTATCAAACAGTACAGTAGCGGGATGATTATTTACAAGGAACGTACCGTTGACAACGTCGGGTTCCTTACGAGCTCCTGCTGGGTCCATAACGAAAGCTCTTCCCTTAGGCTTATTGGGCTTGGCATCCTTGTCTCTACCCAGCTTAGGACACTTGTTCCTCATATGCCCTGGATCTCCACACTCGTAGCATTGTTTCCCCGGTACATAAGTACAGTCCTTAATTAGATGGCCTGTTCTCTTGCACCTAAAACAGGGCATCGGGTTACATTCTCCTTGATGATGTAACTTGCACTTGCTGCAGAGTGGGCTTGTCCCCGTATACAATCTCCGGTTTTTGCTTCCTTGATCATCACGTCTCATTCCTTCAGAACTCCTTCTACTCGACCCACTGCTACTTCCAATCGCTCTTTTTGCTTCAAACCACTTCCTCTTGTCTCCAACAAACTTCTTCTTCTCATCAGCCCTTCCTTGATCGGTCCATCCAGCCCTAATAAGATCGTCAGTCAGACTGCTGGTAAGGTCGACAGCAGCTTGTAGGGTCATCGGCTGAGAGGCACGAACCATACCCCTAACTCTTGGGTGTAGTCCCCAGATGAACCGTGCTACACCTTTGGCTTCTGGCGTCACCAAATGTGGCACAAGTCGGGACAGGGCTAAGAAACGATTGATGTATTCGGTGTAGTTGGGTCCCTTCATCTCCAAGCTTAAAAATTCTGTCTCCAGCTTCTCGAGTTGATTGATGGGGCAATATTTGTTGGTCATTAACTCTCGGAATTCAGTCCAACCCATTCGATTTGCAACGTTTCTTCCACGGCTCTGGGTAATGGACTTCCACCATTCAAGAGCTGATCCTTTGAGAGATTGTGATGCAAATCTCACCATGTGCTCCATCTTGCACTCGCTGATGTCTAAGACGGCTTCCATTTCGTCGATCCACCTGTAAGTCTCTATGGCACCCTCGGTGCCATAGAAGTCCTTGGGCTTGCAGGCCATAAAGGTCTTGTAAGAGCACCCATTCCTTAACTCCTCAGCTTCATCATCGTGGCTCTCAGCGTTTATCGGCCGTTCATTCCCAGTAGTGTTATCCCGGTCTGCATTTATCTGTGCAATGATAGTCGGAATGGCGTTGGCCAGTTGCTGAGCTACGAGGTTAGCAATCCTTTCGTCACCCTCTTGATTAGTATTCTCCCCGTGGGGAGTCCCTGGTGGAGTAGGTTGGGTTCCAGTAGGCCTTGCTCCCTCATGGCGGCCTCTGGTGGCTCCACGTCGACCAAAACGTGTTCCTCTGCGGGTCGGCATTCTGATAGTATCACAAATAGATTCGTTTAGCATCTCATAAATTTTGTTTCGGATAGCCTAGGCATCATTATCCTATCGCACCATGCCTCGGAAGAGGAATCATAGCATGCACATACATGTATTTACAACCCACTAAAGAACCTTAAATGTCCAATTCAAAACATGATATAATAGTTGGGCAACAATTTAGAAAAGGCACAGACAATCTCAAAACACAACAAAACATATAGCAGTTTAATACAGACAGTTAAAAAGTTTTTAGCATCTCAAAAGCAGTCAACATAGTATCATCCAAACGAGTAGAATCAGAGTCATGCTCTTACAATTTGGAAGGTGCCATCACCCCCATAATAATAAAATAATAGTCTCAAACAAGAATTCAAATAGTTTCCTTCTACTGTCCACAGACAGATAAATCCCACTGAGTACTCCAGTTCTCACATCCACTTCCTCTTTAACCATCCAAACCACCCGGTACCCTTCTTCCTCTGCTCCTGCTCCAAACGCTTCACTCCCTGTGTAGCCATCATCGCCTGGAATTGAGCCGACTGAGAAGTTCGAGTGGCGTGCTGAACAGTCAGCTCATGACGGCGAACAGTCCTCAAAATCTCATCTAGTGTCGCATCGGAGGGTCCTACATCACTCGCCCGGCGACTCGACTGGGAGTACCTATCACCAGCCAGTACAGTGGGGCCGTCATACATACTATGTCTCGGCGGCATCAGGCGCTCGTCGCGAGGGTCAAACAGTGGGGGTACCGATGTCGGAATCCTAACAGGCGGGGGAGGAGGAGGAGGCATCCTAAAGGATACGGAGGATCCTGGTCTAACGCTCTTGCGAGGTCGGGTGACAGTACGCGCACCCCTATTCCCAATAGGTGGGATGGGTGAGAGGGTCGGAGCAGCTACTTGAGGAGAGTGGGATCGCGTTCGGCTTCGGGAAGGTGATGTGGAGGAAGAGTCCTCGGAAGCCTCAGTGTCTTCGGACGTGACGGATATCCACCCTGGATGTCCGCATCTCCGGAGGTACGCCTCATACTCCGTCTGGGGTTTCTCTCTCCTTAGATGTCCGGTAGGAGCGGTCTCAGCGTCGGGGTGAGCAGGCGCCTTTCCTTTATCAGCCATTATCGTTATCCTGTAAGAAATACATCATGAGTAATTTGGTTTCTCATAGCTCATGATTTACATAATAGTACTAATAATAGTAGTGATGGCAATAGTATCTGTTATTCCAACATATAGCTGTCTGTTTTGCCCAGATCAATAGTTTCTTCAAGTAGTATCGGATAACATAGTTCATCATAAAAATCATTTAAATCCCCTTTTTAAAATTAGTTTCAAATCATCAATATAAACCAGAAAAAGTCCAACCATAACCTAAAGATCAGTGATGGAAATTACGCGTCCGGTAAATTCATGATTACGTTGATCAAGTGTAATCATCAATTTACCCAACCCGATCATTCCAACACTTCCCACAAGGACAGTCCTAGGGTATCAGGGTTGTAGCCTAGGGTCTACTATGGCATTCCCGACTTCTCTACAACCTTTGGCTCTGATACCAATCTGTCACACCCCGGGCCCAGATAGGGTGGGACGTCACAGACTAGCAACAACATATGGCAGCGGAAACAAACCATTATAAGAGCTCAAAGGAGAGAATATCACATGGCATTAAAGTTTTAAAAAGGTAACAGGGCTAAAGACACATCAAGCCCCAAATAAAGTTTTACAATCATCCATAAAAATGAAATTGTAATTGTTCAACACAAAATATAAATTGTTCAAATGTTTCATCAAGGAAATAAGCCAATGCCATGTCACGGGGATAGGTCTAGGTCTTCAAACAGCTAGGATCTCTTCAAACATTACCTGAAACATGCTCAAAAGAAAATTGTGTCAACTATAAAGTTGGTGAATTCAAGTGCTTAAAGTTCAAAAACAAAAGGACTTAATAAATCCTTCTTTGATTAAATGAAAAATAATCATTGTTTATCATCGTGGGAGAAATAAAATCATAATCAACCCTGCACTCAGTCCCCGGTTAGCCTCTTCTAAAGTTGTGTTTTACCGGATATTCCCGAAGGAAGAAACTGAGCCCCATACCAGTGAACCCTACCTGCCCGGATGGTTCACCATAGAATCTTAACAAAACTTGTTACATGCCACAACGATCCCTCAGGATCTCAGTGGGGTAACCTTCCTGGAACGGAAGCCACTGTGTGTGGGGGATTCCCCAAATAGATCTATCCATATAAATCAAGCGGTTCACGAAAGAATTAATGATCATGATATAAGAATTAGCAGGTAACCACAATCCCACATAGTATCATCAAAAAGCACAATCATAGTTCATAAAAGTAGAGCATGTTCCATCCCAAAACAGTAGTAAAAAGGGGGATCACTAGAACTCACCTTAGATATCAAGCAAAAAGAAATTCTTCGCGTGCCGGGATGTCTCAAGTCTAGCACCCTAACATAAGTATATTAAGTGATTAGCTACTGCTCTAAACCTATTTAAGGAGCAATAATAGTGCCTAAGACTTAAATGGACGGGTTCGGCTTTGATTCCGTTAGGGTTTGTATAAAAGGTTCCTTTTATGGAAAGTCATGGTTTTTCATGAAATCAAAGGTTTCTACATTACTAAACCAAGAATATATAGTAATTATGCCATTTAAGGGGGAAAATGAACTTATGGGAGTCGGTTATGAAGTTTTGCAAAATTTACAGTTTTGCCCCTGAAGTTTCAAAATTGACATTTTCTACCCTTAAGATTAGTTTCTTGCATTAAGTGACCTCTATACTTAAAAATCAGGTTCAAGACCTTAATTTAACTTAGTTTTAAGAGTTTATAACCAAAATTCAGTTTATGGTCTCGGTTTGCAAATTACGCTTTTAACGTTGCCGGTTACGGTAAAACCGAACGGTGTAAAAATGGTTATCTATGATTTCTTGCCTTTTTGAGTCTAAAACCAGTAGATGACTTTTTAAAGTCATTTTAATAAGTTTCCAACCTTTTAAATCACAAATTTTGCCCCTAGAAGTTGAAAGACCCGTTTTTACGTTTAAACCGTTAAAATGCGTTTTTAGTCGGGTTTGACCATTTTAAAAGCTTGTTTGACCAACTATTTTACTTTTGAGGTTATTTTATCTTTTAACCTACTGGAAAATCATGATTTTTATAATTTGTAACATTTAACCCATTTATCGTATATTTTTCCTTAAAAACGCCTCTCGGTTTACACCCGGTTTCACTTAAAATCCATTTAAAATACCATTTGACCACTAAAAATTCTCATTAGCTCCAGAACACTTTATTAATCCTTAATGAACCTGGAATACTTTTTAAAAAGTTTATAGTTCAAGATTTCTTGTTTTTAAGTCCTTTTAACACGTTTTCGGGTCCCGAAAGTGACCAAAATGGGTCTAAACACATTATGTCTTTTGTTCCAGAGGTCAAACCATGTTATTAAACTTAATATGCACTAAAACTTACTGAAATAACAGTCCCAACACGTTGCCTAAGTGTTCTACACATACAAAGGTTTCAAGAGGTAAAAATAAGCCATAACCGACCATTACACATGTGTGATTCATGGTACCTTAAGTTTAATCATTGCCAAAACTTCATCTTACTTAAAAATCAGATTATTGAGGTGCCTTAAAAGTCATTTTGAGCAGGTTACACGTTTTGTTTTGAAGGTTACAAGATACACAAGTTTGATAGTGCCAAAAACACCAAAATAGGGTTTTCAAGGGGTAAATCGGGTTCTACCCCTTAGATTGACCATTATATCATGTGATATACCTTCAAGAACGTTGGGAACTCTTCAAGAACAAGGTGAGGGTGAGAGGTTTCTGTTACAACAAGAAAAAGTAAGGTTTTTAGGTGAACAATGAAGTTAAACTTGAGAAATGACCAAAACCGAACATAGTGAGCTTACACTTGATGTATCTCACGGTTTAGAAGGTGTGGATGGTCGTGAATGGATGAAATCTCCTTGGATGAGGCTGGAGAATCTCGAACAAAAGCTGGAACCTCAAGTATTGCACGTTCCAAGCCTCAAAACATCACCAAAAGTCACCTTTCTTGCGGTATGCTGCTGGCCGATGGTTGTTGTTGTTGTTGTTCACGATTTTGGAGCTTGAAAGGAGAGGATTAGGGAGTGTTTGATAGAGAGAATATGTGTGTTCAGCTGGTGAAATTCGAAAATGAGAGAGAGAGGAGGAGTGTAGTGTGTGTCTTGCAATATGGAGAGTTGCATGAGAGGGGAGTGGTGGAAAGGGTTGGTGGTGTAGGAGAGATTGTATTGGGCAAGGGGAGGGGGCCGATTTGGCCTCTAGTGAGGCATTTTGCTTTAATTTTTATTGTAGGAAATAATATTATGGGGTATTAATTTGGTGTGTAGTGTATAATTATTAGTTAGTAGGTGATGTTAGTTGATAACATGTGTAGGATCATTCTTGCATGATCCGAAATTTCCAAGTGTGAGGGTGTACACATATTTTTAATTGATTCAATTGATATTCTTAATTCTAGCTAGGGTGACTAATTGACATTCCCGGACACTAATTTTTAAAAAGGTAGAAACCTAATTTGGTTAAAAAAAATCAAAAGTAAAGATCACATGAAATCATAATTTACATCAAATAGCAAGAATTGATTCCAATTTCATAGTAGGGTTGTATAGTTTCAATTATTAGTACTCATAGCATGGATAATGATGCAAGTAATCTAGGGTTAGGGTAACAACCTGGAGGTCGGTTGTCACACCCATAGCCAGAAATCACTCCCTTGTACCAGATCTTGAGGGGGAGTGTGTAGATGAGCACTTATACAGGGCTATGATTGGGTTCTTATGTATCTTATAGCTAGCAGGCCTGATATCATGTTTGCTACATGTATTTGTGCAAGATATCAAGCCAACCCTAAGATGTCTCACTTAATCACTGTGAAAAGGATTTTAAGATACCTCAAAGGTGCTTCAACACTTGGTCTATGGTATCCAAAGAATCCAAATTTCAATTTGTATGCCTATACAGATAGTGATTATGGTGGTTGCAATATGACTGCAAAGTCTACATCTGGGGGATGTCAATTCCTTGGTGGAAGGGTAGTCTCATGGCAATGCAAGAAACAATCCTGTGTGTCTGCATCAACTGCTGAGGCTGAATACATTGCTGCTGCAAGCTGCTGTGCTCAAGTGCTTTGGATTCAAAATCAGATGCTGGACTATGGATTTAACTTCAAAGAGACTCCTATCCACATAGACAACAATAGTGCTATCTCTATCACTGAGAACCCTGTGCAGCACTCAAGGACCAAACACATCAACATCAGGTATCATTTAATAAGAGATAACTATGAAAAGGGATTAATTAAACTAGTCAAAGTTCATACAGATGAACAATATGCTGATCTGTTTACAAAAGCTTTTGATGAACAGAGATTTAAGTATCTGATATCAGCTATTGGGATGATTAACTTTGAGTAGACTTTTTCTTAAAACTAATTCTAATTATTTCTTCTTAAAATATGTGTGTCCTAAGTTGTCTAGTTCAACACTTTCATAAGCTCATGTTTTCTTTGGATGTAAAATTCTTTTGAAGACTTCCTTAAATTCTTGAAAATTTTGATACTTCGGAAGATAAAATTTTTATCTTCGGAAGAAAAAACATGTCTTCAAAATACATAACTGTCTGAGAGATTTTACCTTCGGAAGAAGTCAAATTCATCTTCCGAAGCTTAAAATTCTTATCTCAGACACTTATTATTTTAAGGACCTTTTCCTTCCGAAGCAACATTAACCTTCGGAAGCTTTGTTTATTCCTATACAAAGCATTCAAGGGTTCATTTCTCTTCCGAAGCATAAATCTTCAAGACTCTCAGGAAAATCTTCCGAAGCCATTTTAGCTTCGGAAGCTTTTTCATCAAAACTTCCGAGGACAAATAACCCTTCGGAAGCTTTTCGAATTCCAAGAAAACTACTTTTTGAGCAAAAGTAAACTACCTTTTTAGAGGTGGGACCGACTTCCGGATTTCAAAGTTTATCCTCTTTCATTAACTTTGGTTCAAATCCCTTTTCATATAAATACCCAACGGTTCCCCTCTTTCCCACTATCTTCCTCAAATTCTACTGTTTCTCTAACCTAGTTCTCTAAACCGCCTTGCTTTCTACCTTTCTTCACCCTTAAGCTTCTGAAATGGCCAACCTTAACCGCAGAAGAAACAACCCTGATTTCTCCATGCAACTTCACAGGCAACATAATCAAGTTGCTCTGTTAAGCTCTGAGAAAGATGCAAGTTTCTCAGAGATTTGCCAATTCTTGACTCTGTCAAACTACTTCACCTCCCTGACCATTGATCCTACTCTATATGAGGATCACTTGCTTGAATTCTGGAAGACCTGCCAAGAGGTCATTATGGATGGGGAGAAGGCACTGTCTGCCACAGTGCAAGGGAGGACAATCTTCATCACTCCGGCCATCATTAATCAACATTTGCAGCTGCATGATGAAGAAGGTGAGGTGTCCTTCCCAAAAGAAGCTGTTAATCATTCTTTTAAGCAGATGGGCTATGAGGGAGATTTTTCTGTAAAGACCTTTAGGAAAGGGAAGGTCTCATCCAATGGAAATTCCTGCTCCATGTGGTTATCCACAGCTTGTCAAACAAGCATGGTGGATGGGACCAGATTCCTGAGGATCTCTCCTTTATAGTTCATGGAATGGTTCAGGGGGTCAAGTTCAGGTATTCACAATTTGTTTATACTAATTTACTTGCAAACTTAGACTCCTTAGAGTATTACATGTTTCCTAGATATGTTAAACACATTCTCAACTGTGAACTGGGCTCACAGTTGAGGGAAACAAGTAATATTCTTAAATTGGGACAGATGAAGCCCGGCATCTTTAAAATAATGAAGAAGCCAGCTGTAGGCTTCTCAGGGGTAGAAACAGCCCTAGTCCCAAAAATGTTAGAGCTCATTGCTCAAGGTGACAACCTAGCAACACAAGCTAGTGTTGAACCCACACCTCTTTTGTCCTTACCTTAAAAAGACCAGAAATCACCCTCACCTACCAAAGAAATCCAACGAACCCCTGCTCAGGCTATTGAGTCTGTGCAGGCCCCCAAATACTCAACCTTACAGGAAGAAGTGGACACTAGAGCTCCCACTTCTCCTGAGGAGCAAACCACTCCCATACTTTACCTATCAGGGCTGAGGTTCCTCAAGCTCACCTGATAAGCTCACTAGCCCAACAACCTTAAGCCTTCACTCTGAGTCTCAACACTCAAGTGAACAACCTTCAGGGGACAGCTACCATCCCCAGCCTTTGGATCTCAACCAACCAATTCCCAACCTATCCTTCTATACTGATGAAGACTTAGGATTCAGTGAGTACCATGAGTCTCTCTTTCCTCCCCTACTCAAAGAGAGATGAGTACCTCTGACTCTCCTCAGTCTATCCCCCATCAGTCACCTATTACTGAGGTGGACACTTCTGAACCTGTTCAGGATGTCCATATGGAAGAGGCTCTCACTTTTGAAAGTGATTACATCATTAAGACCTCAACCATGGCAACTCAGCCCATTGGCATCTCAACTGAGGCTGCCAGTGAGCAGAGGAAACCAGCAGCCAAGAATCTCAAGCTGGTGGTGAGAGAGAGGACTTTGGTCCAATCATCTCATCCCCCAATGAATCTTCTGATGAAGATGAGGGGAATTTGAGACTAAAGGTGCAAAAATTGTCAAAAACATGCACCTATTTAGTCTCTAAGGTTAGTCACTTGGAATCTCAGGTGACTACCCTGCAAAACAGGGTCAATGATCAGCAACTCCAGATTTTATATCTGCAGGAAAAACTAGCTGGGAGACCTTTAAGGAGAGCTCAACCAGGAACACAAGAACCTGTGGAAGTGATTGACTTATCCTCCAGCTCACCTATGCAAGTGGGGTGATGCTATCAAAAAGGGGGGAGAAAGTTGTTACAACCACAGAACTGGGAGTTCTTCAGAGAGAATGGACATAGAGGACTCACCATCCTCACTTGCTGTTGTGCATTCTCAGCAACTTCCTCAAGTTCACATTAATGTGGACTCTATAGACTCTCTCATTAGGAGTCTCTTTGAGGAAGGTATACCAAGGTCTGTCTCATCTCCACCACAAGGAACTGGCAACTACATCATAAGGTGGAGGTATGATGATGACAGGAGAGCCCTTATACTTCAGAGAGTTCAAGGCCAACAAGAAATTTTTCAATTCCAAAGCCTGAGCTTCTATGAAAGACTGGATTTAGTCAACTTGCCACTTGTCAATCCAAGCAATTCAAGACAAGCTGACAGGCTGGCTCAAAGAATCCAAGACAGGATCCTTGCATAGTTTACTCTAAGAAGGAGACTTAGGGAATCAGGCAATGTCATCGGTCAACTGGATGTTGAGGTGGACCCTATGATTAGTTTCATAGGGTAAACCTTGACTGAAGGCCCAGTGGCAGAACCTGAGACCCCTGTCTCATCATCAACAACTGCTGCAGAGGTCCAAACTCCACCTGAGACACCTGCTGGTGAAGGTGTTTCTCAGCCTCTCTCTGGCCAGAGCATGGAAGCTACTCCAAGCAATGAAGGCCAAGCCTCAAATCCACCCTGAGTCACAAAGGTTGTGGTGACAAAGGGAAAAGGATAATGACTTCTGAGGAAATTGAGGAGGAAGAGAGAGAGAGGAAAAGGAGACTAAGGGGAGAAAGTTCTGCTGGGTCATCTAGCTTCATGCAAGCTGCAATCAGGGTTGCTCCCAGACCAAATACTCAAGATGATGAGTTAAGGGCAGTCAGGATTACCTACTTACAGACCAGGAACTATGACATTGATGAAATCATCTCCCTCCCCTTAGAAGAGTTAAATGAACTGGCTGACATGGAAGTGTCAAGAAAGTTGAAGGAGAAAGAGGATGCAATGATACTTCTCCAACTCAAAGATGAGAAGAGACAGAAAAGACTTTACAAGCATGCTCCCACTCTCTCACCAGTTCAAGAAAGTCCTGCACAGGAAGATGTGGCTCCACAAGAACCTCAGGTAGATAAAGAAGAAGATAGGATCAAGATGATCAACTACCTGAGTGCCACAGGCTTCTATCAGGCAGATGCACTTCTTCCTTTGTCCTATGACTTCATTGAGTTCGAGTATCTAAAGCAACTTGAGCTTGAGTTAGTCAAGGAAAGAAAGACAACTAAAAGGAAGCTAAGGGAAGAAGCTGCAAAGTCAAGAGCCATCATTCAAAAGAATGCGAAGAAGTCTGCTGACAGACAAAGAATGGTGAGCTTCTTGAAGCTGTATGGATTCTCCGGAAGGAGACTTGGCCCCATGTCTCTATCCACTATGGATGAGCATATTAGGGTGATCAAGCAGAAGATTAAAAGTGGAGAACTCATTGACTTGCACTCTCTTCCAAGTCATGTCCCACTTGAAGTGGAGGTCAAGTTTGAACAACCAGAGACACCTCAACCAGCACCTCCAGCTGAGCCTCAGCAAGCTTCATCTTCTGATCCTAGGCAGGGTCAAACTCCCTCTCCTTCTGAACCTGTGAGGGAGGAACACCCAACTGAGAAAGACATTGATGATCAACATGGTGCTGCAGACCAGTCTTCTCAGTTAAAGACATCCAAGAGGAAGAAGAGGATGGCTTCTAAACCAAAGACTAAGAAGAAGAAGCCAAAGTCATCTACCTCTGTACCTCAGGCTGAATCAGATCAACCTGAGGAGGTGCATGATGAGGCAGCCCAAACAACTCCTATTCAAGTGGCTCCTCTAACTAGTGAGACACCCATCTTGTCCTGGACTTACTCTACCAATCCAGAAAGATGGAATGTTATCAGAGATCAAGGTGTTGAGAATGTCTACTCATGGCAAGACATAATCAACTTACCTCTGCATGATCTCTTTGAGATGAGAAGATACTATGAGAGTCTTGATGATCCTGACCATCTCATGAAGAAAGGAATGGTCCTGATTGTACTGAAGACTACCAACATTTGAAGATCTTCTAAGTGTTTTGGTAGCATCAGCCTAGGGGGAGTTTGTAAGGATTCCTGAAGTCTGATGCAACCCAAAACAGCCTAAGTGTCTCAGCAATATGCACTAAGTACTGAAGTGAAGAATGCTTCGGAAGTTTTACACAAAGCATTAGAAAATACTCTAAGTGTAAAATCTTCCGAAGGCAAGACCCATATCTTCCGAAGCCAAACATGAAGTCTTCCGAAGCTTCAGAGACAAAGTCTTCCGAAGCTTCAACCTATGAAGACAGATTTCTTCCGAAGACTTTTAGTACACATGCTTTATCTGATGTACTGTTCCATAAAGCACCTTTTCCGCTGCATCTCTGTAAAGTCACCAACTTACATGAGTTGGTGAAAAGGGCCTTGCTTTTGGTAACTGTACATTGAGGTCTTGAGTCTGTAACTTTCCACTTCATGTACTTTATCCTTTTTGTAATGTATAAGGATGTGAGCTATGGCATGTCATAGTCACAAGGTCAAAAAGAAGATATGCCTTTTGATCCTACAATTGATTTTGTTAGTGTCTAGTCAATTGTATCCATCTGGCTTTCAAAGTATAGCCGGCTGTAGGTTGTAGTATAAGTATTTCAAGTTCTTGTATCTTTCTTTATGCTTTGTAACACTTGTAAAAGAACTTGAGAAAGCAATATACTGCCTCCTTGAAACCCATACTCTCTTGATCTGTCTTTTGCTTTACTTGTGTTCTTTGTATCACTTTGGTTTCCCAGTTCACTATTTGATTAAAGTTTAGTTAATCTCCTCATTGTGTTGTTGTGTTGTAATTGTGTTTAAGCCCTTAAACGGTCCTGCATCGTTAGAAATAAAAAAAATTAATTAATTAACTAAAATTACATTAAAATAGAGAATTAAAATAATACAACATTAAACTAAAACCACAACATAAATTAAACTAAAATTGTTACTTGCGACGAGGCATTCCATATTTCTCTCTTATCTCGTTACACAATTCTTCATGTTCGGCACGCTGGAATGGATCCATATGACTTGTGTCGATGAAAAGGACCTTCTTTTCTTCCAACTCAATGAATTTATCAATTTTTTTATCAAAATGTTGGATAGCTTTCTTCTTTGTCTTTGTCGTCTCGGCCAAGTCTTCAACGAGACTTAGTCTCTTTGCTTCGTAAGCAAGTGAAGAAGAAGAAGTCATGCATTTACCTTTTATTTTGGTCAGCTTCTTTGCCTTGTCTCTCCCCATTGAACGTGTTGGAGGTTCCTCTTGACACTCTTCTTCTAGATGTTCTTCCTCTTGATCTTCTTGTTGCATTGCAAGAACATCATCATCATTATTATTATCATCAAGTGATACCCTCACTCTTGAGTTGATTTGGGAGTATTGTCAAAGTTGGCATCTGAAGCAGAAGAGGCATACCCCCCTGTGCTGCTTGTCTTTGTTCTTTTGGAAGCTTGATGACCATACACTTTTGTAGGCCCAGAGTACTCTAGAATGTCTTTAACTATCCTCCACACATGCTCATATGTGAAGGCAACATTATTATTGTTCGTATAATCATATTTTGCTTGAGTTATATATTGGTCTTCTGACCAACCACTTTTGTATTGTGATTTGATACGAACATAAGATGCATTAAAGTGAGCAACTTTTTCTTTGATCATATGCCAATGACTTCTAAGATGGTGAGCATTTCTTGGAATTTGAGGGTTCCCAGCATTGTAATGTTGTTCTATCATCCCCCAATATGCTTGTTGGTTTTGACTGTTGGCAATTATTAGGTCTTCAGAAATGGCTACATAAGCCTTAGCCAACAAGACTTCGTCATCAGCTGCCCACTTGATACGAACAGACTTCTCAGCTTTTTCTTTTCCTTTTCCTTTTCCTTTCTTCTTTGTTGGTGCATTTTTGGGTGACGAAGGTGCTTCATCAATTAGTTGTTCATTATGTGATTATGATTGCGTTTGTTGCACTTTTTGAAGCTCTTTATGTTTAAGCCATGCTTGATATTGTTGATAGTCTTCCAATGAAGACTGAGATTGTTGAAGATATGGGAATCTCCCAACTTGTGGAAATTGGGAGAAGGCAGGTTGTTGAACATATGTGAATGCCCCAGGTTGTTGAACTTGTGGGAATCCCCCAGATTGTTGAAGATATGGGAATCCCCCGGGTTATGGGAATTGAGAGAACCCAGGGTGTTGATTTTGGGAGAACCCGGGTTGCTGATGTGCATGGGTATTCTTCATTGGTTTCATCGTTTAACATTTGTGTGAAAGAAAATGGAGCTCTTGGATCAATTGAGAATTGAATTTTGAATTGTGTTTAGAAGAGAATTATAATGTTTAAAAGGTGATGAAGTGTGATTTGTGAAAAACTCTCAAGTGAAGACCACATATTTATAATAGGTAAACTAGCCGTTAAGAATAAAAAAAAGAAACTAGCCGTTATGAATAAAACAAAAAAATTAGCCGTTATGAATAAAACAAAAAAACTAGCCGTTATTAATAAAACAAAAAAACTAACCGTTATGAATAAAACAAAAAAACTAGCCATTATTAATAAAACAAAAAATAGCCGTTATGAATAAAACAAAAAAACTAGCCGTTATGAATAAAACAAAAAAAACTAGCCGTTATGAAACAAAACAAAAAAAAAATTACCAAGCCGTTATGAATGTAAAAAAATATTTAAAATATTTTAATACTATAAATGTTAAAAAAATTTAAAATATTATACTTAAATTACTATCTAATTACTTTAATACTAGAAATGTAAAAAAAAATAAAATATATATTTATTTAATTAACTCATTTTAATTAAAATTTTATATTTAAATTATTATATTAATTAAAAGATTTTTAAATATTTTAATTAAAAACATTTAATTAAAAAAATTTTAAATGAATTATTTATGGTGGTGGGGCCCACCACCCCCATCTTTCTCCCGCCCTTCCGGACGGTCACCCCACCCACAGGCGGGACTCCCCATCGCCGCCCTTCCGGCGGGCGCGGTCCACGTCGGCGACGGACGCGGCCGCGGGCGCGCGATGGGAACAGTCTTATACTGAGCAATCTGTGATCAGGTTGTGAAGGTAAAAGGTGGATGGAATGGTTCTTGTTTGTTTAGAATTTTTAATATACTTTGATAACAACAAGTCAATAACAACCGATAATAATAACAGAAATAATAATACTAGGAGTAGTAGTAGTTTATTTCATTTATGATAAACTCTCTGTATGATCAAAGTAGTTTACTCAATTTGTTATAAACTTTTGGTAAGATAAAGTAAAAATGGTAATATAAATGTAAGTCATGATTATTCAAATTGGGAAATTTGAGAGAAGATTATAATTGAAAAGGAATTTTGTAAATTACTTTACACCCTTATTCAGATTTTAGTTTTGTTTTTTGGGGTCTTATAAGTATTATAAATATGAAACTAATGTTAATATATATATATATATATATATATATATATATATATATATATATATATATATATATAAGATGAGAAACACGTCTATAATAAAAAACCTTGATAACCTAAAGTACTTCTTTAAAATTAAGGTCGCAAGAATAGTAGAAGGGCTAGTCTTAAGTAATGAAAGTACATGTTAGACATTCTCAAGGATAGTGGCTTCATGCCTTCAACGGATGTGAACCAAGTCCTTTTCCCATGGAACAAAGTTTAAAACTAGACGAGTTTGTAGAAAGCTCAAAAGTTTATGCAAATCGGTATCGAACTTAGTTGGGAGGTTATTGTACCTTCAAGCTACTAGACCAGATCTTGCGTATTCAGCGAACATTCCCGATCAATTCATTTAAGATCCAAAACATGAGCACATGGAAGCTGAAAATCGTATACTTCAATATTTAAAAGCAACACCAGGGAATGGAATTTTATTGCTAAAAGCAAAGAGATATGGATTGATAGCTTATTGTGATGCAAATTGGTTGGGAAGCACATTTACCCGGTGCTCACAAACTGACGATCTCATTTCATTAGGAGGAGCATCCATGCCATGAAAAACAAAAAAAAAAAACAATTTGTGGTTTCACTTTCTTCTGCTGAAATAGAATATCGTGTCATGACAACGACAATGAACGAAATCTTATGGGTTTGCTGGTTGATGTAGTAGTAAAGAACTACTTATCACACACATAAGTGCTACACCCTTGTTTTGTGATAACTTAGCAGCTTGATACATAGCTAATAACTTAATTTTTCAGTTTGATTTGTGTTTAAAACATTGAATTAAAAGGTAAAAAAAACTTGGAAATAAATAAAATTTTTAATCAGGGACCTTATGGCGATGACATGCCGTCGCCATAGGTGAAAAATTAAAAAATAATTTATTAATTTAAAATATTTTTTATTTTTATTAATTATTATATTATAAAACATATGGCGACAACTTGTCACCGCGGCAGAGTATATTTATTTTTTATTTTTAAATTAAAATAAATAACGATCAAAATTATGCCGACAAGTATGTAGCGACGACTTGTTGTTGCGATAGACAGCTATGGCGACGGTGGCTATTGCAACGACGTACCTATTGCGACGACATTGTGGCTACTGAGCCTATCGCGACGACGTGAAGCACAACTACGTTTTCTACTAGACCAGTTATGTGTTTAAATCTTTACGCTTCAATTTGAGAAGGATATAACAAAGAGTAAAAGATATGCATGTTATTCATGCATGTATCTTTTAGTCTTTATTATTTAGTTTCTCTCTCTATAAACTTGAATTCGTCTTTAACTTTTGGGTTAGTTAGAGTCATTATGTGTTTCAACTTGCATGGTGCATTTAAACAGCTCTTGTCTATGAATAAATCAATTCATTCGGATATCACAATGTTTTGACTCATAAACACTAAACAGTGCAGTTAAGCCCCACCTTTATAAGGTTAAGCTGCTGAGTTGACTACTTTCCACCATCTTTGACCTCTTTTCTCCAAAAAGGCCACTCTTCTTTATCTTACTAGTTTCTACCATCTTTAATGAAGAAAAGACGATGCAATTCAATATTCATAAATCGCAATGCTCCATTTCTATAACTTGTTAATAATTATAAATTATTAAAATGAAAAATTTTATATTGCATGATAAATCTTCCTGTTCTAATAAAAGGGTAACTTAAGTAGACATGTGTCATCATCACATTTTACCTCATCAAAATTTTTCCGCTTTTCTCTCCTATTAAATATCTTATTAATTAAGTAGTTTAACGACCCGTGCGTTACACGGGTTGAAAAAAATATCATCTTAGTAACATATTTCATATTAAATGTGTTTTATTACATATTAAAGATATTAAAATTTGGATTTTTTATATTGTAAATGACTAAATATCATTTTTTATCGCTAACATATCTTGTAGAAACATAAAAGAATGTCTTTCTTAATTTATTAATACTTGGTTACAAGTAAGGACCATAAATACATAATCTTATAAAAAGCTAATGAACATATGTTCTATTGCACAACATATTGACACTCAATCACGTAAACTCTTGTGATCATCTTGTAGATTCAAAGATAGGTTAGAACTTAACTTATATACTTATGTTGGCCTTGACTAAGGGCAAAAACATACTCCAAATAAAAAACTAAACCCATTTTAGCAAACATGTGTCCTAAACCACTTTGTAGTTTCAATCAACTCCATCCAAACTTTACAAATTATCACCAACATCTCAAAACTTTAAAGATTTAATTTCAGAAAAAGGTATCTAACAAACAAATTACACACTACTGGGGTTAAGATCCGAGGAAGACGAAACCTTGCTCTTGTGAACCACCCTACAAAAAAAACTGTGTTTGCTTAGTGCTTACTTAATACCCTAAGCATGCCTAGCTATTCATTAGCTCTTAGTTAAAAACCATATGAACTTCAACTGAATATACCTATTCAATATTAATTTGCAAAATGTAGATTTATGTAAAAATTATCTTAAATTTATTAAACCAAATATAGCAAGAAGAGGTCGTGGCTCAAGAAGCTATAACAAATTATTAATTAATCCAATTGGATGATGACTCTTACCAAACTGCAAGGTAAAGTATTAAGAATCAGAACTGGATGATGACTCCTTTTATGCCTCATTAACATTCTAGTATGCATAAACCATAACAAAAATGTGACTCAAACAATACACATAAACATATGAATAGGGTTCTATTTGTATTACCGAACTGTAGCAAATAAAACCTAAACCTCTATCAATAAATAATTGATTACACTCTAAGATGTAAAAACTAATTTCTACGGTAATTAAACCAAATTCACTGAGGCACATACTGGTTTTCCATTAATTCCAACATAAGAGACAACCGCAACCGAATTATTTAAGTCAAAGAAACATTTCATCAAACACAATGGTGGGTATAACCCATACAACTAGTTCAATTCCATACCATGAACCAACTTATTCACACTTAAAACAAAAGTTGGAGGATGAAACTTACATTTACTATGCAATTTAATTGTCTGAATACATGATGCATCTAGTGAACTTGATCATCTTATCAAAGTTTTTAAAGCAATCTTACTCCTCAAGTCCTTGCATCAAAGTAACAGGTCAAAGTATAAGACATAGGTTAAATTAGTCATGGTTTGTTACAACGCACCATGCATGTACTGTAATGGGCAAAAGATGTACCAAAAAGAAGCTTAAAAGGGGAAGGCTCAAGTTTTCCGGTGATTGGTGATGCGGCAGCGATAAGAACCGATCCTGATCTCTCTCTCGTCTCTTTCAATGTGCTGAATCGGAAGAAAGACAAGGTTATATGTTGGAGAAAGAGATCGTGCTAAGAGTAGAGAAGATAGGGTAACAGTTTCACACCCGAATAGAGAAGATGATGCTGAAGACGACAATTGTTTTCGTAAATTGGTGGCGATACTCAAACCAGATATGATTTGATCTTCGAACCAGACATGACGAAGATGTGAAGAACTTCAGTGGTGGAGGCTGGTTTGGCTGAAGAACAGAGTAGGGTTGGGTGGGGTAGAGAAGATGGAGGCTGAGACGATGGACGCTTTGAAAATGGGTGACCTAAAGACCCGAATACAAACCGGGTTATAAAAAAAGATCCGCGTGATTAATTTTGAAAATATGTTACCTGTTTTAAAAACTTGACATGTGGCATTGTGTATTTAAAATAATGACATGTGGCGGTATTTAACTTAAAATTATGACAAGTGGTCAAACACTTTTTCATTTATTATATATAGAGATTACTAATAATAAATTAAAGAAAAATATCTTTTTATTAATTATTTTTCTAAGTAAATATTTTTTATAAAATAAAATTTACTTCTAAAACATCAAACTTTTTTAAAAATATAAAATATTATAAAATTGATGTTGAGTAATATCTTTATATACAAAAATAAAAATAAAATTGGGAGTTATAATAAGATTTAAAAATTTACATTTTTTTAAAATATTTGCTTTAAAACAAAATTATTTTATTTTTCTTATGAAAAAGAATTAAAAAATTAAAAAAAATTAAAAAGTTGATATCATTGTTTTATTATTTATAGTACTTACTTATCTATGATTTCAATTATGTTTTATCTTTAAATATCGTTTTATAACTAATAAATTTTTTTCCTATTTGATATTTATTTTTTTAACCCGTGTAATACACGGGTTTACTAAAGCTAGTATTGTATATTATTAGATTTTTAATCTATGATAAGCTTTATGTACCAAGTTAATCCGTATTTTCACCATTTTTATCATTAAATTTGTTTTCTAAGGTTGCTTGGAGTCGGATATGCCCAATGGCGTTTGTGATGCCTGTTAAACACCGACCCAATTTGCAGTTAAGGGGTGTTAAAGGTTAAACAAACGCTTTAACGAGCATGACGGAATCTCTATACACAAACAATGATTTAATATTATTATTATGTTAAATGGAGGGGTGTGAAAAAAGTCTGAGCAAATTATTTGGATGAGATAGAGTGAAAAATGGTGAAATGACGACGTGATGTGAGGTTAAAGGACGTGAAAGCATACACAATAACATAAAGCGAAACATTTTAATCTCAACCATTGTTACGCAACTGAATCCGAACCCTCTTTTTTTGTGTTTCCTAGTCTTTTATAGAAAACGCCATCATTTAGCGCGCCCAAATGGTTAAAATGAAGTACTCAAGACATATAAATATGAGGTCAAATCTCACTTCGGGTAAAAACGCTCAAAGTTGAAACATTGAGTTTTTCTAGTTGTGAGTTTCCTGCTGCGAAGATTGAGAGTGTAATTCTTGCCGGAAAATAAACAAATATGTCTAATTAAAATAACATATATAATGTGAAACAATGTCAATTCATACACCGTTAAAAAAGATTGTGATACTAGAAAAATAATCCACTCACCTACAAATTCAGTATTCATTTAACAGAACAAACTACTGTACAATAATATAATACTTGATCAAAGTGATATCGATATCTAATAACTTACTCCTACAGAACCCCATTATTGTCTATTCGACTAATTTACTACTTCGGGGCATAACTTGACTACGTAATTTACTAACTACGTGATTGATTAATGATTATTATTTCAATCTCGTTTCTATCACAATCAACATCAAAATTCCATATGATTTCCCGCTTTTTCATCACCTTTTGTTCATCTCCTCCGTCACTTCGCCGTCCGCCGCACCGGAAAACAAACAGCCACCGCATCCACCGTACGGCGTCGCCGGATCACTCGCCGAACTTGACGAACAATCGGAATCTGAAAATTATGAACAAATTGAAATTGAATTGAGATGCAATAGTGTTTATCATCGTTAAATCTGTTGTTATAAAACAGAATTTGATTTGTTTTACCTCTTGAAGCTTTGAATGACCTCTTGCAGTGGAGAATAGCGCTCTGGATCCCATCCTGTTGCTGCAGTAACGAATCGTCACGGCGGTTTGACGATATTGCTACCGGAGGTGCGGCGGCGACCGCCGTGAACGCCGATCGGCTGTTTCGTAGATGCTTGCGGACCACACGAAGTCCGGCAGGTAAGTTACCTTGTTTGAGTCCTGTAACTTCTGGATTTGATCCTTTCTCTCTCCTAGGGTTTGTTGCCGGAGACTGTTTATGTTCCTCCGTCGTCGGTGACGGTGACGGTGACGGTGACGGTGAGGTTAGACTGTTTAGGTTTCCGGTGAGCTTCAATTTCTCGATGTATCTCTTTGAAACGCGAACGTATAGAGGCTTAACTTTCCTCAGGTACTTCTGCATCGTCTCTTTCGAAAACTTCTTCTCTTCTGAAGATGCAGAAACCGATTCGTTGTCGTTTTGTTTCTTCTTTGGGGCTTTTGAACTGTTATGCCGTTTGAACAGAGAAACAATCGGAGCATCGTCGACGGTGTATTTCACCGTCGTCGACTTGCCGGAATCTTCACTCTCGCCGCCCCGATCTGCTGTCTCCGGTTCCTCTTTCTTATGTTCTTCCTTCGAATTTGAAGAATCAGAAGCGTTTGATTTCGATTTCTTAAAGTTCAACATCATAACTCGAAGCTTCGTCGCTGATTTCATCAACGAGACACGAGTCTGCAATGGCTTTGAATCAATCTCCTCCGTTTGAACAAAACTCCCTTTGAAGAACAAGTCATCGGATGAAGCATTCACCTCCGCCGTGCTACCACCGCTCGAATCAGTCAACAGCGTGAACTTCAACTCCCTCTCATCTTCCACCTCATCAGATCCATCACAATCTTCTTCTTCATCTTCATCTTCGTCACCATAATCGACACTAATTCCAGTTTCACCAAGTTTTACAAGCTCGTCTTCTCCACCTTCATCTTCTTCCGAAGGTAAACTAAACTCCAAATCAAAAAACGGTCCGTGGTCGTTCTCGTCATCTTCTTCGTCTGCTGTCTCCGACGTTTGACTGCTGACGGTTGTGACAATGGTGGTGGTGGTGGTGGTGGAAGTTGTTACGTCAGCATTGGTGGTTGCAGCATCGGCGTTAGTCCTCCAGTATTTAAGCAAGCTGAAAGTCTCCATTGTTGAACGAATGAAGTGGTGAGAAGTTATGGTGAAAAGAGGAGGTGAAAGGGGAAGAAGGAGAATAGTAGGTGGGTGTGAGTGATATTTGTTCAAGGGCGATGAAGTACAGAAGCAGAGTGAAGTAAAGGTTCTTTCTCTTTTTAGTTTTTACTATTGAGACTGTGAAAGACTGAGAGGCGATAAATTATCTATTCTTTTAAAATTGTGTGGAATAAAGGTTAACTAAATATTATAAAAGTTACACGTAGTAATACTTATTTCCATGAAAGGGTGGAACGCAAAGAAACTAAAACTATGTTTTCAAGTACAGGATCGAACGTCGAATTAAACGTTTTACTGGTCCGGTCGAACTAGATTTAAAAAACGAATGAGTCGTAATTATATATATAAGATATTGTATATACAGTTATATATAATTTAATATAAGTAATTTATATATGTATTTTATAGTTATATATAAAAGTTAACAATAATCTTATTTCTACCACATCAATTTACTGTTCAACCTCCGTTATTACCCATTAAAATCCAAAAAATTAAAAAAAAAACAACCAAATCCGGTCCGACCGATGTGAGACGAACCAACCGGTTAAATCTCTCCAAACGAATTGATGCAGAGCGGTTCGGTCACCTCTTTGATTTCCGGTCGGACCGGCTGGACCAATCCGGTATTCAAAACACTGTCTTAAGTCATACTTCAATTAAAGCTTATCATATAAATATTTTACTTACAAATACTTCAAAACTATCCTACAAATAGAGATGGTGAGGGCTTTGAACCCAAATTTAATAGTCTAAAAGTTAAGTACATTTACAGTCGTTCAACAGATAAGGAAGTTACTTACGAACCTGGAAATGTAAACCGGAGTTGCTACTCGCAAGGGTTGTGGCAATGTTGTTGTGAAGCCACTGCTATTGAGTCGAACCCGAGCTCCACTCCCTCCCCCTTTAGTAAAAGACAAATTTCAACCTGAAGGTCACTTTTTCAGATCACTCAGGCGAGTGGAACTAGAATGGGGTTAGGGTGTGGTCCCGACCTATATGTAACTTTTTCAGATCACTCAGGCGAGTGGGATTGGATCCTTTCTTTGGGATCGGTTTTCTTCGTTCTAAATTATTTCTCAACTAGATGTCGGTTTATTCATAGTGATGGGTTTCGTCGTTGATAATCTTTTTGGATAAATTCAGGCATGAAGTGTTAAAATCTGTATTAACGGTTAATATCTTGTCTCAGAAAGACTCATTCGTGTATTAGGGTAATTTTAAACACTTAGAAAAAAAAATGGTGTACAGTTAAACAGTAGTTGTTACATAGTCAGGGTATAGGGACTGTCTGGTTGTATGGCAAACGTGGTTGAATAAACATTGTCATGTGATTGCAGCCTTGCAAGAGAGCGTGTAAGCGTGTGAATCAGAAGAATGAAATTAACACTTTTCACTCTTTTGTCTTATGATTCAATCCTTTTTTTATTTATTCTATAAGAAAACCCTTGTTTTGCTAAATTTATATTCGACATCTAATTAAATTGTATAAAAATAAATCAAATAAATTCTTTTTCGATATAAGAACCAACTTTATACACTTTTACTTTTGAGATTTTTGTAAACTGTTTACTTTATCTTGATGATATTACTATTCAATTACATGTTTTTAGAGCCTAGCGAAGGATTAGGGTGTAATACCAATTGCTGCTGGTAGAAACATCGCTCACGTCATATTGTTATCGACAAGATTTAAAAGCAATTACATGTTATCTAACCTGATAAAGAAGCCGCAAGATGAACGTTGGAATTGTGTCGATGGAATTTAAATAAAAAAATTAACTAAATACAAGTAAGTTGTGAATAATATTTAAACTCTATATTTTTTTACCCAACTCTCTTTTATTCTAGTAAGTCCAAATTCTAACCCAATTTAATTAACATGCACATTTTTTTTCAATTTTCTGGCCTAAATTTTATAAGAGCCTTCTACACAAATGGACGTCTTTATTGCAACTATCACTATCCACTCGATAATCCGAGGACGAAGAAGTGCCCGCCCTAATAAAGAACTATGCTAGAGGAAGAAGGTGAAGCCATGGTCCGAGAAAGAAGAATTAGGCTTTGCGAATGCCTGGATAACCATATTAGAGGACCCCGACATGATAAATCAACAAACCGCTAATTCATTATAATTCTTAAACTTATCCTATAATTTCATCATAAACCATGAGCTTGTTAAAAAAAAGTTACTAAATGCCCCTCGAGGGAGGGTGATAAATGGTACTGACAAATGTGAATTAACTCCAAAGGGTAAAAAGGTAAATTGTATTGACTGTGAAATCACACACTGATAGGAATTTATGACAAAGCATAGTACAATGATTTCAGGTGTTGGTACCATTGATGTAGAACAAGACCTTGAAGCCAAATCTTTTGAAAATCATCACACGAATACTTTTTGGAAAATCATTGCACGTTCACCATACAAGTTACACATATGAATTGTCTAGATCAAAATTTTGTTTTAATATTGGGTAATTGGATATTAATAATCTTATTTATTATTATTGGCCGGGATTAATCATAATTTAAAAATATTTACAGACACTTTTAACTTTAAGTTTATTTTTTTCAGTTTATTTTTTTCAGTGATACCCAACTAACTGAGAGTTAACGTCCGTTACTTTTTTTGATGATATGGGGCTAACTTTGAGCCATTTTTCAACTTCGGCGCCGCCCAACCTGTATTAGGTCCGTTTTTTTGTGTCTAGCCTCCATCATCACTTGAAATCTATATTTAACGAGTCAAGTCGTTCAGATCTGAAGGTTAATATTGACGGACTTCAGGGTGCTGACTTTTTAAATTGACCGACCTGATAGTTTATTTTAACTTTTTGCTTAGTGTTTTGGCCATAGAAGTAATCCACGTCATAAAAAGCTAACGGTGTTAACTCTCAGTTAGTAGGGGATCGTTGGAGGAAAATAAGCTAAAAGTTTGAAGTGTCTGTAAACATTTCTTGAGTTAGAATTAATTTTGACCAATAACCGAAAGTTGGGATTATTAAAATCCAATAATCCTTTAATATTTAGTGTAATTGAAAGGAAAGAAGGGGGAGGGGGGGGTCAGGTGGGCCAGAGGGATTTCTTACGTAATGTGAGCTTGCTCTTGAGAGTGATATTAGATTTTGTACTTGAGTAATAAAAATGATCAGATGTGTCAGTGGCTAATTAGTAATCCCATTAGCCGTTCAAAATAAATTAATATATATATAAATAAATATATAATACTTTAAAGGTGTGCTTACCTAGCTCATTTATTAGGTGATGAGTTTAAGTATCACTTGGGTAATGTAGAATATATTTAAAGTATAACTGTCATGTTTACGGAGTAATAACTGACATTTGCGAAAAATTTCGTTCGATGAGTCTTTTCTGAAATAAAATTTTGTTAGCTCCATCCCCATCCTAATTAACCAACGAGTGACATGTGGTGTTAGGGCTAAATTCCACTAGATGAACGCCTACTTAGAAGTAGAAATATTCTCCGTTTAAAAAACAAAAACAAAAAGGATGACCGCTACTTAGAGTACGTTGCATGTCCATTTTCTTCGATTCATTCTTATTACTTCATTTACCACCATTTCGATCATTCATTACTTTCTTTTAAATTCACTTTCTATAGTATTTTATCTCTTATTGTTTTGGCTCTTCTTCTTCTTCACCCTTAAAATGCACGGTAACATTATAATTATCGTAGTGGAAAGTGAGAGTTTGTGAATGACGTTAAATACACTTCTTTCATTTATATGAGAAGTATTATATATACGAGGACGTACAAATATATCTTATTGTAGTTTGAAAACATTTGTTTCACAAATATATGGTCTTGAAAATGTTATATAACTATCGTATAATTATAGAATATGAATAATAGGTAGAACAAAATTTGTATCAAACATAAAAAATATGAAACGCGCATGCAAAATAAACGTTACTATGCAAGCTGTTGTCTCGAATACATTGGTTTGTTAATAAAAGAACGCTTGATTATAATACAAGAGTGAAAAGATGATAGATCACGTATCATGCGACTTTAGATTAGTATTTACAAAAAACTGTTTGAATTAAGTGTATAAAATGTATACCTCAGTTAGAGGTGTACAAACCGGTTTTTTGGCCCAAACCGGTTCGGGTCCCAAACCGAAACCGGTTTGGTCAAAGACGGTCAAAACCGGTTTGGCCCGAAACCGGTTCGGGTTCAAACCGGTTTCAAACCATCAAATCCCAAACCAGTCAAACCGGTTTGGGTCGGTTTGGAATCGGTTCGGGCCCAAACCGGTTCGGCCCAAACCGGTTTAATTTTTTTTTTTTTTTTGAAACTTTGGATTTTTGTTCAATTGAAATAAAATTTTAAACTTTTAATTAAAACATAAACATTTATAACATTTATATAATTTAAACAATTTATAACATTTTATATAATTTATATAACATTTATAAACAATTTAAGCATTTTAACAATTTATAACATTTATAAACAATTTAAACAATTTATAACATTTAAACATTTATAACAATTTATAACATTTAAAACATTTAAATAATTTAAACATTTAAAACTAAACATTTAACATAGTCGTTTCTTCGTTCGTATTATACTTGTACGTTTATTCCTCGCCACCAGAACCGGAACTGTTACGAAGGTAGTCATCATATGCCGCTTCATCATCAGTCATTCATGGTGTCAATCCGCTCTCTACCTCGTCCTCGTATAATTCTGCTTCGTATTCCAGTTCTCCTTCAAGTGAACGTTTGTCTTGTACTCTTTCCGCGGCATCCAAATAATCTTTCAAGCAAATTGACATTTCAACTGCTTGTGGAGTGAGTCGAGTTCGTCTTATTGATATAACCCTGCCACTAACAAAAAAACAGATTCCGAAGCTACCGTAGAAGCTTGGACGGTTAGTAAATCTCGGGCCATGATGGATAGGATGGGAAATTGATCTTTCTTACCTTTCTACCAAGCCAACAAGTCAAAATTTTTAAATTCATGTGGAGTCATGGTCGATAAAAAGTTTGTAAGACCATACCTCCCGAGTTCACTACTCGGAGTGTCACCACGTTGATGTTTATTACATTCATCCCTTAAAGTATTATATAAATCAAACATTGGATCATTCGAATTTTCGGCATTTGCCGCATGCCTTAAAGCATCATGAATTTGTGATGTTTCCCTGTATTTTAATAAATAAACATCATACATTTGTTGTAATTGTTTGTTGAAATTAGCTTTTAAAGTTGTACCATACATTGGTTTACTAACTTCTAAATCCAAACTAAAAGTAATTTTATCAAGTAAAGTTTCAACTCTCGACTTGTTTAAACAAGGGTTTAAAGCTGCGGCACATGTAATAACGGGAGGCATTTCTTCAAAATACTTTTTAAGTTTTTCTTTCATTGGGGGTATCATATCCGAATAAGGTCTACCCCTAAACGACAATTCATTTAATTTTGAAGTCATTAAATAAATTTGGTAAAGTACCAACGGACTCGTTGGGTAATAAACCCCAAAAAGACATGTAGTTGCATTTTTAAAAACTTGAAACATTTTTGTTACTTCTTCGATGATGGCCCAACCCAATGGATGGTAAGAATTTGCCTTTCCCCGACTTACCAAACTATTATGAAAGGCTATTAAACTTTTTTTTTGTTCTATAGCCTTTTCAAACATGTTACATGTGGAATTTCATCGTGTTGGTACGTCCCAATTCGGACCTAAACATTTAGTATTTGCGTCTTTACAAAACTTGCGATATTTAGTATATCTTTGGTTATTACTAAAAATATCACGTAACATTCTTTTAAAACAATCTTTTTGGGCCTCAATCGTTTTTAAACCGTCTTGAACGGCTAAGTTTATGATGTGCGCAACACATCGACTATGAAAAAACACACCCTCACATATTGGTTTATATTTTAATTTCAAATGATCTATCGCAAGAGTGTTGTTTGACGCATTATCAAAAGATATAGAAAATATTTTGTTTTCTAATTTATACGTTTGAATAACTTTATCAATAACATAAAAAATGTTTTGGCCGGTGTGAGGATAATCAAACAATTCAAACGCAATCGTACGTTTCATCATTTGCCACGAATCGGGTTCAACCCAATGGGCGGTGACACAAATGTACGAGTCCGGTGAACCGTGAGGTGTCGACCAAACATCACTAGTTAAGTTAACACCGGTTTGTAAATTTTCAAAATAAGATATTAATTCATTTTTAGCATTTTTTCCACATTTTTAAACAATCTCTTCGAAGAGTAGCACGACTTACATTGGTGTAACGTGGTTGGAGAGTTCGTTGAATGAGTCGAGTCAAACGTTCGTTGTCGAAATGTTTGAATGACAAGCTTTCTTGAATTACAAATTGCGCCATTTGCTCCCGAACCGCATCAACATTATAAGCCCAAATATTTCCTTCGTTTGTCATCGAAGCTTGACCTTGAGAAGGTTCACCTTTTAACGCTTTACAATATTTATTTGCAATATGGTTTTTCAACGTTGTGTTTGCATCTTTTTTGAAAAACTTATGACAAAACTTGCAACGAGCCTTGTTTGGACCGCTAGCCATTTGACATAAATCGTAATTGCACCATACTTCGGGGTTCCTATTCGTAGGAAGGATTGCTACCACCACGTTGCTTGAAGACGCTTCACAACCAACGGAAGATTGAGCACATGTTGAAGCCATTTCAAGGATTTTTGTGGGAGCGTTTTGGAGAGCGTTTACAACGAGTAGAGAGTGTTTGTAGAGAGCGTTTGAGCGTTTTTGAGATTTTTGAGAGTAGAGAGTGTTATAAGTTGTTGTGATTCAACCAAAACATCAAATACATATATATACTAACCTAGTGGGGGTATAATGGTAAAAAAAACATCAAAAAAACGGTCAAAAATGGGTTCTAACGGCTATATAGCCGTTGGGTAACGGTAACCGGTTTGAAAACCGGGTTAAAACCGGTTTGAGGTACCGGTTTGGAACCGGGTTGAAACCGGTTTGAATACCGGTTCGGGTTGAAACCGGTTTGGAAATTTGAAAAGGGGAACCGCTCAGGAACCGCCGGTTCGGGACCGGGTTGGAACCGGTTTGGGCCAAACCGGTTTGGGCCAAAAACCGGTTCCGGTTTTTTTGGCCGAACCGGTTCCCGAACCGGTTTTTTTGGCCACGTCTAACCTCAGTGCAAATCATATACATAAACATGACCATAGTAATATGTCCTACATAAATCTCATTCTAATAGCAGGCCCTGAAAATATGGTTGTTTTTATGTTTTCATGTTTACTGATGTGACGACATGAATATAGAGTGAGAAGTAAAACGAAGAGTGGAGGCAACGGCTGGCTTATTACCCTTGTTTGATAGGTTAACAGGTTAGTAAATTACCAATCGGAACAATTTCAATTAATAGTTAGGTTTGCACAATTTCTGTAACGAACTAACAATTAATGTGTAACATTTGATTTAAACAAATACCTTCTTATTTTATCGAATTAGCGGGTCAAGATTAAAGGCACCTCAAAATGTCAACCTCTTCATTTTTGTGTTTGTTTTTTTCTAACAACTTATGTCTCTACTAGTTACATGTTTTAACAACAATACCTTATTTTAATGCATCTAAGTACTTCTAACTAGGTTTGAATTGATAATTGTATTTCAAGTGTCAAGTGATGAAACTCAATCAAGAAAAACACCAATAAAGTCCATGAATAGTCATCATTGATTCTTAAAGGGAACTTGTTAGATATAGTTAAGAAGCATTAGAAACGAATATAAAGGAAGAGTGTTAACAATTGTAAATGAGTTTATTATGCTCACTAATATTTGTAACTAAGTAACCAAACTAGTTAACCAAACTAAAAACCGCAAGTGATTGTGTGTGTGCATCTTTAAAACCGCTCTTATAGTTAATAAGATGGAACGTCATTCTTATATACTTGCACCATCTTTGTCCTAGGACAAATTCCTAATCACTACCCTTTAATTATATAAACATTATGTGGATGATTAAATAACATCTAATTGATCATCTTTACAAGTTGAATAAATGCAGTTTGTTTACTTAATTAGAAGTGTCGTATATTAAATTAGAAAAAGAAACAATTTTTACAATTAAAATATTTACTCTAACAAATATATATCAGCACATTGTCGTAACACCACCAATATTATTGATCAATTACCATGTTACTAATTTATCTAATAAATCGATCCCCTGACCAAAAAAAATTTATTATATTTCTTCAAATCATGCGTTAATAAAGAGTTTGAGAAATTATAAATATTTTACAAGTACAGAAGAACATAAAAAGCTTTTATCTTATAACATTTGTAGATAATAAAGAGTTTGATCTTATAAGCTCAAGTTCCTCAAGACCTCAACATGGGTCAAAATGTCAAATGGACAGATGTAATTTACTCTTAATATAGAAATTGTATAAAATAGAAACAAACCCTGCTTTCATAAACAAAAACCATAATAATCATATATATAAATATCTATAACAAACATCAGTCTGTTGCCCCAGAAAAAATAGACCCTCATAACAAAAAAAGATCAACTTCACAACCTTATAGCAGGCCAGGCCACACGACACCCATGAGACAATATTGTAGAACTTCTTACGAATAAAGAGTAACGATTTTCGTTAAAAAGATCATTAAAGTAACAGGGAACCAATGCTCTGCTATGGGGTTGCAAAAACATGGGAACGAAGAATACGAAAATGAATGTGAGAATATTTGTTTCACTTACGACGTCTATTTGTTACCATATCTGGGTTGCCTTTCCTCATCATGGCTGCAAATTCGTCATAGTTTATTCTCCCATCCTACAATAATGGAACGGTAATATTGAGATGATGTCATTATTGGTGATTATGTTAAGTTAATTTGTGATAATTAGATATAGAGAGCATACATTATCCGTGTCAACTTCTGCAATGATCTCCTTTATTGTTTTCTCATCACCCATATTGTATTTCTTCAAGGCATGCTCCAGTTCTTCCACGGTTATATACCTGTAAGTTGCAAAAATAACCAACAAGAAAGAATTATACGGATAGTTTCTGTGTTACGCCTGTTTTACGGATATGGCCCTAAGTACGACTAATTATACAAAAGGTCTCCAGCATTTACTCAAACGTAACACATATGTTCTTTACACGACTTGATATTAGTTTTTCTAATAAATTATAGCGAAATGACCAACATACCCTTTCTGTTACAAAACCAAAAGGTTATATAAATTAAAATCTCCCACCAGTAATTTCCCATACTTAGGACCAAATTCGTTTAATAAAGGTTATATGTAATGAAATAAGCTTTTGTATAACATAAAATATAGTTTTGAGTACAAATACAAACCCGCTATTGTCCTTGTCAAAGTACTCAAAGGCTTTATATAAGTGGTCTTCCCTTTCCATCCGATTCAAATGCATCGTAGCAGAAATAAATTCAATATAATCTATTGTTCCATTGCCATCAACATCCGCCTGAGAAAACAAAATTATTAGTGTTATCAGTGTATATATCACTTGAGTATACGGGTAGGTGAGACGGGTATATATGGAAATATAATTAAAAAAAGTGGAGAGTACCGCTTCCATTAACTGTCTCACTTCTGCCTCGGAAAGCTTGGTACCAAGTTTAGGAAGGCCTGCTTTCAGTTCTTCATAAGTTATGGTGCCACTGTTATCAGTGTCCATGGATTTGAACATTTCTTTCAACCCTATGATCTCTTCTTCAGAAAGATTTTCTGCTATCACCTAACTCAACGGAGCAGAAGATTAAATCAGAATGAGGTGGCCCATTTATATATTATTGGGTCGATTCGGGTTATGTTTTAGTTTACGGAGCAAACAAACCTTGGTCCAAAATTTTTATATGCAAATTACATAAAAAGGTAACGAACTTTGATCACAAGTTATGTTTTAGTTTAACACACTTTATTTGCTTTCACATAAAGAAGTTTCAAAAAAATATTTAAAGGTGGTAATTTTGAAACTTGTAAGTTAACCAGTTTTCATGTGCAGTGTCAGTGCTACATCAGCTCCACTTCCGAAACATTATCAAAGTTACCATCATCGTTTTTTGACAAGGTAAATGGCTTAGATCACCATAAATCCGATCTTGAAAGCTGGTTACCTTTTAATGGGTGAAAATAAAGACCGTTACAGAAATTAGACTGATGTTGGTTTCCCTTCTTATTCAGTATGACCTTTTGAATAAATAAAGCTTCCTAATCATTTTATTCAATTAATTAGATAAGTAAAGAAACTTATTATATCATATTTGTCACACTGCCTTTTAAGAAAAAATGCATACATTTTGCACTGAAAGTGTTTCTGGGACAACCCAACCCGCGCCAAGTATTACCAGCCATCACCTGAACATGGCATGAACCATTACTCTACCCATCCACTTTGACACTTTCAATTAAAATATTTAAACAGTAGATATCTAGAACAAGATGTTGAGTTTAGAAAATACTATTACCTTGAGAGCTACTTTTTTAAGTTTGTTCATTGCACGGAACTGTTTCATTCTTGTGAGAACAGCAATATCAATGGGCTTATCTGATGCGTCACCATCTTCTCTAATCCATGGGTGATCTACATTACAGTTGCATGTATTTTAGTGATGTAAGACAAACCCACATGACCAAAATAATTTTGAATAGCTTGTGGGTGTAAATTCATATATCTAACCCATTTAACATGCTTTAACACTTTTAAGTGCTGGTCAAAAAAATAAATAAAGACACACTTACTTAAGACTTCAACTGCAGTAAGCCTTCCTTTAGGATCAGAATTTAGCATCTTTTTGACAAGATCTTTGGCACTACTTGATATGCTTGGCCAAGGATCAGACACAAAATCAAGATTTCCACGTAAAACCGAGTCAAAAATGCCCTGCTCAGTTTCTGCAAGAAAAGAAAGAAAATCTTATCTTCAAGAAGTGATATAATTGTTGTCTTAACCATGCAGGTGAAGAAACAAAACTTGGGAACTTTATCAGTGAGCGGAAGATTTGTTCTATGATGACAAACTTATCAAAATCAAGTTTATAAAGCATACATACCTCCCCAAAATGGTGGGACACCACTGAGTAAAATATAGAGAATTACACCCGCGCTCCAAATATCGGCCTCAGCACCATAATGCCTACGCAACACTTCAGGAGCCACATAATATGCACTTCCAACAAGATCTCTGAATACATCTCCTGCACACACAAGTAATTGTATGTCAAAACACGTAGTAATTAAGCTCACTAAAGCACGAGCCGCTTAAACATAATATAACAATAAACTTTATAAATAACTGATAATCACCATTGAATGCTCGCGACAGCACTCCTTTCCTTCTAGATTCAAGTACCATTGTGAGCATATGGTGCAATTTAGGAGTAGTTTAGTGTGTGTGTGTGTTTGACATTAAACAAAAACAACATTCAACTTAGCATGATATAATACAGCCTAGAAACATGATAGAAAATCATTTATAATTAAACACATCAGATTGAGAACCAATAACAACTCCTCCCTTGTCATTAATTAAACACACCTAATGTTTCTTCTACCTCATAAACTTCATACTGATTATTTTTCTTTACATTCTACTAGAGCAGTTAGCAGTTAAGATAGTTATTATTTTCGTTTTATGGACAAATCTCCGAACATCGAGCTCCATTCAAAGAATGGTGAAAGATGATGAGGATTGAAGAGCCTCAACCAAGATCAGATACACCCCCATCACATCTTCCTTCACAAGAAGGTGGACACAAGTTTAACTCGTGAAGCACATACATGATCTAACAAAGCTCAACAACAGAATGTGAAAGGACATGGTACTCAACCTCCAAAACTCTATTAAATCCATAATCACAAAACCAGACATATAATTCGATAAAACCCCTATACTTGCCCACATTTACTACAGTTCAAAGTTGAAACCCTAATTCAATCACTGTTTGAATCCAATGAATGCAACACGCTATATCGATTAATCCTCTTTCTCTGCAATTCGAATGTTGCAATCCGATTGACCATTTAAAGCATACCTGGTTTGAAAAACACCGAGAGGCCGAAGTCAGTAGCCTTCAACGGCGAGTCTTCATCACTATTCAACAGCAAAAAGTTCTCAGGCTTCAAATCTCTATGAAACACTCCCATCGTATGACAATTATGCACCACCGTCACAATCTGCCGGCACAAATTCGCCGCCGCACGCTCCGAATAGTGCCCCTTCGCAATGATCCGATCAAAAAGCTCACCACCGGCACACAGCTCCATGATTAGGTTAACCGAGTGCCGATCCTCATACGCACCTTTAAGCTCAACAATATTCCTATGTCCGGTCAAATGATGCATGATCTGCACCTCTCTCCGTACATCTTCAACATCATCCTTATTAATCAGCTTCCGCATCGCGATCGATTTGCAGGCGAACTGTTGGCCGGTGGTTTTGTGAGTGACGAGATGCGTCACACCGAACTGACCGCGGCCGAGCTCGCGGCCGAAGGTGTAGGTTTCGCGAACGTCTTCCATCGGCCGGCCGAGAACACGACCGACGGAGGCCGGCGGCGGATGACGACGGGGAGGCGCCGGCTCCGACGCCGGAAGTATCGTGAGGCCCTTGGGTGGAGGTTGTTGCTGCGGTGGTGGTCCGTGGTTGTTGTTGGTGGCGGTGGTGGTGGTGGTGGTGGTGGTGGCTGCCGGAACGCCGCTGCAGTTGCCCATTATCCGGTGGAAGTGAGAAAAGTGAAGATGGGAGTCAACGGCATGTGTGTGGACTCATGTGAGAGATGTGTTTGATGGTGTCTGAAAAATATGCGGGGGTGTAGTTACCGAAATGCCCTTGCGTGTGTCGTGAGTTCTCGAGTGAGACAAAGGGTAGTTTTGTCTATGTGTATTATATTATATTATGAATCCACTTGATTCCACAACGATATCATGCTTGAAACTGAGTAGGTTTATATCTTATTAAAAAAGGCGTGTCATACGTATACTCGTTAGTTATGAGATACTTTTTTTTCTCACTTTTTATATACACGTATATGTATGGAGAGATAAAATGTTAGAAGTATTCGGAGTAAGTTTTCTGTATTTATGTAAGTGTGTTTATTATATTTTAAGGAAATAGTTGTAAGCGGTTGTAAGTGAAGAATATAATAAAGTTATTATTCATCTTATATTTAGAGAATTACTGTTTAACCCTTATAAATATTTTCATATTTTTAAAATTGATTATAAGTGAAGAGAGATAAAAAGGTAATGATAAAAGTATTAAAGTTATTATATAATTGAAAAGAAACAAGAAAAAATAATATTTTTTAGTGTAATTATAAGAATAAAAATAGAAAACCTAGTGTGAATGCTTTAACATAAGATACTGTAAATGTAGGATAGTCTTAGATTCAAGTCTTACTCTGAGTAAAAATACTCAAAGTTAAACCAAATGTTTTCTTTTTTAATTGTAAGTTTCATTCTAATAAGGTTGAAGATTCGATACCAACTAAAGTCCTATTAAAATAACATTTATCTTCTAATATATGGTCGTATATTTTCCGTTAAAAAAATATATTTTTCGTTTCAAACAACGACAAAGGTAAGTGTAGTATTGAAAACAATTTATTATACCATAAATACCAATATGATGGTAAGTGAGAACATAAGTTACTATCTAACCCATTAAGTATTTAAAATTTTAATTTAACCGTCCTAGTATATATGCTATACAGTTTTATCTCTTTAACTTTTTTACTAATTTGAATTTTCTTATATATTCGTTAACTTAAAAAAAACTAATTTTTTGATCGTATTTATTTGCTTCATGGTGTCTCGGTATAGTTTTGTTAAGTGTTTTTTTATTGTAGGTTATATCGACTGGGGTAACTTGCTAGTATCGTAAAGAATAAAATTGATACCAACCGAAGAACATTAGTAATATTATATCATTGTATCATTGTTTTTCAATCTATGTTTCGATCTTCAGATCCGCGTCGTTGTAACTTCATATTTTTTATGTACTTAACCACGTTATGCAACTCGCGTAACGAAGTTCACAAACGTGTCGCATCATGCGATTAATTTCTAGTTAAAAACATGGTTAATGGATATAAATATAAAAATTTTAAAAGATCATGTAATTGTAAAACAAAAATAATAAGAAAAAAAAGGTGTTTATGCAATGAAAAGGTGACTGTTCGTGCTCCACCAACACTGTCACTTTGTATTCATAATCATATTTATTTCAACTCACGTTGTTCTTGTGTTTTTTTCCTAAAAATTAGGATTTCATTGTCAGTTTCAAAAGTTTACCACTTATTTAATTTCCTTTTCTTTTGAACGACTACTTGATAACTCATGGGCTATTGATTTATCTAATCATCTTCGTTACTCGAGTATACAACTAAAACTATTATTAAAAGGAAATTTATTATAGGTGATAAAAAACTCTTTGACCGAACCTGAAATCCCGCTTTTTAAATCTAGGTAGAACTTGAATCCAAGATCCCACTATATTAATAAAGTTTTGGGGTACCTTACACCTCTTATTTAACTAATAACTAAAACTAGAATTAAGCCCACGCGTTGCGGCGGGGGCGTAAAATCATGCCAAATAGCACTAATGTCACACCGCTGGTAGCGACCACCAACACTGATGTTGCGGTGTGTTAATGCAGAGAAATCAGACTAGGATGTAAAACATATAAAAATTTAACCAAGTCGATCTACGACCCGCGTGTTGCGATGAACTTGTCAAACGGGTAAAACTAGACGTAAAAACCTTGAACCACGTCCACTTTTCGACATGTTAAGTTACAAAATTTGGAACGAAACGTAAAAATATTAAACCATACATGCATGTTGCACCGTGTTAACTTGAAAAACTCATAATGAAACGTAAAACATAAATTTACAAAAGATGAAAAGTTAATGGAATAAAATTGAAAGTAAAAAAGTTGTAAGGTCAAATACCAAAAATAAAAAGCTTTGGGCCAAAAGTAAAAAATTTAAATTTTTGTGAGGTTACATTGGAAAGATAAAAAAAATTTTGGGTTAAAAGTAAAAAAATATTTTTTATAAAACACTCTACGCTTAAGCCACAACACCTTATGCATAGAAAAGTTGAAAATTTAGTATATTATAAATGGCTAACATATAACATGCATATGAATTCTTTCTTTTTTCTTGTTGAACAACGTATAAAAAAATTGTTGGTGTAATCCTTATTTGAACTATTGGAGGACCGAAGCTATTAATTCGAGCTCTAGAGCCCTCGGTTGCCTAAGGACTAAAGTTTGGAAATTTAATCTGACACGGTAAAAGAGGTGGTGTGTTCATACATTTCGAGATGTTGTTGTATAAGTTAGACGAGTTGAACCCTTTAGACATGTTTTTAACCTTGTCATTAGCGTGTCGATTGATCTATAACTTAAAGAGTTCGTTTATCCTAAATCTATGTTTTTTTAACTTTATGTGAAGTTAAGTCATGTTACCGGTAATGTCATAAGTTACTAGCTCTCACCCCTTATCAATACAATATTCACACTAAATGAGGAGCAATATTGAATCATAGGTCATCTTCTCATCACCTATAAATCATTTCCCTTTAAGAGAGAGAAATTGATATACTAATCGTAAAAAGGTTGTTACATCATGTATTTTGTTTATACATGTTTTGTGTTAACTAATTTTATCAGTGTTACAGAAATTAAATCAAGAACATAATTAACTACAAGAATGATTTCTATTATGAACACGACTGAATGGGTAAACAATACAAAAGAAAGTATTGAAAAGAATGAATCACAAGCTATGATCTTAACACCCTTTTATCTAAACACATATTGACTCTAACTAACTCTCAACTAACCAAGATTAGAAGAAAGTTACAACATATATCCCTTAACTAATTGACACTTGCCAATACCCGAATGAAGTTAGATGAATTGCATATTACATATTTACATCATAACAATCAGATATGCGAAAGGACTTTTGTTAACTAGATTTAATGATTTTACTATTTAAACAAGATTCAATGATTTAATGATATCCGAATGGACTTGTATCTTATAATTTTAATATTAATTTTTATAATTGAACAAGACAAAAGCTAGAGCCATGCACACATTATATGAGAGGGTCAATCATGCTCATGCAGTCAACACTGAGGTAAAGTTTAAGAGCAGTTTAGAATTTGTTTTTATTTTGAATAGTAAAAAGAAGTGCATTAGAAATCTTGCAAGAAGCTCGAAAGAAAATATAATGAGAAACAACATGATAAATTACAATACAAATCTACATCAAGAGTCCTAACTTAAGGAACCAATCTTACCTTTCGTTTTCATTCACTGAAAGGATAATGATTTTACTTCACCGTGAATCTCTTAAGGGTCTTTTTGTTTGTTGTTGAAGCTACGCTTATTTCTTGTCTTTTAAGTGCACCAAAGTGTTGTTAAAAATTTAGCATAGATGAGAATTTTAAAACTAGTTGCTCCATTAATGTTGTTTGAGGAATCTTGCACCATTATGAACTAGATGCCAAACTGGGTCCGCAACATCATAATTTATCAATATATGATCTGTATACTCTTTATGGTATTTGGGGCATGAAGCATCTTTATAACTCCTTGTTTTAACAACGCGTGTTTGGCTTGAATTTTGTTGAGTGTGCCTCTCCAAACAAAAATACTTACTTTAATAAAAAGAATCTTGACCAAATAAAATTGCCATAATTCTTTGTGTTGAAATATATTTCTATCTACAATTAATTCAATTCACTGTCAAAATATAGTTTTATATAAAAGTCATCCAACTGTTGTATTTTTATTTTCTTTTCATATATATTGGGCTGCAGATGTGTTGAGAACCATGAAATGTTGTTGAACTAAGCTTGTATCAGTTGTTAGTATGGATTGAGCTTATGATAACAAGAATTAAAGCCGGTGGATCATTCTCTAGTGGGCTTGTATCGAGTGGGTTGATGTCTTAGATTGTTAATAGAATGGAAAGATAAGAGTGTATATGGTTAGCTGGGAATATATACACAAATCAAGTTCAAGAACCCATAACACATATCAACATCATCATCTTTATCGTCATCTTCTTCTCCATCTGGTAATCATGATGATGAAGTAGTTGTTTTCAGTTTTAATCAACTATCATACACAAGATAGACTTCTTATTTTGTTCTCATTTTCTTTCTGAATGGAGTTCTGTTCATCGATCTTGTTCTTCATTCTTGTGAGAGTCTTTTCTAGGCTTTTCATCTTTATGGTGTTTTCTTGAGTCTGTTTAGATTTGTGTACCTGTTTTGTTATGTAATGTTTAATCTACCAATGTAGGTTTGATTTTGTTTGTCTTTGGTTTTTCATTATATTATCTAGATTCTGAGTTTGGATGATGCATTAAATTGGGAATAAGAGTGTTTTTTTTCAAGTTTTCTGATGCTTTAGGAGAATCTTCTTTTTATGTGTTGCCTCCATTGTTTAGTATTATAGTGCTCCCCAGTTTACACCCAACTCGTATCAAAACCCATTGATTAAATTTCATCAAAAGTCTCAACAATGTTCTTCCAAGGCCTCTTACTATACTTTTTTACCAGGAACAGACCACCACTAAGTGATATATATAACAAACATCATTCTTTTTTTTGAATCTCCACTCCCATTTACAAATGAGGGAGATATTCGCAGCCTAAAGCGAGCCGATACCAAACCCACCCTTTGATTTTGTAGCCAACATTTTTTCCCATGCTACCTAGCAAATTTTGGATGTGTCACCCACCTTACTCCAACATAATACTCACCTAATCCGTTCCGGTGAGTTTATAACCTGTCTTGGATCACGATAAAGAGACAACTAATATAAGATGAGCTGCCAAGAACTGATTTTATTAATGTAAATCTACCTCCAATTAAAAGACATGACTTTTATTTTAATAATTTTTCTTTACTTTTGAAATAATTGGATCCCAATTACGAGTGGCCAACATGTATGAACCCATAATGGGTAGTTTCCTTGAAGTTAGTAAGTGGTGGGTTGTTAGTCGGTAAGAGTTAGCAATTGATTTTTCAGCATGAATATCATCCATATAATTGCCTTAATCTCTACTCCCCTTCTCCCATAAAATCAAACAAATCCATATCATACGCTTAGTTTAAAACAACAACACAGAAACACTAAAACAATGCAGAAACAACATTGAATCAGATTTAAAAAGAAAAAATAAAAAACTTGAACCATCTGTGATAGAATCCGATTATGAAAATTCAAAACGCAAAATAAGTAGACTGAACAACTCAAGTGATAAGTTCTAATTTAAAAAGAACGTAATTAAAATTAAACTGCGTTTGCCGGGAGTCGAACCCGGGTCTATTGCTTGGAAGGCAATTATCCTAACCGTTGGACTACAAACGCTTCTTCTTGCTAATTAATATTTAATTTTATTTAAGCACTAAAATAAAAACTCTATTCTTTCTGGTGAATATATTTATGTTTCAGTATATGCACTAAACGATTACATTAGTTCATTAGTTTTTTGAACTAATGTTTGGTAATGTTTGATCTTTTCAATTTCAAGTTTCAAAATTCCTTCAACATTTTCAAAGTTTAAGTATACTGTAATATACTTTTAAATATATACAATTATTTTTTTAATACAAAAAAGGTCTAATATACAAAACAAATTGATTAAAGAAGTAAATATAAGAAGTAACGTGAAAATGTAAGGATATGTAACGCGTTTGTAAGGTTGAAGGTAAAATGAGTGTTTTGAAAGGATGATTGAAAATCTAATAGTACAGATGGTATTCGTGAGTAGTTTTTGGCTTTTGGGTTAAATACGATTGATGGAGTTATTCAGTATTCCTCCATGAATTGCAGCATCATATTCTTTAACTTCTTAAAATTTCTGTACAACAAGAATCACATTTCACCTTTGATCCAAAGCATCTATCTGGGATTTAAGTACTATTTCAAATGCATGACATACAAGCAATCTTCAATGCTTCATTCTTGCAGTATAAACATTAGTTATGTAAGCTATATATCTTTCTTGAACTATCAAATATCAATATGTCATTTAGCTTTAATTAGATTTTATGCATATGTTCCCTGACTTTTGGATCTAGACAGAAAAACATGTCATCACATAGATCACCAAGATCTTGCTCATAGACAAAAGCTGTGTGCTTTCGGATACACCTTTCATACCAGAAAGAAATACAAACAAAATTATATAAGTAAATCTGCTTGATCGAATATATGCACCATCGCCCATAGGATCAAATATATGCTCCATTGGATGCGAAAAACAGTATGAAGGAACAGAACATCCAACTGTAGTTTATACAAGCAGTCATGGTGATACAGAACTCCTGCATTGAACATAATCAAGCAAGGAACATTAGCTTAAACTACAAGAACATGGTATTAGCACAAACTCTTGGGGTCTGTAACGTTCAACTGTTGTTCAGATTGTTGACATATATATTTTGGGGCATGTTAGCGATATACTCCAATTTACATATCTTATATTTGGTTATTGTTGATTGTTTAGAGTTATATTATCATTAGTTTGTTAGCTTTATCATTTCTTGGCCTTGTCATTATCCCTTTCATTGTAATCTCTTTGGCGTTCAGTTATTATTATAAAATAAATACTATTCATCAATATTACTTCTGTTTCAATTCATTAAGAAAAGATAGTGGCTTTGTTGATTGACTAGGAAAACCTAGAAGATCTACATGAGTTAAACTGATCTGCATAAAATTTCATTTTCAATCAAGAGCTACAATAAATGGATAAGAGAATGTATACAAATGAAGAAAAGAAAAGCATTAGGTAATAAAAATCCTAACACATATCTACCTTAAAATGAAAAGACAGTGATGTTAAAATAATTACATACAAGTTTGAGGTATATACAATCTTCTGTACAACAACAAACAACCCATGAGATTCATGATCCATTTGTAAATACTTTGGGATTTCTAGTTGATGGATACTATCTTTTCTTCAGCTTCTGCTTGAGATGGTGATGGAGATGAAGATGGAGATGGTTGGTCCCCAGACACATTCTCTGGTTGCACAATCTCCAACTCTTCAAGACTTTCACTGCTGCCACTCTTTTTTGGTTTATCAGGAGGTGCACCATCTTCTTCTTTTGGCTGCATCTGCATCTGATCACCACATAACTCAAACTGGTTATACGCTGCAGGTAGATTCTGAATGATCTCTTGTAGTTTCCCAGAATGTTCATCAGCACGGTCCATCTCGATAGCATCCTACACAAGACACATGTCGACAAACACAATCACACAACAAGAAGAAAGAAATGTTGTATGACTTATGATAGTTGCTTACTATTGCTGCTCGGTTTTTGAAGAGTGGTAGAAATCTGTTCTTGCAGAATACATTGAAAAGCGCAGTGCAGATGATCAATGGGATGGTGGCGGTTGAAGCACTGCTCGAATTTTTCATTCCAAAAAGTATTCCAGCTACTACTTGTGTCAGTATCAAAGAAAAGATTGTGGCATTGTGTGCAAGAGTCCAGTAACTTCCATCTGTCTGGTACTTTACAAAGTAAACATTCATGATCTGCAATCAATTGAAATATTATTAGATTATCATGTAGGTGTATGTAGATTGCAGGATATGAAGCGAGAGAAACAAACCTGATTTCTGTAAACAAGAAAAGCAAAGCAAAAGTAGACGAGCAAGAAAGGCAAGATCAAAGGCGCCAAGATGCAGAAGGTGAACCCAAGGAGTCCAAACAGAAGGACCCTTGTAACCTCTGTGTGGAATGAAAAGGTAACAGGGCGAACAAAATCCTCATCCTTCATCAGAACACATTTAAACAACCAGTTACCAACAAGCGGTACTGGCTGCAACAGTTCAAATGACAGCCCCGACCAACCTGATGTCATCACATATGTCATAAAGAAAGAAGCCTGTCGGGGTATCAACTCTGCAAGCAGGGTAGCCAAGTCTTTAGGACTAGTAACCGTAAGCTTACCCATTCGCTCAATCCAAGAACCTGAAAGAATGTTGGAGAAGTAAACGTTCCAAAACATAAAGATCAGGACTTTAACACACGCACTTCTTTTCCTTGTACTCCGAGACACACGCCCCTCGAGTGTGGAAAATAGCATCATCAGCGGTGGGACGATAGTTAGAAACACTGTCAGCACCAAACTAGGTAGATATCCAGTAATAAGGTTAATGTAACTCCTGTCTGATACGCGTCTTAAGAATGGAAATGCATTTTGCAGATACTGTATCTTGGTTAGACCTTGAACAAACGTGGTAGGCAGCAGGAACAGCACACTGAACACAATGGACGCGATAAAAACTGATATTTTGCGGATCCACAGCAAATTATAAGGTACACAAAGGTTTTGCCAGAATACGTCAAGTGGTTCTGGAGCCAATTCTGTGACCCATAACATAGGATCTGCTGATTGGATCGTTTGTGAAACCACCAAAGCATCAAATCTACTTCTGAAGAACACCAATGCAGCTTCACACTCCTGCATATAAACTTTCTTCTTTATACTGTTATAACTAAGAAGATAGATTTAATAAACAGTCAAAACAGACCTTTTCTCTGAGTTCATCATCCACCTTACGACTTGTCAAGTCACTTCCTCCTCCAACCCTTTTAAAAGAGTTTGATCTTGCTCCACAAAGCCCACACCTATGATCAACACTTGTTTCACAGCACTGATCAGCAGGGACAGTTGCCATTACAGGGACGGTTGTCATCACTTTATACATCTTCTCTGCATCTTCCTACAGAAGAAAGTCTTTATTATTGATTTTAGAAGAAAGATCTGTGTGTTAGTATTATAAGGATGATGCATTTTTACCAGAAGTTGCTGAACTGCACCAAATCGATAGACTATTTGGTGGGAAATGTAACTGGATGCATAATAATTGCTGAAGAACTTCCCCACAGACTCACTGTAGGATTCTACTGAGGACCATGGGATGCCACGTACAACAACTGTGAAGTTACTTGGCCTTGTTGGAAACCTTTGTACTTGCTCCATTCTCATTCTAGCTATGTTTTCATACTCCTATACATGTACAATCATTCATGGTGTTTTCATTTTTTGTCACCAAAGTTCAAATGCTACATAGTAGATGATGGATAGATGAAATAAATGATATACATTTAATATGTTAAAGATGTAAAATGGAATCCTTACAAAGTATAGAAGAGTGCAAGCACAAGCAGATATAACATACAGAGTGAGGCAGTGAGCCCAAAGCCTGAGAGAAAGATTGGAAGATATATGTATAAGATAGATTGATTGATGTATTACAATGAAACAATTTAGATGAAAATTTACAAGCATTGAATGCATACCATCTTGAACCTTCTCTGACATTTCCAATAGTCAACAAGTCCAACCCTGTAGAATCTTCAATCCCTTGCAACCCTTGCCCAAAATAATTCAATGGGAGCACAAGAAAAGTGCAAAGAATAGTAGCAATCGCAAATATACGGATACTGCACTTTGAATTACAAAATTATATAAGAAATGATGAGAAAAAATGTAATGATTATTAGCATAAAAGGGAGGGGACTGGTGTAGTGAAGTGAAGTGAAGTGAAGTGAAGGGTACATACCTAAAAACAACAATCCTGAGGAAGACAACTGCATCTATACCACCACAAGCAAATATATCTTCTTCTGTTGCTTCCCAAGCTTTTAAAATCCAACTTGCAGAAGGTACAAATCTTTCAAAACAAAGATTCTCATTTCGAGTACGACCCTGAGCAATCCGCTGGCCAAAGTAAACTTTAACATTGAGTGGTTGTTTTCTCAATATGGAATATAGCGAGAACATCCCCACTGAAATCCCTATGTTCATACCAGCCGAAGTCAATAAAGCTGGTATGTCCATCCTTTTATTTGATCTTTCACTTCACAACTTCAACTTTGACTTCAATCTCAACTTCTACAAACTTATCAATCAACCAAAACCTTAGATACTAACTCCTAACCACACTTACTTTTTAAACCTGCAATATCAACATGAACCAAATCGAATCATATTCGTTTCAACTTTTTCCAGAAATGTTGGTAAAAGCATACTTGTTCAGATGTCATGGGTCAGTTTTCATTTGTCACCACTTAACCATATGCCAAATGCAATTAAGAAAGCTTCCATTGATGCTTAATAAAAAGTTCTAAATCACATAAAATTGCCCAAATTTCCATACAAAATCTAAGTTGATTGACTTAAGTTAGTAAAGTAATATCAGCCTTAGATTTCTAAGTTGCATATATTGTCTTTGTTGCAAATTTATTAATATTATTATGTCGTATTACAAAAACCAAATTTTACTCTCAGAATTACAATGTTTAGTTCCTAAAGTCAAGATTAAACTTCATGTAAATATATATGAACCGCATATTCAAATTCCAAAATAAAGCATAACCTCTTACGAAATCTAAACATTCTTAATCCCTAACCCATTATCTTTATCCAAAATTGAATTTAAATTCCATTCTTTTATGGGTTAATCAAACATGCAAAAACCGATTTTTAGCTTTTGAATGCATATGCCATGAAAGTCCTGCAAATTCAGGCAACAAAATACGACATAAATCATTTTTAAAAATCCTACAATAATGATTCCATTATAACATAGCAAACGAACGTGAGATTGAAACCCCACATGTTAATCAAAGAATTAATATTAAAGCACAAAGATGATGATCCCATAAGATTATATTATTATAAGGAAGTAGGATGAAGAACATACCAGCGTGAATCAAACGATTGCAGATAATAATAGGTTTGATTAATCCATTGAAGAACATGATAATGGGAGAAGCGTAGGGTTTATCTGAGATGAAAGATGAATGAGAGGGAATTGTGAGAACAAATTTGAAGAATGCCGATTCATACGCCTACAAAAATGCCCGCCCAGGATTTTCGATTATAGATTTTCTTTTTTTCCCTTTTTTATTTCGCAATAACGGCACATTTAGGAAAAATATTATTATTTTATGGTATAAACTGATTACGTGTCACAAGTTTTTATTACATGTCTTGGGATGGAAACATCTGACAAAAGATTTCAAGACCGGATCAAATATGCTAGTTCGACCGGAATTCGGTTGGAGCACCACCCAATATTTTTTTTTCTTCAAGAACTTGTAGATTCAAACAGGAGTTTCAATTTTTTTTTATTTATTTTTTATTTTAATATGTTTAACGGGTGGGTTGGATCATGAATTTCAGTATTGAAATTATAATTATCGTTGAATATATATAACTATAAAATATACGTAAAAAATATTTTTATTGAATTATATATATATAACTATATAGTATACAAAAAAATATTATATATATATATATATATATATATATATATATATGTATATATATATATATATATATATATATATATATATATACATATATATATAATTTTAACATTATCTGGTTTTTAAATCCGGTCCGACCAGTCGACCAATAAGATTATCTGTTCGCTGTCCAATCCGGTTCCAAAAACATTACATCTAACTAAAGGTTGTAAGTTTTAACTTTAAATTTTATAGAATATAGATGTTATAACTTTAAGAGTCGAGTAGGTGTAAGTAAAAATGTATATGTTCTTCTTGAGAAAAAATAAATTTCTACCAGTAAAAAAAATAACCATGTTTACCTGCTAAAAGTTGTCCCGCACAAGATACAACACCATAAATTTATTATTATTTTAATATTTTAATTATGACATATTTTGTGTTTCTTTTCTAATTTTTAATATATTATATTACTATATTACTATATATACACATTTACAAAGGTCGGTGGCTTTTGCCACCGGTCATTTCACCCCTCAACTTTCATTTTTGACTCTTTGGCCCCTTAACTTTTTAAAACCTATAAAAAAATCGTTTTAACCTCCTTAAATGTTTAAAATTCGAGTTTAACTCCTGTATATTTAGTTAAGAAACGTAACGAGACGATTGCAATCTATGCTTTATGACGTTGCATACGGCATTGTTGTCCGTTTTTTCTATTTGCGTTTTGACTTGGTCTACGTTTCGACATAATTTTATTTGAAAAAAATCGGGTTAAATATAATACGTTTTTATTCAATGGTATAAATTCGAGTTGCTCTATATTTTGACGTAAAATTAGTTTGAAAACGAATCGAGTTGATTGTAGTATATACTTTATCACACCGCGTCCGCTGCCGTCGCAACGCGCGATGGATAAAAGCCTACCTATAACTTAAAAATAAAGGTCGATGGGGTTTCCCACCGGCCTTTCTTCCTCCTACTTTTTGATTTACATTTTCAGTCCCTAGCACTTTTTAAAAACTTTGTGAAATATCACTTTTACTCCCTTAAGTTTTTAAAGCTTCGAGTTTACCTTTGTGCAATATAAATTCAAGACCGTTTACGTTTAGTCATAATTAGAAACGACTCAGGTCAAATATAAAAGGTTTCCAAGCTTAACTCTATACATTTTATTCTGTCTACGTTTCGACATACATCTATGTTTTGACGTAAATTTTGTTAAGAAATAAGTTGTGTCAAATATAAAACGTTTTAATGCTTATTTTTATGTACGTTTTGAGTTGACCTACGTCTCAACATTGGTTTGTTTGAAAACGCGTCGGGTCAATATAATACTCTTTCATTTACTATACGTTTGGACGTAAATTTGGTTCGAAAAATGTCGGAGCTATTGTAAGTCTATGTTTCGACATTAATTTTGTTTGAAAACGAGTCAGGTCAAATATTAAACGTTTTTTGTGACACCTCGTATTTTCAGGTTAGCGTCGTCAATATAATTTTCGTTACCTTAACGTTCTCTCGTTATTTATCTAATTATTTAAATAAATTATAACCTAAGTATAAACTTAAATATATTAAATTAGAATCATTGTGCAAATTAATCAAAGTTAAGGGACCTAAAGTGCAACTTAGGAGACTTAAGGGGGGACCATTGTGTAACTTTCATATACTAACAAGTTTAAATAACCGACCTCTCTTCCCTCGGCCATTCCACACACCGAAACCCTAAAACCACCGAAAACTCCTTAGCAGTCGTCGACCTCTTCATTCTCACGAAGCCCCATCCGGCAGCCCTTGTTCGCGACCCTTAACCTCCGGCATTCGTTCTGTTTCAAGTGACGATCCCGCTCGCGGCTTTCTACGTTACCGAACGACGATCGTTTGGCAATCGACACCACCCGGCGTTCGTGAGGACCGACCGGAGCAACCTTACGGTAAGAGTTTCATCGTAGTTGTTACAATTTTCGGTTTCGGTTCATGGTTGCGGGTTCGGTTTCATCTCGGTTGTTGGTGTAGGCGTATGTATTCTGCGTTTGTATACGTAGATATGTATGTACTCTGTGTACATATGTAAGTATGTTATGTGTGCTCTTGTTTGCTTTCTACGGTTTGAATGTATGTGTGTTTGTATGCTCGTAGATATATATATATATATATATATATATATATATATATATATATATATATATATATATATATATATATATATATATATATATATATAGTGTGTCTTGTATGTATGTAATTGCAAGGTGGTTATGGGTGCATGTGTGCATTACGGTTTGCATGTGTGTTGCATGGGTGTGTAAGCATGTCCTTTTTCCACTGTTAAGTAGAGTAGGTAATGATGGTGATGTTTATATGTGTGGTTGTATGTGACTCTACAATGTTATAGGTATGTATGTGAGTGCTCCATGTTGCGAGTATCTATTATTATGCATGTAGATAAGTGTTGCAGGAGAGTACTCATGATTTTGTCAACACATGTATATATATATATATATATATTTAATTGTTGTCATCATGACAGTATATATATACATATGTACTAGTTCAGGCATGAAGGTTATTATATGCATACGTAGTATGTGAGTACATCATATATGTATATATGTTATAAAAGTGGATGGTATACGTGATATTTGGGTTGTAATGCGTCATTGTGTGTGAGTATATATTTGTGCTTGGTTGCGAATGGAAATATTGATAACCGACACCGTACCCGAGTCACGAAAGATGAAACCATGCAATCCTTGTATTTATAATTAATAATTAATATTCATTATATTTATTAATTGAAATCCAGGTTGTTCAGGAAACTAATTACTTGTTCTCTGCATTATTTTGTTGATCAGCATTTGAGGTGAGTTCTCAGCCCCACGTTCGTATTATACTCTCTTTTTGGGGGAGAGAAACATGTTGTTTCCATGAACATACAATACTTAGATTTGGTAATACTGCATATACTGGTTTACTCTTGTGATACCACTACGCCTCTTCGGACCGTTAATATGGAATTAGCGAGGTGATTGTTAGTAGATCTACTGGGTTTGACAAACCCCACCCGGGCTAGTCGCGCTAGCTTGACTGGAGGTCAAACGGCTGAATGGTTGGCCTGTTTTACAGTGTTGTGGTCTGGTATCCACAGCCGGGGCATTCATTATATTATTACTGTCAGCTCGGTCGCGAAATTCATACACATAGTGACTTGTTGTAGGCTAGCTACCTACTTATATGCTTTGATTACCTAATCTGGATTTCATTACTGTTACTTATTGTTTTCTGATAAACCTGTGAACTCACCAACCTTGTGTTGACACTTTAGCATGTTTCTTTCAGGTTCTTAAGGTGTGCACGGATAGGAACATCACGCATTGCATTCATCATCGTAGAGTCTAATGAACAATCTACATTTTTCTATAAATTTTATTTACTTGGTTTGCGCGTGTTTGCGCCGTTTAAATTATTGTTTATACGCTTCCGCATTTACTTTCATGTTTCGTACTTAATTCTGATTTTAAGAAACTTTATTCAATTTAGAAATTATATTTTGTAATTATTGCGTCGTTTAGTGTAACTAATGGCTAAGATCCTGGTATGTCACGCGCCTAACGGTATTACCCCGTTTGTGGAAATTGAGGGTGTGACAGATTGGTATCAGAGCCAATGGTTATAGCGAACTAAAATAAATATGCATTTCATTTGCATTGCATTTAGACTATAGCCTGATGCCTTAGTTACACGCATATAGACACGTTTAGCTTTATTAGTTTATGTTGATCTAAATTGCTATACTTGCTTGGGATTTGCCTTATATGGCATATTCCTGTGAGCGTTCGGCTACAGGAATGGCATAATCATCTCTTCATTCTATGCTTATGGGAAAAAGACCAGTTCATCTTGATTTTCCCACTGTTACCTCATGTTTCATCGTACAAGTGACTCTAAGTTGCTATGAGTCACGAGAAGACTATTTACGAATTTCCTGTACCTTACCTTTTATATTATACCTCTCGGAATTGGATACAATACTATTGGTACCTAACTTGGATGGTTCATTAGGAGCATGTTCTGCCTCCTGTTGAATGCGTTTCGCAGACGAGAGTTGCGCCTGCTAATCCTTCTTTACCTACCTCGCCACTTCTCTGTCTTATGGAACAGGTAATGGCTGTACTGGTGGCTACCATACACATTACAAGACAACTTATCAAAGTTTACTTACGATAATGCTATTTACCCATTTGACCTGAGCGCATCGACGATTCCTTGCCCAAGTGAATATTTCTTCAATCAATCTTTTCGTACAAGTTTGGTTAATTAACCCTTGGTTTAATAACTAAAAATGATACCTCTATCATTAATAACACTCTGTACTTGACAATGTATGTTAGCTCGGATAAGAGGAACCAAGGGTGATCATGCAAAGCAAATTACCATCACGGGTGCACACGTAATTGTAATTTGTCGTGCATGAGAAGTCTTGCGAATCCTGTCGGATGATAACAGTTATAGTTAGTACAAAGTTTTAATTCTTTACTTTGGGGACACGAGAGCCTCAATCCGTATAAAACTTCACTAAGGATATGAAAGTAATCCTTCATCTCCACTCGTATGAAAGTTTCTATTCATCTGGATCCATCGACTTCTATTGATTTCCTCGTCTATTCATTTTCTATTATCTATTTTATCCATGGGACTTTTGTTCTTTTTCACACCTAGATGGGAAGGGTGTTTTCCATCCAACTGATGTTTTGAATTTTAGTATTTGGTTTGATTCATTGTAAACGTACTTACAATTTATTTGATCAGAAATTATTATTTGAACTTATTAGTTGTGTGTGTGCTAAATTCTTTTAAATTACTTGTACTTAAATGAAGTAGATATGTTGCATATTGCTTATTTTTGTATGTTGTGATTGTTAAGAATGTCTGGAATTGGTCGAGGACGCGGACGTGGTCGTGGCACCATCAACATGACCCCAGCTGAACTGGCAGCCCTAATCAATCAGCATGTGGCTGATGCTCTTGCAAATCCTAATCTCAATCCACAGGCCGCTCCAATCGGTAAGCAATACCAAACTTACTCCTAACGTTAACTTTTTGTCGTCCTGGTTAAGTCGAAATACTTATTCAAAAATTCTAGAGACCTGATCTAAACTCGTTGCAGGACAAAGGCATGCACCTTCAAGTCCTTCATGGACTGCAAGCCAAACCCATTCAAGGGGACTGAAGGAGCAGTGGGACTACTCTGTTGGTTTGAGAAATTGGAGTCAGTGTTTGAGATTTGCAACTGCCCTGCTGAGAGTAGAGTGGCACGATGGACGGTGCCGCACTGAGCTGGTGGAACACGCAAGTCCAAATATTGGGCGTTGAGACTGCAAATGCTACAACCTGGGCAGATTTCAAGAACTTATTGAAGGAGGAATACTATTCCAGGGATGAAGTACAAAAACTAGAAACTGAATTTTGGAACCTGAGGATGGTTGGTTCTGAAATTGAAGCTTACACAATTCGTTCTCACGAGTTGGCTACTCTATGCCCTACCATGATCAATCCGGCTTACAAACGAGTTGAGAGATACATCGATGGACTGGTACCGGAGATACAAAGCATGGTCACCACTGCTAGACCAACTACTATTCAGGAGGCTGTCCAATTGGCCTACAAGCTGACCGACCAAGCCGTCACGCAGGGCAAACTGCCCCCTCGTGGTGCTACAAGCAGTTCTAATGACAACAAGAGGAAATGGGAACCTTCTACCAATGGAAAACAATCTTCATCTCCACTCCACAGCAACAACACAGCAAGAGATTCAACCAACCACAACCTATTCAAGACTCAGGTAGTTTTGGCGGCTACCATGGCAACCTCCCAAAATGCAACAAATGCAAGTTTCATCACAACGGGCAGTGCACGAAGAACACTTGTGAGAGATGTGGAAGGTTTGGACATGTTGCCAAGAATTGCAGGGTGAACCTTTCAGTAAAAGCACCTAAACAACAACCACAACAGAACTACAAACAACCTGGGTGTTATGAATGTGGACAATCTGGTCACTATAGGAGGGAATGTCCGAAACTAAAAAGGAATGGTAACAATGGTGCTGATAACCGCCCTGGCAACGACAACGGAAACGACAGGGGCAACGGTAATGGTGGAGCCAAGGGGAGAGCTTTTATCATTGGATGAGGTGAGGCTCGTAATGATCCTTTACTGTAACTGGTAAATTTCCTATCAATGGTTGCTTTGCCTCTGTGCTATTTGATTTTGGTGCTGATAGGAGTTTCATTTCGCATAAATTCAGTCGATTGCTAGATGATAATTTTGTAGCCCTAGATACGAATTATACAGTAGAAATAGCAAACGGTAAGATCATCGAGTCTTCTCGCATATACAAGGGTTGTAAGATTAGTCTATCTGGGCATGATTTTGATATTGACCTTCTATCAATTACACTCGGTAGCTTTGATGTCGTTGTTGGCATGGATTGGTTGTCTAAGAACCAAGCCGAAATCATTTGTCGTGAGAAACTCGTTCGACTACCTTTGCCTGATGGAAAGATACTCACTGTAGAGGGCGACAAGAGTGGTGCAGTGGTTGGCATCATCTCATATATGAAAGCACAGAAGTGGTTGAGGAAAGGGCATTCGGCGATTTTAGCCCTAGTTACTGAAAAGATTACTGAGGAGAAACGACTGGAAGACATTCCGATTGTTAGAGATTTTCTTGAGGTATTTCCCGAGGACCTACCTGGCCTTCCTCCACACAGGCAGGTAGAATTCCAGATTGAGTTAGCACCTGGAGTAGCTCCGATCGCTCGGGCGCCGTATCGTTTAGCACCGAATGAACTACAAGAGTTATCCAAGCAATTGCAGGAATTGCTGGACAAGGGATTTATACGTCCCAGCTCTTCACCCTGGGGAGCTCCAGTGCTTTTCGTGAAGAAGAAAGATGGAACCTTCAGAATGTGTATTGACTACCGAGAGCTGAACAAGGTGACAATCAAGAATAGATATCCACTTCCGCGCATTGATGATCTGTTTGACCAGTTGCAAGGATCAAGCTACTATTCCAAGATCGATCTGAGATTAGGTTATCATCAGCTACGAGTTCGAGAGGAAGACATCTCGAAGACGGCATTCAGAACTCGTTATGGGCACTATGAGTTTGCGGTAATGCCTTTTGGATTGACCAATGCCCCAGCAGTTTTCATGGACCTCATGAACCGTGTTTGCAAACCTTATTTGGATAAGTTTGTCATTGTCTTTATTGATGACATACTAATCTACTCTCAGAATAAGGAAGATCATGAGGAACATCTGAGGATCATTCTGGAATTGTTGAAGAATGAACAATTGTATGCAAAGTTCTCAAAATGTGACTTTTGGATGCGAGAAGTGCAGTTTCTTGGTCATGTAGTGAACGAAAAGGGTATACATGTAGATCCTTCAAAGATTGAAGCAATCAAGGATTGGCCGGCACCGAAAACGCCTACTGAGGTGCGACAATTCCTTGGTTTGGCAGGTTATTATAGGCGATTTATCGAGGGATTCTCAAAGTTAGCACAACCTCTAACTGCCCTAACCCACAAGGGAACCATCTACAAATGGGGCAGCCAAGAGGAATCAGCATTTCAAACACTTAAAGACAAACTCTGCAGTGCGCCGATCCTAGCATTACCAGAAGGAACTGATGACTTCGTTGTTTATTGTGATGCATCCATCCAGGGTTTGGGATGTGTACTGATGCAACGCAACAATGTCATTGCTTATGCGTCTAGACAACTCAAGGTACATGAGAAGAATTATACAACGCATGATCTGGAACTAGGAGCTGTGGTGTTTGCCTTGAAGATCTGGAGGCACTACTTATATGGAACCAAGTGCACGATATACACGGACCACAAGAGCCTCCAGCACATATATGACCAAAAAGAGCTGAATATGCGACAACGACGATGGCTAGAACTGCTCAAGGACTATGACTGTGCCATCAAGTATCGTCCCGGTAAGGCTAATGTGGTAGCCGACGCCCTCAGCCGAAAAGAAACCCCTAAACCTCGTCGAGTACGCGCATTGAAAATGACCATTCACTCCGATCTGCCAGGGCAAATCAAGGTTGCCCAATCTGAAGCCTTGAAAATTGAGAATCTAAAGGCGGAATCCATGCGAGGCATGGAGAAACAGCTAGAGACCAAGACTGATGGAATTCGTTATTTCATGGAACGGATTTGGGTACCACAGTATGGGAATTTACGAGAGCTAGTAATGGATGAAGCTCATAAGTCACGCTACTCAATCCATCCAGGCTCAGATAAGATGTACCATGATTTGAAGGAATGTTATTGGTGGCCGAACATGAAAGCTGAGATTGCCACCTATGTAAGCAAATGTTTAACTTGCTCCAAAGTTAAGGTGGAATATCAGAGACCATCCGGTTTACTTCAGCAACCCGAACTTCCAGTGTGGAAATGGGAGCAGATCTCGATGGACTTTGTCACAAAGTTACCCAGGACTCCCAGCGGATGCGATACCATTTGGGTTATAGTAGATCGCTTAACAAAATCCGCTCACTTTTTAGCAATCCGAGAGACTGATCGACTAGATAAGTTGACACGGATTTACCTAAGAGAAATAGTCTCCCGGCATGGTGTACCGGTATCTATCATATCTGATCGTGACGCTCGATTCACTTCTCATTTCTGGCAATCTTTACAACGATCATTGGGAACGCGGTTGGACATGAGCACTGCGTATCATCCGCAAACCGATGGTCAGAGTGAGCGTACAATCCAGACACTAGAAGATATGTTACGTGCTTGTGTGATTGATTTTGGCAGCAACTGGGAAATTCATTTACCGTTGGTTGAGTTCTCCTACAATAACAGTTATCACACATCAATAAAAGCCGCACCATTTGAGGCACTATATGAGCGTAAGTGTCGATCACCTATTTGTTGGGCAGAAGTTGGAGAAAGCCAACTTACAGGTCCTGAGCTTGTGCACGAGACGACTGAGAAGATTGTACAAATACGTAACCGTATGACAGCAGCACGTGACCGACAAAAGAGTTATGCTGATAAACGTCGTAAGCCGTTGGAGTTTCAGATTGGTGATAAAGTACTCTTGAAAGTCTCACCCTGGAAAGGAGTGATACGCTTTGGAAAGCGGGGTAAACTAAACCCTAGGTACGTTGGACCGTTTGAGATTGTCAAACGGGTTGGTCCGGTAGCCTATCAACTGAATTTACCTGAAAAGCTCAGTGGAATACATAACGTGTTTCACGTGTCTAATCTAAGGAAATGTCTATCCGATGACTCACTTGTCGTGCCATTAGAAGAATTGGAGATTGATGAACAGCTTCGTTTCATTGAAGAACCAGTTGAGATTATGGATCGAGAAGTCAAAACCCTAAGGCGTAGCAAGATTCCCATTGTGCGTGTTAGGTGGAATTCAAAGCGTGGACCAGAATTTACCTGGGAACGTGAGGATCAAATGAAGAAGAAATACCCACAACTGTTCAAAGATCAGACATCTACTTCTTAAGGTATCATTCTCACGATACCTTTTCTTTCAATTTCGAGACGAAATTCCCTTCAACAAGGGGATGATGTCACAACTCTCATGAAACCTTACGTTCTTTATTTTGGGTTTATTCCAGAAATCTCAGAAAACCTATCATAAGAGAGCTTCTGACCTCCTATCGTTGCTGTTAAATCTGGCGTTTTATGTTAACCTGATGTTCTAATTTTCGGGACGAAAATTCCTTCAACAAGGGGATGATGTGACACCTCGTATTTTCAGGTTAGCGTCGTCAATATAATTTTCGTTACCTTAACGTTCTCTCGTTATTTATCTAATTATTTAAATAAATTATAACCTAAGTATAAACTTAAATATATTAAATTAGAATCATTGTGCAAATGAATCAAAGTTAAGGGACCTAAAGTGCAACTTAGGAGACTTAAGGGGGGACCATTGTGTAACTTTCATATACTAACAAGTTTAAATAACCGACCTCTCTTCCCTCGGCCATTCCACACACCGAAACCCTAAAACCACCGAAAACTCCTTAGCAGCCGTCGACCTCTTCATTCTCACGAAGCCCCATCCGGCAGCCCTTGTTCGCGACCCTTAACCTCCGGCATTCGGTCTGTTTCAAGTGACGATCCCGCTCGCGGCTTTCTACGTTATCGAACGACGATCGTTTGGCAATCGACACCACCCGGCGTTCGTGAGGACCGACCGGAGCAACCTTACGGTAAGAGTTTCATCGTAGTTGTTACAATTTTCGGTTTCGGTTCATGGTTGCGGGTTCGGTTTCATCTCGGTTGTTGGTGTAGGCGTATGTATTCTGCGTTTGTATACGTAGATATGTATGTACTCTGTGTAGATATGTAAGTATGTTATGTGTGCTCTTGTTTGCTTTCTACGGTTTGAATGTATGTGTGTTTGTATGCTCGTAGATATATATATATATATATATATATATATATATATATATATATATATATATATATATATATATATATATATATATATAGTGTGTCTTGTATGTATGTAATTGCAAGGTGGTTATGGGTGCATGTGTGCGTTACGGTTTGCATGTGTGTTGCATGGGTGTGTAAGCATGTCCTTTTTCCACTGTTAAGTAGAGTAGGTAATGATGGTGATGTTTATATGTGTGGTTGTATGTGACTCTGCAATGTTATAGGTATGTATGTGAGTGCTCCATGTTGCTAGTATCTATTATTATGCATGTAGATAAGTGTTGCAGGAGAGTACTCATGATTTTGTCAACACATGTATATATATATATATTTAATTGTTGTCATCATGACAGTATATATATACATATGTACTAGTTTAGGCATGAAGGTTATTATATGCATACGTAGTATGTGAGTACATCATATATGTATATATGTTATAAAAGTGGATGGTATACGTGATATTTGGGTTGTAATGCGTCATTGTGTGTGAGTATATATTTGTGCTTGGTTGCGAATGGAAATATCGATAACCGACACCGTACCCGAGTCACGAAAGATGAAACCATACAATCCTTGTATTTATAATTAATAATTAATATTAGTTATATTTATTAATTGAAATCCAGGTTGTTCAGGAAACTAATTACTTGTTCTCTGCATTATTTTGTTGATCTGCATTTGAGGTGAGTTCTCAGCCCCACTTTCGTATTATACTCTCTTTTTGGGGGAGAGAAACATGTTGTTTCCATAAACATACAATACTTAGATTTGGTAATACTGCATATACTGGTTTACTATTGTGATACCACTACGCCTCTTCGGACCGTTAATATGGAATTAGCGAGGTGATTGTTAGTAGATCTACTGGGTTTGACAAACCCCACCCGGGCTAGTCGCGCTAGCTTGACTGGAGGTCAAACGGGTGAATGGTTGGCCTGTTTTACAGTGTTGTGGTCTGGTATCCACAGCCGGGGCATTCATTATATTATTACTGTCAGCTCGGTCGCGAAATTCATACACATAGTGACTTGTTGTAGGCTAGCTACCTACTTATATGCTTTGATTACTTAATCTGGATTTCATTACTGTTACTTATTGTTTTCTGATAAACCTGTGAACTCACCAACCTTGTGTTGACACTTTAGCATGTTTCTTTCAGGTTCTTAAGGTGTGCACGGATAGGAACATCACGCATTGCATTCATCATCGTAGAGTCTAATGAACAATCTACATTTTTCTATAAATTTTATTTACTTGGTTTGCGCGTGTTTGCGCCGTTTAAATTATTGTTTATATGCTTCCGCATTTACTTTCATGTTTCGTACTTAATTCTGATTTTAAGAAACTTTATTCAATTTAGAAATTATATTTTGTAATTATTGCGTCGTTTAGTGTAACTAATGGCTAAGATCCTGGTATGTCACGCGCCTAACGGTATTACCCCGTTTGTGGAAATTGAGGGTGTGACATTTTTGTTCAACAGTGTAAATTCGAGTTACTTTATATATTGACGTAAAATTAGCTCGGAAAGAGTCGGATCGATTGTAGTCTATACTTTATCACGTCACATACAATGCCACGGCAACGCACGACGGGCAATAAACCTAGTTTTACAGAAAGTTCTAATACATAGTAGTAATGTGTTTATAATTTAATTTAAAATCGACCAAGGTTAAATATGTTATGTTTTTAAATGATGTGTTATAATGTAATGTGTTAAAATTATAATTCAACTAGCCTTTATATGTTTTATGTTTGTCTAAAATGGTTCCCTTTTTTGTTTAGGGTCTTTTGTGATATTCTCAAATTCTTAAAGGGCATAACAAGATAAATCAAGCTTCTCCATTTCCTTTCTTGTGCAGCCCCAAATTCAAGTGATTGCTTTGCTGTCTCATTGCTGTTCGATGGTTCCAAAGAAGAGCAAAATTACCTTCCTTTTTTTCTTTGATATCTTGCTTCTCTCAAGGCCTATAAAAAGCTCCTTGATGCTGCTCGATTAAAAGCATCGTCTTCGTCTGATAAAAGCTATTGTGAACACTACCTTCGACTCTTCCAGTCTTGTAGTTTGTGATCCTTTCGGTTCCATCAAAACGGGCCGACTAGGGTTTCATTTTGAGTTGTTCACCTTTGTCTTCTTCTCTAGTCCAATAATTAGTCTTGTTATTGATCCCATGTATTTTAACATAATGTTTCTTTAAATTTCAAATCTAAATTGTTACTCTAGTAGTCTAGTAGCACAAATACAAAATTGTGGTCCATGCAAAATTTTCATGAAATGAAGTTCTTTGGTGAAAGAAAGCAATAGGTTTGTTAACTAGTTGTGTAAAAAATATTATATATGTCTGATGAAACACACATAATGTTGTGTTAACTATTGGATGAATATTTGTGTGTTCACAAGTTCAATAAAAAAATACAAAAAAAAATAGTACATTAATACTTGGTTTCAAGAAATAATTATTCCAACTTTTTAGCATATATTTTGTCCGTTCTTCTGAAATTTGTTTTTTCGTTAAATGATTTTCTTTTGATTTCAAAGCAACAAGCGAATGAACTATGTTTTCATCAATAGGTGATGGATTTCGATTTTCAAAACAAATCAGTGATATTCGATTTCAAAACCAAACTTGATTTAGAAAATTGATGGGTGTCTTCATTGGTGATTCGGTGGTGATCAGGAAGAGGCTCATGAACAAGAAACGAGCTTAAAACCAACGAGACTCTTGTGAACACTTAACAAAATTGAGGGACGTAAACATGAAAACTTCAATTGATATACAGTCTGATTGTAATTACATTCTGTTGATTATTTTTGTTGTGACTGAGAACCAATTGTAGTCAACGATAAAAGATAGTTGTAATAAGTGTTATCATCATCATCTCTATCACTATTGTCATTCTTTGATGTTTTTTCAATTATCCTTTCAACCACCATAGACAACTGTTAATATGGTCTGCTATGTCGTCAACTCGTCACATAAATGTTTTAAAAAGGTTTGAGGTAACAAGGGTTTAGAAGAAATATATCATGTAGCATTGGACGAGATCTACCATTATGTTTTGAGACATGAGGGTGCAGGTAATGATTAGAGGGCATTTAAGAACGTTAATCATTATATTTTTGCCTAGAAGAGTAATGATAAGTCAGTGCTTATGTGGCAGAAAATGCTCTTTAAAAAGCATTAACCATTGTATATAATCTTAATGTGTGGTTTGATTATACTTGTAAATAGGTAGTGCTTGTATAACTACACGATGAGCGGTCATCTTATTTAAAAAATCAACAATATGTGATGGTCGATTACCATTCGTACCGACTATCTTGTGAAACGATGTGTGATCACCATTAGTACCGATTATCCTATAGTACCGATTATCCTATATTTTTATGTATTTTATCTTCTTGTTTTGATTTAAACAATACAACATTCTCATGCTTTATATGACCTATAAAATCACTGAGCCTTCAAACAGATTCATGATTAGGAAAAATCGTTATGATTCATAACAATTTTCTCTGAAGGCTTCATAAATATCCCTGGTTTGTAAGGTTTTAGTTTCGAGCACACTGTACTTTATGGTTAAAACCGAGAATGATTCTTATTTTCACTCGTGTTGTAGAAAACAATTGACGGAAATACTCCTCTCTCCAGTAATCGCAAAAATGATTTCCAGTACCTCCTTATCCTACATTGATAGGCAAGAAAGGATAACGCATTTTGTTGTTCACTAAAGGGATAAAGTATTGTTGATGTATGTAATATGATGCGAATCTTGCATAAACGACCCCGATGTCTCATTCTTGTTCATCGGTTTCCAAAATGAACGGGATTGAAAATTTTGGAAGCACTAAAATTAGCGCTGAAAACGCATCCAAACAATAGCTCCAAAATTTAACGAAATCAAATCGACGCATCAATATCTTCAACAACCTTCCCGATAGCATCAGATATCTATGACGCTTGATTCATTTGTAAACTGCCTTGTATTTGTCATAAGATAAAGAAAAATAACAATAGATGCTCAAAATGATTTATTCAAGTCAATTTTCTGACTTTACAAATCTTTTCTGGCGAATAAATAATTGTTTTAGATGCCTCAGAGTCGAAAGAATACCATTTAATGTCATCTTAAACAATCAAGCTTATATAAGTCCAACTAGCATTTAAAATATACATTATCTTTGTGTGCTAAAGTGGTTGTTGAAGATGTAAGAATCGTTTGTATGAATTCTTCAATGAGTACAAAAGAATCAATACTCATAACATTCGAAGGAGTGTTGATCCATAACCAATTTCAATGCCATATGGACTCATGCACAACATATGGCACATGTTAGAGCATCACAAATAACAAACTCTAAAAACATTAAAAAACATGCATAGTCACTGCCACATCAGAAAAACACTCATTTATTAAAACTTTTAAAAATCTTTCCAATAAGGTGTTTTAAAAACATCAAAAAACATTGACACATCATCACTATTTCTTATATTTATTTATAATTACCAACCTATCCGGCCCCATATCCCACCTACCCCAAAAAATGGTGTTTTTTCATGTTCATATGTATGAACAAGGTTTGTAAATACAGCCCCCCCCCCCCCCCCCTCCAATTGGTTCTTGATCTGAAAAGAGGATGATGTGACGTTTTTTAAGGCTAAAAACGCCCTATTATAAACTTGGTAAATGCTCTTATAAACTTGGTTGTTTAAAATGACATTAAAAAACTTACGTGGATTGGTAATTAGTATTTGTTCGGTTGTGAGGTATGAATGAATGAATGATAGATAATCACCACCTAGATTGAAAAGGTTTATGAAGTTTGCAAAGTTTGAAAACATCGACTCAAACAAATCATTGTCTTTGAAAGTTCCAACTCATTGGAATTCAACTTAATTAAATTTTTTTTGAACGGCCAACGAATACTATAAGTCCGGTCCTTCGGATAAAACCATTGTCAAGGGCCATCCAGCCTGCTGGTGACCCGACCTGCCCACTATCCAAAGAAAAGCATTTTCACATATTGTATGGAAAAGCATTTGACACGTAAGCGTGGAATTATTATAGCAGTTGACACGCAAGCGTGGAATGATTATATTTATCCACATGATCTTCAGTAAATTGGACTTGAATTGCATTTTCTTTGGATAGAAAAAAAAATGCATTGATTGCTGAGTTTTCTTCAACATTTATGTTTTCTTACTTAAGAGTATCAGTCACAAAATACATCACTTGTAATAGCTATGTGGCTTCTATTTGTTATATTCATACCGTCCTAGAAGAATGTTTTAGTGATGTTAGACTTAGAAACATGACTGTTATCTTGAAAAAGGTTGGACAGAAATTAAGGTGATACCTAAAAAATTAATCTGTTGTCGTTCATTGCTTCTATTATCGATCTAAGGGATAAATTTTAGAGTAAATTACCAATTGCATCCCTAAAGTTTTCCGATTTTAACCACTTGTATCCCTGCAGTTTCAAAGTCTCGATTTGCCCTCTAACGTTTTCTTTTTATCTCCATTTGAGTCCAAAACACTAACGGCGTTAGATTTTTCTGTTAACTTTTGTAAAATGACAAAATTACCCTTATTTATTAATTCACATACCTATCATCCTCACCCACCCCCCTTATCTCTTCTTTCTCCCTATATATCTTCTCCATTTCTACCACCACAACAACACTATGACCGCAGCCACTGATGTCGCCCTCACAGCCGCCAGTGCAACCGCCACCGCCGCCGCAACCACCACCTCATTGACCACAACCACCCCACCCCTATCTCTTCTCTCTCTCTCTCTCTCTCTCTCTCTCTCTCTCTCTCTCTCTCTCTCTCTCTCTCTCTCTCTCTCTCTCTCTCTTTTCTCTTCTTCTCTTGTCGTGTGTGGGTGTGTGTGATCGGTAGTCCACAACCACCATCGATGTGAAATAGCAGATCTAGATAAGAAGGGGGTTGTGGTAGTGGTGATAGGGGGCTGCGATGGTGGTGATGGGGTTGCAGTGGTGGTTATGGGGTGGCTGCAGTGGTGGTGATAGGGGTCGCGATGGTGGTTGATGGGGGTCGCGATGGCGGTGATGGGGGTCGCGATGGCGGTGATGGGGGTCGCGATGGCGGTGATGGGGCCGCGATGGCGGTGATGGGGGCCGCGATGGCGGTGATGGGGGCCGCGATGGCGGTGATGGGGGTCGCGATGGTGCTGATGGGGGCGCGATGGTGGTGATGGGGGTCGCGGTGGTGGTGATGGGGGTCGCGGTGGTGGTGATGGGGGTGGCGATGATGGTGATGGTGGTCACGGTGGTGGTGATGGGGGTCGTGATGGTGGTGATGGGATCACGATGGTGGTGATAGGGTGGTTGCAGTGTGGTGATAGGATCCCACGATGGTGGTGATGGGGGTCGCGACGGTGGTGATGGGGGGTTGCGGTGGTGGTGGTGGGGGAGGTGATGTGGGTCGAGGTGGTTGCGATGGTGGTGATGGTGGTCGCGACGGTGGTGATGGGGGATGTGGAGGTGGTGACGGGTGGTTGTCGTGGTGGTAACGAGGGTTGTGGAGGTGTTGATGAGGGTTGTGGAGGTGGTGATGAGGCTGTGGAGACAGTGTTGGGTATGTTGGTAATGAAGAAGATGATGTTGATGAATGGGTCCTACAAGTTTTTTTTTATTTAATTCAAGGGGTAGTTTAGTCTTTTCAACAATAATTATAACAGAAAAACTAACTGTGTTAGTTATCTTGACTCAAATTGAAACAAAAATAAAACGACAGACACTCAAATGAAGATAACATAAAATGTCAGGAGGCAGATGCAATTTTGAAACTATAGGGATGCAAACGGTTAAAATGAGAAAACGTCAGGGATGCAAATGGTAATTTACTCTAAATTTTATCTATCTTGAAGGCACTTGTCTAATATGTATGAAAAGAAAAACGGAGAAAAACTACTGCATTGTGTAGAAATCTTTTGTGCGAATTGTTTATAGTACATAAAAAAATTCTATTTTAATGAGCAACATTTGAAGAGTGTTTAATTTATCACATATTCCGGCACCATTATGAATTATCTACATGTTCTTTTGAACGTGCTCGTTTAGTAAAAGTATTGATGTCATTAGACCTCTAAAAGATTAAAAAAATCAGATGAGGTTAAAAAGAGAAAAGCAGTATCTAAGATTGAAAATGACATAAAATTATAGTTACATAGATACTTGACAGATGTCTGAAGAAGACACCAAGTATTATAATTGTAAAGAATTTACCGTGTTGGGTTGGTGAAAGAAAAGAAGTCCAACGTTTCCAGTTTTACATCGCTCTTGATATTCTTGTCATTAAAATTTCTACAGTTGCTCAGGGGTAGATTTCTTTAAACATTAGGTGTTAGGTGCTTTCTAAGGCTGCTGTTTTTTTTATTTTTTCACTGTTTTAAGACTGATTTTGAGGCTGTTATTTTTAAGTTGAGTTGTGATGTTGGGCTGTTTTGAACATTTGTAATTGCTGATGTTGACCCTTTAAGTTGTTGACACTTTATGTTGATTTTGCAATTAAAGTGTTGTGTAACAACTTTAGTCTGAATTTGAAACTGGAACTTTTTAAGCTTTTGAATACGGGTTATTTGAGTCGTTTATTTGTTGGAATAGAAGTGAGTTCTTTTGATATATCAATCTTGAGTAATGGTTTTAACTTTTTCATTTTAATGCATTTGTTTATTGTACAAATTTGGCTGATCTTAGTTTCAGAAAGAACAATATTATTGAAAAATGCTGCTGCAAAAGAGACGACGCATTGGAACATTTAAAAGAGATGTTGCAGATTGTATGTTGACATTTGTTGCTGACCATTTTTATAACGATCCATTTCAACCTGTACCTATTTTTGTCAAAACCCGTTCTGTCCTAGACCAATCTTATTGTAACTTCATATATTCTTTTCTACTTGCATTTCACATTGACCCAAACCGAGAACCAACAACCCAATCTTATATTATTATTCCAGATCTGTCCGACTAAAGCAACCATCCTCGCACAACCAGCAACCAATACGTTGTTTGGCTCAGAAATTACGAACCATCTGTTGTGTGAGAGAGGTTGTTGACCAATTGGCTCGACCCGGTCAACTGAGAGGTGTGACAGCATTTATGTTTTCTTATTAATTCTGATTTGTAGTAAAGGGTATGATAATCATTATGTGTTGTGGTTTAATAACAAGTGAAGTCTAAATATGTAATTTCTAAATACAAGAAATAGAACTAAATACAAACAAATAAAAGGAACCATTCTTACTTTATAATATAATAAACCCCTACAACCACTAATTCACCTAACTCTAGAGCACACAAATATAGAAGTGGAACTCCTTTTGCTTCTTTAAATAGCATGAAAGCATACATATAAAATTCAACAAATTAACATTAGTAAATTGTCCAGTTAGATGGGATTTACTCTAAAGAACCTACAAATATTGGGTTGTTACCGTTGTTTATTCTAGAATAAATGTCTCATACTCTCATAAAATCACATAAGAGTACCAACTAAAATTGCAAATAAGTTTGAACTTCAAATTCTTATAAATTCAATCATTCTTTGAAGTTTAATCAAGAGATAAGAACTCAAATTCCCCCAAAGTGACATGAAACATGAATCAAGCTTCAATGGCATGCATAACTTATTAATAATGTCAAGAAAATTCTACAACAATTGCAATGCCCTCATCAAGAAATACAACCATAATCAACCAAAACAGTAAAATCACCAAATAAGTTCCACCATCAATGTGAGAAAGACTTACCACCAAATTTGATTACTTTCAATCAAGCATTCTTCCTAGCAAGCTTTGTCCATTCGGTATGAAAAGCACCAGGGCGATCAATCCGCTCATAAGTATGCGCCCCAAACAAGTCCCTTTGAGCCTGAACAAGATTTGCAGGCAACCGAGCTCGTCTATAGGTGTCAAAATAAGAAAGACTAGCACACATCCCCGGTGTACTAATCCCAGCCGAGATGGCTAACCCCACCACCCTCCTCCACGCCGCCTGCCTCTGCACCATCTCCTTCGCAAACTCAGGGTCCACCACCAGACTCGCAAGATTAGGATTCCGCTGGTACGCCTTCTTGATCCTATCCAAGAAAACCGCCCGAATAATACACCCACCCTTCCAAATCCTAGCTAATTCCCCAAAATTCAAGTTCCAATTTTTCTCAAGACTCTTGGCCCTTAACAAGTTCATCCCTTGCGCGTAACTACAAATCTTCGACGCATACAACGCCTGCCTCACATCATCAATCAACCTCTTCTTATCAATCCCACTCCTAACACTCCCCACCTCCTCCTTCAGCCCTGCGGCCGCCAGCTCCTTAGCGGCAGCCTCCCTCTCCTCCTTCAAACCACTCAAATACCGACAATCCAAACTAGCAGCAATCGTCGGGGCAGCAACCGACAACTCAGCCGCCTGCTGCACCGTCCATTTCCCCGTCCCCTTCATCCCCGTCTTATCCAAAATCTTATCCACCAACTCCCCCTCACCATGCTCATCCTTCACCTTAAAGATATCCGCCGTAATCTCGATCAAGAAACTCTCCAACTCCCCCCTATTCCACTCGTCGAAAATCTCAGCCAATTCCCCATTACTCAACCCACCAACGTTCTTCAACACATCATACGCCTCAGAAATCAACTGCATATCACCATACTCAATCCCATTATGCACCATCTTCACGAAATTACCAGACCCCCCTTCCCCAATGTACGTAACACAAGGCCCATCTTCCACCTGTGCAGCAACTTTCTCCACAATATCTTTTATATTACAATAAGCTTCATAAGATCCACCAGGCATCAACGAGGGTCCATTACGAGCCCCCTCTTCACCACCACTAACCCCCATGCCCAAATACAACAAGCCTTTAGCTTTCGCTTCAACGATCCTCCGTTCAGTGTTCTCGTACCACTCATTCCCACCGTCGATGATGGTGTCTCCGGGCTCCATATGGTCCGCCAAGGCGGCGATGGTTTGGTCGACGGGGGCACCGGCTTTGACGAGGATGATGACGGATCGGGGCTTCTGGAGTGAAAGCACGAAGTCGCGAGGGGTGTAGTGACCAGTCAACGGGAGGTGGCCTTCGTTGTGGGCTCGATCTAGGGTTTCGTCGACTTTGGAGGCGGTGCGGTTGTAGACGGAGATGGGGAAGCCTTTTTCGGCGACGTTGAGGGCTAGGTTTTGGCCCATGACGGCGAGTCCGGCGAGGCCGATGCGGGAGAGAGTTGAGGCGTCCATTGATGGGGGTTGATTTGATAGAGGGGATTATTGTTAGGGTTTAGAGGTGAATTTGCAGAGGATTTGATGAAGGTTAGTTATATGGTGAGGTTGATTGGGGTTGGTGACGGACTTGTCGAGGGGATGAGGGGGTGGGTGGCTGCACAACCCACGAAAGGTTGTGTCGTTACCTTCTTTAGTGTGGCTTTATGTTTATTAGTAGTCATTTAGGGAATTATTATTATTATTATTATTTTCAGCACATAACTTAAGTCGCCAACTATTATTTGGGCTTAATTTCTTTTCTTTTAGAAAATGATTAAATTTAGTTTGATAATATTGTACGTTTGAACTCCAGATTTTATAAAATTTAAGCGTGTAGTTCATACGTTTTAATTTACCGATTTTAGGTCTAGTTGATTAGATCGTAAAAAAGAAAATTGTATAAATGATCTATGTATTTGATCGGATTGCATGTTTATACAAGACTATGTTTATTTTGTTAAACTCAACCTCGATGGTCGGTTAAAAAGGGACATGATATGCAGGATCTAAGAGACTACAATCTCTGATAGGCCTAAGGTGCAACCCCCCAAGTGGGGTTGAGTTAATGATGAGTAGGCACTAATCATCAATAGTTAATTCAACATAAGTAGATACCTTGTTTAGTAGCAACTTGATCTTTTGATAACAACTTAATCTTACGATAGTAACTTAATCTTTTAGTAACGAGTTATTATTGTAAGACTAAATTATTAGTAGTAACAACTTAGTCTTACAATAGTAACTTAATCTTTCAATAACCTGTTTTTTCATAGCAACTTAATATTTCTGTAGCAATTATGCATCAATACTAATAGTTTATAGAGTAGAAACGACACAAAAGTAGTAACTTTATGATAAATAGTAACTTTGTTACAACTTATGAAATGTCTACTAAAGTTTTTTTTACTAATATAAATAATCTTTAACGTCATTAAACACTAAGACATTGTGGTGGTAATTCCCTTTAAGTAGAGGATCCTTTGGTCTCCTTTGAATGATCGAATTAAATTTCGAATTCTACATTTTTAAAACAAAATTTTCATACTCAGTCTTGATATTTTTAATCTTATCCAATCATGTATCCCAACAAAATATTTTAATTTAAAGGTTCTAACATAATTCAGAGATATTTAAGCATACACGAAATACAAAACCTACAGTTAATTCTTTTAAATGTTTGTGTGTGTTTACTTATATGTTTAAACTACACAAACTTATTGTACATGTACAGCTTGGAGTTGTTCAACGAGCAAGTGTGAACCAAGTATACGAGCCACACTCTATATTTCCAACTGAAAATAGGTTTTCATCATAACAAATTAACAACAAACAGCAGCAAAGCCAATAAATATAATGGTGTAGCTTATGTTCCTGTATTTCAATAAGTCCCAAGTAGGAAATTGAGTTAAGCATGCAAATCCCAATTATATAATGGTGTACACTGAACCACCAAATTATGACCATAATATAAAAATAATTAGTTGTAGATAATAACTCACAAAATTCTCACAGGTTCCAAATACCAAAACCTGCACAGTTTGTTCATATAATTCATGATTCCTGACTAGCATTCGATACGAACCGCTCCACTTTCTGAAGAAATAAACTTGGGTTTCTTGTTAACCTGATGCAAACACTGAATAACATCTCCAATCTGGAAATCAAAACAATCGCGAAGAACAAGACCGCACTCGTTTCCTTTCTGGACCGTTTCAACATCTTGGGTCTCTCTTTTTAGAGATACACAACACCCTTCAAACACAACTTCACCGCTTCTTAAAAGCCTCATGGTGCATGATCTGCTGACGTGGCCATCCACGACTCTGCAACCAGCAATCTTCACATCAGCTCCTTTAGTTTTGCTTCTTCCTTTGAGCTCGAAAATGTTGAGTACTTGTGCCTCACCAGCAACCTCCGTCTCCATTGTTCCAGGAGCTTTTTCCACTATGAAGTTGCCGATATCTTCTAGAAGATGGTAGATCACTCTGTGTATTTTAATCTGCAAAAAGACAATCACTTTCAATGCACATCCAAACACCTTGTTTTGCAGAATCTTGCATCATGAGTTGATCGGGGATACATACCTTTATATTGGCTTGAGCAGCAGCCAAGCTGAGAGGTGTTGGTGGAGCGCGCACATTAAAGCCAACGATACATGCACCGGTAGCTTGTGCCAAATCAAGATCAGACTGACAAATTGCTCCCACTCCAACATGGATAATATTCACGAAAACCTGATAAAAAGAAAAAATGGTGAATTTAAGATTGATTTATAAAGATAGAGGTGAACACATTAAATAACTTTTGGATTTGTCCATACAGATGAAAACAGGAACATCTATTAACACATAGTGACTTAACTTTTACTAATGTTTAGATTAACACAGGCTTATTTAGTTTCATACCATGCGCAACAGAATTAATTACAGTCTTACAGAATAATAACTAAATTACATATCTACGTGTAAAATGAAAAAATGGTGAATTTATGATAAATGTATAAAGATAGAGGTGAACACATTAGATGACTTTTGGATTTGTCCATACGGTTGAAAACAGGAACATCTGTTAAAACATAGTGACTTAACATCTACCAATGTTTAGATGAACACAGGCCTATTTAGTTTCATACCATGTGCAACAGAATTGATTACAGAATAATAAACTAAATTGCATATCTACGCACGCTTTTACCCCCATTTCACAAAGTGCTTCTTTTTTAAAGATAGAAGTATCTGTTAATATTGAATAATCACATTTACCAAAATTGAACCTAATTACTTGATCATTACAACTTCAAGCGCCAGTAGCACATCCAGAAACTATCTTTTATGACCCACTTTATATCAAAAATTCCAATTGTTACGTCACCAAATCACATTTTATACACGAATCCAAACACCCCTTAGAACTAAGAAGTTGTAGTTATATGCAATGCTTTTATAGAACCAAACCATACAGCGACCGGTCGTCTTACCAGTACATTAGTTGGACCGGTAAGACTGGATTTAAGAACTGGTTGACGGCGTGAAAAAATATAAAATATAAAAACTACATACATATACATAAAATATAAAAATACTTTGTGTTTTGATGTGAATTTACAATTTTAAAGACATGTGAAAACTTAATACATAAATTTGAAACCTAGAACAATCTATTAATCAGAAAATAAGATTTTGAAGAACAACAATAAAAAGTAGAAATCTAGTATGACCACTCAGTGCGGTTCACCGTCTGACCAACAACCGGCCGGTTCATATGAGAACAGTTCAAAGAGGCATAGAAGGACCGGTCCTTGGTTTGACCAGCAGGTCTGGGTCCAGTTATGGAAACAATGGTTATATGTCCAAAAGCAAATCAAGTTATTTTTAAAAGACTATATATACATGGCATACCTGAGGACTATTCAACGTTTTAAGTGAATCGGTGACAGCTTGAACACTCCCTTGAACATCTGCTTTTACAATTATTGGCAATTCAGTCCGTTTAGGCTCCTTTTCTGTCGGTTCAGAATCAGAATCGTTCTCTTCATCCGTGTTCTTTTTCTAAGCCTTTCTTGCTCCAGTTTATTCTCTTCATCCATCTTCCTAAGCCTATCTTGTTCCAGTTTCTTTTTCCTTCCTACACTAAGCATTCGGGCTCGTTCTTCAGAATCCACAACAATAATATCATCACCTGCCATTGGCAGCCCTTTGAGCCCCTCAATCTCCACAGGCATGGCAGGTGTGGCCTTTCCAGTCAATTTCCCAGCTGTATCCCTAATCGCCCGTATTTTTCCCCACTCAGCACCAACTGCGACATGTTGACCACAAACCAAAGTCCCAGCCTTGACCAAAGCCGTAACCAACGGGCCCCGCCCACGGTCGAGTCTTGCTTCAACCACATAAGCTTGGGCCGCTCCATCTACTCGGGCTTTTAGGTCCATTAATTCAGCTTGAAGAAGCAATGCTTCCTCAAGCTTATCAAGTCCTTGTTTAGTAACCGCAGATACTTCAACCACTTGTACATCACCGCCCATTTCTTCAAGTGGTAACCCTTCTGAAGCTAGTTGGACTTTGACTCTTTCCGGGTCGGATGCAGGTTTATCACATTTGTTGATGGCAACGACTATGGGGACGTCTGCTAACTTGGCATGTGACATGGCTTCAATTGTTTGTGGCATCACACCATCATCGGCGGCTACAACCAGTACCACTATGTCTGTGACGGCTGCACCTCTGGCACGCATGGCGCTAAAAGCTGCATGGCCGGGAGTGTCCAAGAAGGTTATGGATGCACCTGATGGCATGGCCACAACGAATGCACCAATGTGTTGGGTTATGCCGCCAGCTTCTTTGGCAGCAACTGAGGTCTGCCGGAGAGCATCTAAAAGGGAAGTTTTTCCATGGTCAACATGACCCATGACTGTTACCACAGGTGCACGGGGAAGAACTATAGAACCTTCATATGAGTAGAGCCTCTTAACATTCACCCCAACTTCCTACAATTCATGAAATAAAATAATGGATTCAGGGAAAAAAAATATGTGTGGGATAAAAATAGAGGTGGCACTTGGACAGATTTGCTTATAAATGGATATGTTTGGGTCATATATCATCTTATATGGGTCAACTCGAAGTATATCTAAATAAAATAACACATTACCTGCTTCAACCTGTAACCCAACCCACTCATTTTCCATATCTGATTAAAATATAAAACTCTAAAAAAAACTAACCAAGACAAATAAATACCATTGCAATTAGTTCTGCGATGTCAATGCCCAAAGGGTCGAATTCAGACCCAACTTTTTCCCCCACATTTACAAGAATATTTTGCAAAGTGGACACTGATTGACCACATCGTTTAGCAAGCTCTACAGTTGTCATTCCCTCAAATATTTCAATGGTCTTATCTGGGGATGACTTGCCATTCTTCTGTAGTTTAGGTGGCACGTATGGAGCTTCAACTGGTGGTGTTGCCTTTGCTGGTTTCTTTTTAAACTTCCCTTTCTTAGGTCTTTGTAGACCAACTATGTCCTCATCTCTTCTGCCAAGTAGTTCTGGACTGGCATGGAAACGCCTACGAAAGTTCAAGATTTAAGTATGACATCAACCACATTGACCATTAATCCTATAGAACTGAAAGTTACCTAATGAAAAATCTGCTTTCCAAGAAACTTCGAGGGTCATGACCAAGTAAAGCTGAGTTGCTGGTATATCCTGCATCGAATGAGTCTAGATATAAATCTGAGGCTGATTTAAATAAGCTAACTGATTCTTGGAAATCCATTTATTCAAAAAGATGGAATTTTGATTTCATGGAAATGTCAAACATCAATCTTGCAGAATAACTAAAATATACCCGCTAAAAAAGGGCATCATGTCAAACTTTCAATTACCTCTAACCCGTCCAACTGAAGATGATAGAAAATTTGAGCGCAAAGAAGTGTCTCTAAATGCTTTGGAATTCAGAATCCTTGAAACACTAGCATGAATGCTCTGTTCAAACAGTGTGGACCAAGTTATATTAATCCACTAGTTATAATCATTTAATTAGTTCAATTTACTTTAAACAGGAGTAAACCGTAAACAGAAGCAAATGGTTTACTTGAGTTTACATATGACTAATCAATATCAACATGCATGAATATAAAATCATATTTAGCATAGACGAGAGGAAGAAATATGTAGTTTAATGAATACAATGTAATGATGACCATGCTACAAATTCAAAAAATACCCATTGCGCCTGCTAAGTATATGTAATCCATAGTGGCAGAGAAGTAGATAATTCAAGAAGGCCTCATAAAGTGACAATTGATTATGATTGTTGCTACCAATGATCCTTAGCCCAACTGGTTAAGATGAGGTACCCATGACATGTAAATACTGGGAGACATGGGTTCAAATCTCATTCTGAGCAAAAATGCTCAGAGTTGAGTCAGGGGGTTTTCTCAGCAATGAGTTTCCTCCTGAGGAGGTTAGGGGTGCGGTCCTGGCTGGGAAATGGATAGGTGGGTCCGATTAAGATAACACCTATCCTCCGAAGCAGTGTCGCACATTTGCCGTTAGAAAA